>SJYA01000573.1:256392-371663 GCA_006410615.1 Neotragus moschatus | reverse complement strand
AAGAAGAACTAAAGAGCCTCTTGATGAAAGAGGAGAGTGAAAAAGTTGGCTTAAAGCTCAACATTCAGAAAACTAAGATCATGGCATCCAGTCCCATCACTTCATGGCAAAAAGACAGGGAAACAGTGGTAATATTGAGAGACTTTATTTTCTTGGGCTGCAAAATCACGACAGATGGTGACTTCAGCCATGAAATTAAAAGACACTTGCTTCTTGGAAGAAAAGTTATGACCAACCTAGACAGCATATTAAAAAGCAGAGACATTACTTTGCCAACAAAGGTCCATCTAATCAAGGCTATGGTTTTTCCAGTGGTGATGTATAGATGTGAGAGATGGACTATAAAGAAAGCTGAGCACAGAAGAATTGATGCTTTTGAACTGTGGTGTTGAAGAAGACTCTTGAGAGTCTCTTGGTCTGCGAGGAGATACAACCAGTCCATCCTTAAGCAAATCAGTCCTGAATATTCATTGGAAGGACTGATGTTGAAGCTGAAACTCCAATACTTTGGCCACCTGATGCAAAGAGCTGCCTCATTTGAAAAGACCCTGATGCTGGGAAAGATTGAAGGTGGGAGGAGAAAGGAAAGACCGAGGATGAGATGGTTGGGTAGCATCACTGACTCAATGGACATGAGTTTGAGTAAACTCCAGGAGTTGGTGATGGACAGGGAGGCCTGGCATGCTGCAGTCCTTGGGTTGTCAGAGTCAGACACGACTGAGCGACTGAATTGAACTGAAATAGGTAGTGCTGCATTGTGTGGTAACAGTATGTTTAGTTTGCAAAAACTGCCAAACTGTTCTTCCTAGTGGTTGTACTATTTTTCATTCCTGCCAGCAATGTATGAAAGCTCCAGTTACTCCAGCACTTGTTATGTTGCTGTTGTTCAGCCGCTCAATTGTTTCTAGCTCTTTGTGATCCCACGGACTGCAGCACATCAGGCTTCTCTGTCCTTCACCACTCCCAGAGCTTGCTCAAACTCATGTCCATTGAGTTGGTGATGCCATCCAACCATTTGTCCCCTGTCATCCCCTTCTCCTCCTGCCTTCAATCTTTCCCACATGAGGGTCATTTCCAATGGGTCAGTACTTCACCTCATGTCGCCAAAGTATTGGAGCTGCAGCCTCAGCATCAGTCCTTCCAATGAATATTCAAGATTATTTTCTCGTACTATTGACTTGTTTGATTTCCTTCCAGTCCAAGGGACTCTCAAAGTCTTCTACAACACCACAGTTCAAAAGCATCAATTCTTTGGTGCTCAGTTTTATTTACAGTCCAACTCTCACATCCATACATGCCTACTGGAAAAACCATAGCTTTGACTATACAGACCTTTTCTGGCAAAGTAATGTGTCTGTTTTTTAATACGTTGTCTTGGTTTGTCATAGCTTTCTTCCAAGAAGGAAGTGTCTTTTAATTTCATGGCTGTAGTCACCATCTGCAGTGACTTTGCAACCCAAGAAAATAACATCTGTCACTGTTTCCATTGCACTTGATATAATCAATTGAAAAAAAAAGAGTAACCATTCTGGTAGGTGTGTAGTGATATTTCACTTTGGTTTTAGTTTAGAGTGTGTACTTTTTAAAGATTCTTGCTATATTTATTGCCATATTGCCTTCGTTAAAGTTATACTCCTCTAGAGATATAGACACAAATTGTCACTCTCTTTTTGGAGAGATAAACAAAGGACCCTGCAATTGGTCTTCCCCAAGTAGGCAAAAATTCAGTATTTTTTCCCTCTTGTGAACTTCTAGCTATCACACAGACATAAATTTCATTTGTATCATGGTTAAAGTTCTGTGCAATGGATCTTATCTTCTTATGGACTTTGAGTGTAAAGTGAGAGATGTGCTCATTTGGAGAAAATTTTAGCTTAAAGACGAGTAAAGTCTACATTAGTGAGGACAGCATGCTTTTCAAATACACATATTGAAAATACCCATCATGCTATAAGAAATCATAATAGAAATTTATACTAATGCAAACACTGCTGTTCAAAATAGCAAGCAGGAGAAGATGCTAATTAAAGAAATTACATTCCGCCAGTCACCCAGCTTCTACCATATTTCAATATATTTCAATAGGATTACATTCATCTCTTTGATTACTAAGATTTTGATATTTTTTGAAAGTCATGGGTTTGATTGAGCTGAAGTTAAACAGAAACACAAGCATAGCCTTGGCAAAAATCTCAACTGTATTAAAAAAATAAAGAAAAAAAGGAACATAGTTTTTGAAACGCATGGCAGAAGAGTATACCAGCATCCTGCCCACAGTTCTCTATCTTATAACTGTAAGTTTAGATAAGGCAGTCTAAACTTCTGCATAGCAAAATATGCCTATATTTTTTTTCCCTTTTTTATTTTTTAAATTATGAAAGTATGATAACTTATTTACAGATCACTTGGAAAACACAGAACAAAGTTATGTATCAAAGTGAAAGTGTTAGTTGATCAGTTGAGTCTGACTCTCTGTGACCCCATGGACTGTAGCCTGCTAGGGTCCTTTGTCCATGGGATTTCCCAGGCACAAATGCTGGAGTGAATTGCCATTCCATTCTCCAAGGGATCTTCCCAACCCAGGGATTGAACCTGGGTCTCTTGCATTTCAGGTGGATATTTTACCATCTGAGCTGTAGGGAAAGCCCCCCAAATTACATATAATTCTACTATATATTACAATTATTTTTTAAGTAGATAAATTGAGACTTTTAGTTGGAGTTTTAATATCAAACTCTCAAAAAGAATAGACAGAAAAGTAGAAGGATATGTTAATAGTAGACCTGGAAACCACTATGAACCTATTCAGCATAACAAAGATTTATACAATTTTCACACAACAGCAGGATACAAATTCTATTCAAGTTCCCATACACTATAAACCAGGAGACACTAGAACATGTCCAGGGATATAAAGTAAGGCACAAAAATTTAATGGTCTGAAAGTATCGAAATCATAGAGTCTGCTCTCTTATCACTGTCAAAATACACCTATATTCTTATTTTCTACCACAGAATAAGAAAAGCAGATATTGGTTTGAAGATAGCTGATCTGCTCAGAATTCATTCCAGTTGCAAAGAAAGGCAATGCCAAAGAATGCTCAAGTCNTGGTCTGAAAGTATCGAAATCATAGAGTCTGCTCTCTTATCACTGTCAAAATACACCTATATTCTTATTTTCTACCACAGAATAAGAAAAGCAGATATTGGTTTGAAGATAGCTGATCTGCTCAGAATTCATTCCAGTTGCAAAGAAAGGCAATGCCAAAGAATGCTCAAGTCAGTTCAGTTCAGTTCAGTTGCTCAGTCGTGTCCAACTCTTGTGACCCCATGAACCGCAGCACGCCAGGCCTCCCTGTCCATTACCAACTCCCGGAGTTCACTCAGACTCACGTCCATNCGTGAGGAGTGGGAATCCGAGATCTTTAAGTACTTATTAGAAAATATCTCCATGAAATTGGTGGGGGGCAGGGAGGAGGGAAAAGAGTCACTACTATCATCCCACAGATAACTTGAAGTTTCCTAGGGCCTGCTCTTTAAGGACTTAAGGAAAAAACAAAACCAAAGTTAAAAAGCTGTCTCGCAGAAGCACACATTTCGAATGCGCTTTTAATGACTTGGTTGGAAAAGTGGGTTTGCCCCTCCCCCATTTTTACCTGTCCTATCCCTAGTAATTTTCTCGCTAGTTTTGGGGAGTCCCGGATGTCACTTTTGCAGCCTCTCCTTCCCCTGTGGTGTAATAACGGTCTCTTAAATTTGAACAGCCCTTTACAGTTTACAAAGCACTCTTCGTGTTTATTTACTTTACTACTTCCGAGCAACTTGTAAGGTGGATGGTATTGTTTTAGAATCCAAATTAGCAAACGGAGTCTCAGGACAGTGAAGTTACTTACTCAAGTGGAAAAACTGGTTTTCTGACACCAAATCTAGTGGCCCTTTCCTCCACTCAGCTAGACTAGGAGTCTGAGGCTTGACAGTGCAGGCACAGCTCTGCCCCACCTGTGACTGACTCCAAGCAGTCATGCTAACCTTCTAGGCCTTGACTTCTGCTCTAAGCAGATTATGATGCCTTCCTTTGCTTCCTGAAATACCATATCATGTTCAAATAGAGAAGGTGGCATTCCTAGTTGCTAACGTTTATTTCTCAAAATACCTCAAACATTTTTGCATTGAGAGTGGAGGGCCAAGGTTTCCTGCCTCCCTTCTAGTTTTAAGTCCATTTAGACCCACGCCAGAAAGTTTTGTGCTCCAGCTCTGACCGGATAGAGGATTCAGCATCTGCCCTTCCACGACTGGGAAGAAGCTACAGAAATTCTACCAGGGTGGCAGGGGAAAATAACATTTAGTCAAGGATGTGTTGTTCTGGGTAATACTGATACTAGAACAAAGAACATCAGAAAGCTGGGCTGTCTGAGAAGGAGCTTTCTAATATTTCTTCATGAAAGGTAACAAGGTATTTTTTGAGTTATGGTGACATCACCCAAAGATAAGGGGGTTTTAAAGTGAAGGAGTGAATAAAACAATTGCTTTTCTTCTCTATTTTCGGTCTTATTTAAATCCTTTCTCAGTAACCTCGATGTCCCTTTACTGCATAAATATATGCCCTGATGTTGAGGGTCCTTTTCACAAGTGTCAGAAACAAGTTTCACGTGGGACCTTTTTCAAAGGTTTATTTCTTATGCAATTAAAAAAATTTTTTTTAATTAGTGGGACATCCCTGGTGGTCCAGTGGATGAGACTCTGTACTCCCAATGCAAGAGACCCAGGTTCAATCCCTGGTCAGAGAACTAGATCCCACATGCTGCAACTAAGACCCAGTACAGCTAAATAAATAAATATATATTAAAAAAAATTTTTATTAGTGATTTGAAGCAGACATTGAATGTCTTAGTCCAAGTTTAAATTTTAAAAAATTAACTTAAGATATCAGACTTTGTATTTCAATTCTGGGAGAGAATGAAAAGGATCTATTATAAAGGGATTGGTGGGTTTAATATTCATGTTTCCAGAGTGTGAGGACCCAGTCTTTTTGCTAAACAAACTAAAGATCATTCATATTCTCTCTTCTAGGTAACAGAATTGGTCCTTGATAATTGCCTCTGTGTCAATGGGGAAATTGAAGGCCTGAATGATACTTTTAAAAAACTAGAGTTTCTGAGTATGGCTAATGTGGAACTAAGTTCATTGGCCCGGCTGCCCAGCTTAAATAAACTTCGGAAGGTAAGTTGGCATTAGGCATGAGAGTATCATGATTTTGATGCCAAGGGCTACTATGCACATTTTTCCCCACATGAAATGATGATTCCGCCTTTTAATCAGAAGCCTGTATGTTTCTAGAGGTAAGAAAATGGGTTGTGTAGCATTTTGAAATCCACTGTAATATTGCTTTGGTTGTGGAAATTTAATAATGAAATCACTTTATGACATGAATTTTAACACCTACCAAATGTTTTTCTCTGAAGCCTAAAATCCAACTATTATACAACTGGAACCAAACCTAGTTAGAAGTATGTAGATATTCTAATATTTTATTTGGTGGTCATAGATGGGAATTTGGAAATTAAAGACTTCTGAAAGTCTTTCTTGAAGGCAAAAAGAATGACAATTGTTTTCTTCTTTAAATTGATATGTTTTAGAAATCTTTAATGTGTCCTAGGCCTTTGCCATTCATTGTTTTCTTCTCATGTTGAATATATAGTTGGAACTTAGTGACAATATAATTTCTGGAGGCTTGGAAGTCCTGGCAGAGAAATGCCCAAATCTTACCTACCTCAATTTGAGTGGAAACAAAATCAAAGATCTCAGTACAGTAGAAGCTCTGGTAAGTGGAAAGGTTTGTCTCAGGACTTGTTTTTTTTGGTTGAATTTTCTGAGATTTGCTTGAGTTTTATCCTATTGACTTGTAATTCACTCTTGTGAAACTTTTGACTTTCTTATATGTTGTGATACAGATGATACTGCTTTATTTTCCTTTGGAGTAAAACATTCAGATAAATGTTTAAATCAGTAGGAAATTTATTTTATCATCAACTTCAGGAGCTGAATATCTGGCTGTAAAATTTCCAGTATTTTCTTAAATTCTGTTCCTTCTTTCTTGATTATTTTTTGAGTTATTTCATTATTTGCTCCTCAGTTTTCTGGTGTGAGGGAAGGAAAGGAGATGAAGTGAAACTCTGCAAACTTACCAAAAAGCAGCTTGGGGGAGGTTGAAATTGTTGAAAATAAACTTGATTGTGGATTTAAACTAACCATGTTACTGTTGTTGCCTCTTTATGCACAGATTCAGTCAACAAAGTATATTGAGTGCCACTACAGGCAAAGCACTAAGCCAGGTGCTCGAGATAGCAGTGAACAAAATAGAGTTCCTGCTCTTGTGGCGTTTACGTGCCAGGGCCTATTAGGAGAATTAACTGTGCTCGATATAATAACCCTTCACTATAAAATTCTAAACAGCTGAAATTCTCTTGTCTTCAAGTTCTATACATTTTCTGGTTCATGAATGAAAAAGGAATAACATGAGATTTTAAATCATGAGTGTAATTTTTTACTTTTTTACCCTTCTAGCAAAATCTTAAAAATCTGAAGAGTCTTGACTTGTTTAACTGTGAGATCACAAACCTGGAAGATTACAGAGAAAGTATTTTTGAACTGCTGCAGCAAATCACATACTTAGATGGATTTGACCAGGAGGATAATGAAGCACCAGACTCAGAAGAGGAGGATGATGAGGGTAATCATTCTTAATACTATAAATGTGTCACAATTATAGCCTCTACCCTAGCTGGTAAATTAGATTGGACTTGGGTATTTAAGTGTGGGGGATAAAAGATGTAAGATAAGAAAAACTTAAAACCCACAGCCCTAATCCTGTATTTGTTCAGATTTCTGATTGCTTTGGGGAATTTAATGGTTATTATAATATTAAGCTCCATGAAATTTTATATTTATGTAAACCTTACCACTACTCAGTAAAATGGTAACTTTTTTTTTTTTTGGTAACTTTTAAAATAGTATTAAAAACAAACCAAAAACCATTCATCACATAATTATCCATAAAAGTCACAAAGCAGAAACAAGTATATAACAGATAAACAAAATGTGATATATCCATACAATGGAATCTTAATCAGCCATAAAAATGATTGAAGTACTGATGCATGATGCAATGTGTGTGAACCTTGAAAACATTCTGCTAGTGAAAGAAGCCATAGTTAGAAAGCCACATATTGTATGACACTGTTTATATGAAACGTCATACAATATGTGTGGCATTTGCCTCACATTCATAGGCAAATTCATCGAGTAATGATTGTTAGGGATCTGGGAGAGAATAGTGAGTGGCTATTAATGGATATAGTTTTTTTTTTGTAGGGGGTAATGGAAATGTTCTAGGAATTGAACATTTTCAGATAAATGGGTGACTAGTAGATCAGATGACAGAACAGCTGTTATTAGTGATGGGGCACTGTTGCTATTGGTTGAAAAGTTTTTCACTTGTAAGAAATTTGATGGATAAATAGTGTTACAAAATGATGGAATGACTGTCAAAATCAACTTCAGTACATGTAATGTCTTTAAGAGAATCTATACATTGGGAAAATTTTAATGTTTAGATACTGTATTTCTCAAATAGTAAATAGGGATGTTAAAAAAGAGAAATCTTAAAAAAAATAAAATAAAAACATCCTGAGATACTTTCTACCTATTGGCTTAAGAGTCTGAGGGACCAGGGCAAAAATATTTGCCCAGACGTTTGCTCATCTTTTAAAATATTCTAAAAGATGGAGATGAAGATGATGAAGAGGAAGAGGATGATGAAGCTGGTCCACCTGAAGGATATGAGGAAGAGGAGGAAGAAGAGGAGGAGGATGAGGAGGAGGATGAAGATGAAGCAGGCTCAGAACTGGGAGAGGGAGAAGAGGAGGTGGGCCTCTCATACTTGATGAAAGAAGAAATTCAGGTGAATAGACCTTATGTGCAGTGAAAATTAACTCTTTAGGCATAGCGTTAAGTAATATAAAAAGTAAGTTGTGTAGAAATTTGAGGTTTTTTTTTTTTTCCCACAATTCTGTGTATCCACCTGCTTTTTCCCCCCACTGCCCCCCAGTTTATACTATATCCAGATAATCATAAACCCTATGATTTTGCCTCCCAGATATCTTTCAAATCCATCTTTCCCTCAGTAGCATGGTATAGTGGAAACATTGCAAGTGTTTCTGAGCCCCAGTTTCTGCATTTATACAACTGAGATTTATACCAACTTCATAGAGTCATTAAGGATTTAACAAACTAATATGTGTAAAGTATCTAGTTGCTGGCACATTGTAGGCACTCATGGAAACTTTCCTTTCCCCTAATTATTTTTTGCTTATGCTTCTCTAGTAGTTTTTTAAATGGTCTCTCTAGAACAGCGTTACTACTTAGGTGTATCCTCCACAATGCCTGCCTGTGTGGTCTGTATGCAAATGTGATTGTATCACTAGCCTGCTTGAAACCCTTTAATGTTTCCCTGTTAACCACCACGATATACAAGGCCCTCCATTATTTAGCCTCTGCTTCCTTCTCTAGCATCATCTCCCTTAGTACCGAATTAAATCATCACACAAAGCTATTATTGCCCTTCTGTCTGTACATACATTGTTTACTTTATCCGAAATGACTTGCTAGCCATGCCTTCTAATGAACTTTTCTTTTTTCTCAGGTAAACATTAATATACTAAAGCATGTAAAGTGGACCAATTTTATGTACAACTGCATGAAATATTATATATGTACACACTTGTGTAACCACTACTCAAATTGTGCCTCATGATCCTTTAAACACTCAGGCTTTCTGTAATTTTAAAGGGACAGCCACTCTTTCCTCTTTTACCTTTGAACCTATAGACATTTTGTAAAAACTTATTTGGCCACTTTCTACTAGATGGCTCCTTTAGGGAAGGGCTATTCATCTTTGTGTCTCAGCATCTAATACATTGATTGGGACATAGTAGGTTCACAGGAAATGTCAGTTGACTAGAATGAATGATCTGTAGTCGCTGGGAGTTTAGATAAGTTATTAAGTTTTCTCTTAATGTAAAATTATTGAGTTTTGTTTTCATCATTCATAATTTAATATTTATTATTAAAAATAACCTCTTATTTAGACTAGAAATTGTATTATTTGTTTTCCTAATGACTTTTACATTACTTAAACAATATCACTGATTAATGATGATTTTTCTCTGATACCATTTTATATATGAAACTAGTGTAGAAAAAAAATGGCACTTAAATTTGCTTGGGGCCTTAGTGAGTTAGGATCTTTACAATAATGACGAATAGAACTTTTAAGTATTCAGGGAGAAAGGCAACCTATTCAGTTTTTATCAGCATACAACTTGAATATTTTACCCATAAGTTGTAATTTACTTAGTAAAATAAATAGATTTGTTATTTTGTAATTTGACTTTTTTTTTTGCCTTTGGCTGTACTGCTCCATTTGTGTGACCTTAGTTCCCTGATCAGGGATCAAACCCATGCCCCTACTACAGTGGAAGTACAGAGTCCTAACCACTAAACCAGTCCTTGCAGTTGACTTTTATTTTCTGTGCCAATAATTCTTCCTTAAATAGTATTAAGTCATTTAAAAATGACCTTCAGCTAACTTTGAATGTTTATATTCATCCTTCTGTTGAGTATTGGGAAATATTAACTAAAAATGATGTGGTGAAGAATAGAGCAAACATCTCTAAGATAATATATACATTAAGTCAATGTGGTACCCAGGTAGCTGAGTCCAGAAGTTTTCAATCATGATGAGGTAATTTGGGTGTTTTTAAAAATGAAGTCTTGTTTTTAGAAGCTAAGAGCCAGAGAACCTTCAGAAAGTAAGATTAAAAAAAAAATTGGGAATAGAAATGATATTTGATTAGCTACTTTTTTGAATTATTTCTATTTTAGCTGCTCTTCAGATATAGGGAATTAATATGTATAAAGAAGGACTTATATGTAGTATACTTCATTGAAAATGGAGATGGAGGATTTAGGAGAATTGGGAATTACCATGTTTTTGCACTATTTACAGTATTAACACAAATGAGGAAACATTTTATAAACCACTAATTAGGAAAAGACCATAATCCTTACAGAGCAAATATCTGGTAATCTAATAGATTATGTGTGCGCGCGCGTGTGTGTGTGTATTTAGCTGTGCTGGGTCTTCACTGTAGCACACAGGATTTAGTTTCCTGAACTCCACGCTTCCTGCCTTGTAAGCACTAAGTCGTAGCCAAAGGATCCCCAGGGAAGTCTCTAGATGATATATATATTTTTAAAGGTATAAAAAGATGATATATTTTTTAAAATGGCATAAAAGCATGAATTGATTAATCATGTTTCATATAAAACAAAATCCAGAGAAATAATTTGCTTTTTAAAGTTGAGCTTTTCTAAATTACCATGGAATACATGTGATTAGTATTTCAAGTGGTTTGATTTTTTTAAAAAAATTTATAAATATTTAAATACCCTCATTTGTCATTCCTTACAGATTTGAAGTATTTAGAAAAATGTTCTTTACTTTCTCCTTTTCCTCTCCCTACTCTTCTCTCCCCTCTCTCCTCTACCCCCTTCTCTTCCTTTTTTATGTAAGTGTAAGCCGACACATTTTCCTAATTTTTACTATAGTTGCTTAGTTTATTTGCTGCCTCATCAATTGCTTATGCTTTTTGTAGCTTGGATGTCCTGGTATGGAGTTTTAAGGTTTGAATTGACTAAGAATGGTTTCTGATATGTGTCATGCAGTTTAGTTTCTCAGGGGCTTCAAGCTAAATGCGGGAAAAATAGGTTCTGATTAGTATTTCTAGATACAAATGGAGCTGTGGTTATTTTGAAAAAGGTGGGTCGTCCCAAGTTTTTCTTAACTACCAAGCAGTTTTTAACATTTGTTATTTTAAGCTATTTTAAGGAAGTGTACACTGTTTAGAAGTTGGAGGAGGTCCCTAGATTGATTGCATTTTTAAAATATATATTAGAACTTAACCATCTGGAACACAACCAAGCACAAAGCAGTAATGTTTAAAATGTAAAAGTATAAAATGTCTAAGTAACAAGACATTTTCTTTGTAGGAGAATATTCAAGCTGTTACTCTAAACCTATTTTCTCTTTTATATTCAGTTCTTTGGTAAGCTTCTTGATCTAGTTTCTGAATCCATAGCAGATTAAAATTGAGATAGTAAGTAACTGTAAAAGAGCAGGCATTACGAAAAGATACAACTCAAAGTAGAGGCCCAGAGTCACTTTAAAAAGGAGAAAACCATCTTACATATATTAATAGTCTTTGAGGAAATTGGCATATACTAATTAGTATACTGCTCATCGTCAAAATGGTGACTATGATAATTCAAGGAAAAGGCTTAGCATAAAATGGTAGAAGTGTACAATGCATTTTAGAGATTTTATCCCAATTTGCTTAAAAGAAAAAAAAAAAGGTTATGATGTTTGAAGGCTGTGTTTAAACCTTAGTTATCCAAAACACCTCATCCCACAAGTTATAGATCAAATTTTATTTTGAATTTTATTTATATTTGCTATTTTGCTGTGTAGACTTTTAGATGTAGAAAGAACTTACAGATCTTTCTAGATGAATACTTCTTTCATTGATTGGAAAACCGAGGTCCAGAGAGATTAAGTGACTTACTCCATACATATAACTGTTTTGGAGCTACAATTCAGGTGATTCCTTCCTCAGTCTATGAAACAGAAGACTGTGTCTTTGAAATAGTCAATAATTACTCTATTAGCCACTGGGCACATCTGCTTATTTAGTTCAAGTAAAATAAAACTCAGTTCCTCATTTGCACTGGTCACATTTCAGATGCTTAGTTGCCGTGTGCGGCTAGTGGTTATTGCATTGAACAGCACAGATAGAGAACATTTCTGTTGTTGCAGAAAGTTCTTTTGGACATTGCTGTTCTCAACCTTATTTTCATGAAGAAACTAGATTTAGTTAGGTTTTTAAAAAGACCTCTGTAAGTTAGGCAGAGGTTGTCAGAACACAGGATGACCATATATTTTTTTCCTGTTGGAATGTATTGTTATCAAAGAGTGAAAAGCCCATGTCATGGGTTGTTTATTCTCAAACTGAATGTTTTCTTTTAATTGAAGTATAGTTGATTTCCAGTGTTGTGTTAGTTTCTGGTATATAACAAAGTGATTCAATTATATATATATATACACACACTTAATCTTTTCCATTTTGGTTTATTGCAAGATATTAGATCCCTGTGCTATACAGTAGGACCTTGTTGTTTATCTATTTTATGTATATAGTAGTTTATAGCTGCTAATCCCAAACTCCCAATTTATCCCTCCTTCATCTCCTTTGGTAACCATAAGTTTGGTTTCTGTGTCTGTGAGTCTATTTCTGTTTTGTAAATAAGTTTATTTGTGTCATATTCAAATTGAATATTTGAATCTCAAGGATGAAGAAGATGATGACGACTATGTTGAAGAAGGGGAAGAAGAGGAAGAAGAAGAAGAAGAAGAAGAGGGTGAGTTACATTAGCCATTCAGAAATCCTAAAAAGCCTTTATTCATGGGTTTTAAAGAATGTGTCTATAATTCAAATTATCACTGATCTCTTTGATATTGGTAACATATCACACAATTCCTTGAAAGGTATAAAACCTTTTTAAAGAGGAATTTTCTGAGGACATTCATTAATTCCATTTAAAAGGAAAAAAAAAACAGCTTATAACATTTGTTTTAAAACAGGAATGAAGAGCTAATGGGGCCATAAGCTCAATTTATTATTTTTTTATAGACTTTCATTTTGAAGAGGGTTTAACCTTATTTATGAGAGAAGAGCAGTTGAACTCCAGATAATGCCTGTTTTAGATTTGCCCTCTCGTTGGGTTTCCCTGGTGGCTCAGAGGTTAAAGTGTCTGCCTGGAATGTGGGAGACCTGGCTTCGATCCCTGAGTCAGGAAGATCCTCTGGAGAAGGAACTGGCAACCCACTCTAGTACTCTTGCCTGGAGAATCCCATGGAGGGAGGAGCCTGGTGGGCTACAGTCCATGGGGTCACAAAGAGTCAGACAGGACTGAGCGACTTCACTTCACTCTCTTTACCTAGGTCTTTTAAGAAATTTAAAAATTTAGTAACAGTTCCATTAATGTTTCTTGATCTGTACTTCATGATTTGACCACAAGGGTGCATAGCAAGCTGTCATTATTTATGGCCATCTATTAAGGTTGTTTCAATACTGAACTTAAAAGTAATGCAGAGGGGAAACCTAACCTATAATTTTCTTGTGCCATTAACTTTAACTAAGATAGATTCACAGTTTTGTAGCCTAATGAATATTCATTTGTTAAAATTAAGTATTTTGAACAGTTTTCCTTTTATTTTTTCAGAAGAAGAAGGTCTTCGAGGGGAAAAGAGGAAACGAGATGCTGAAGATGATGGAGAGGAAGAAGATGACTAGATCATTCTAAGACCAGATTCCCTAATGTTCCTGGTGTGCAATAGAGTGATCACATCTTCTTTGTTTCTTCTTGTATGATAGCTATCCCTACAGAATATAATGTGTAACTTTTTATAGGAAAAGTGTGGTTTTACTATTTTTGCCTTATCATTCCAAATAAGATAACTAGTCTGTTAATGATCATATTGTATGTAGAGAAAAATTTTCATTGACTCCCCCATTGTGAAATTCCCTAGCAATTTATTTAGAATCTTAAATTTTCTAATTAAAGCTCATTGTATTAGTCATTTTTAGCATAATTAAAATATGATCGCTTTTACACAGGCATAGTATGGTGCATTTCATTCATAGGGTTTTAAAGTTATTTATAAATTCACTGAAATCACAGTTGGCTGAAATCTGGAATGAAAATAGTCTCTTGAATGCTAAGTTGGTTATTTTTTTAGAGGCAACCCAGAGATCTTTAGTTTGAAGGCAGTGCTGTTTTTTTGGCTGAGGGTAATTGAGTGTTTTTTTGTCACACGAGTAGCTTGGAAAGTAGGAGCAGAATAGTAAAGGTTCTGTTCAACAATATAGTTCATGGCATTTGTGGAGCCTTCTAAAACCCTTTAAGCTAGGTGACTAAGAAGATTTTTGTTTTCAAGGAAAAATTGCTTTTACTGAGATGAGAGACATGTAGGTGAGCCCTTTCTTGTTCCAGCTCAAGATCATGGCCTGCCAACGGTTGTTATTTTAATGTGTGCACTCTTGTTTTCCTCTTGGTGATTCTCTTATGATCACCTTCCTTTCTCGTTTCACTCCCTTCCCTCTTCTCAAAAAACAGTTGGGAAACAGGGACACCCAGGATGACTGTTTTATACCTCAACCACCTTTGTAGACCTATGTCAGTCTTAAACAAGCTAAGTGAAAGAAACTGAGTATTTTGTGAAATACGGATATTATTATCAATACAGTTTTATGCAACAGACTCTGCTTACTGTAAATCTTTCTTGACAGGATGTACAGACCGTATTAGGAAGATGGAGAAAGAAAAGAACAGAGGAGACTCTTGGAAGCAGCATTGTTTTCCTCAAAGTGAAAGTGAAGTTGCTCAGTCGTACCTGACTCTTAGCGACCCCATGGACTGGAGCCTACCAGGCTCCTCCATCCATGGGATTTTCCAGGCAAGAGTACTGGAGTGGGGTGCCATTGCCTTCTCTGAAAGTCATAACAATTGCCTGGTGATAATGAGACATTCAAATCAGATTAGCTTTCCAAATGATTTAGATACCACTCTGCAAAGCATGGGCTTCCCAGGTGGCACTAGTGGTAAAGAATTCACTTGCCAGTACAGGAGACATAAGAGATGCAGGTTTGATCCCTGAATTGGGAAGATCCCTTGGAAGAGGGCGTGGCAACCCACTCCAGTATTCTTGCCTGGAGAATGCCAGGGACAGAGGGGCCTGAGTGGCTATAGTCCATAGGACTGCAAAGAGTCAGACATCACTGAAGCGACTTAAGAATGCACACACTGCAAAGTAGTTCTAATTTTTCTGAGCAGAATCTTTATTCTTTGTATAGTTTTAAAGCATTATTACCCATTATAGCATTTAATTGGAATACACTGGACAGCTGGGAAAATATTTGAAACTAAATCAATATTAAGATTTGTTTTCAGGTAGATGTCTATTAAAAATAGAAACATTTGGGGTAACCGAGTGTGTGTTTCCTTATACAACTACTAAATATAATACGAGTAGGCAAGTACATCTTTTTTCTTGTTGTGGAGGCTCCATGTTCAAGGCAATTGCTTTCTTAATTTTGGCTAGCTAAAAATTTTTTCCTCTTTGTTTTGAATATGTGTAAGTTTTTAAAAAGTATCAGCAAATTAGTTGGTTACACTTTCATACTGGGACACATTTAAATTACTGAGAATAGTATTCTTAGTTTAAAATGTATGACAGGGTTTTAGAGTAAAAAATTACAAAGTTATTTCTGGATAAACTAAAAAGCTGCATAACTGAGATAAAACTGTTGGAATTAGTTTAGTTTGGGGGTTGGAATCTCCAAAAGGCTAACATTTTACTCCTTTTTAACAATTATAATACCCTGTTTTAATTCCTAAGAATTCTTATTGCATAATATGCCAGATTATAAGATACTTTAAAAGTTAAATCTATATATTGACTTTCTTATCAATCATCTTATTGTGCAATCGAAATGATCAAAATTAGAGTTCTTTGGTTTGAAAACAACACTTAGAGCCTCCAAATAACTTTTTAAGAGTTATTTAGCTTTGTGGGTGATATTTTCATGCAAATAAGTAAGGGTGGGTTTTATATTTTGTAGAAGTTTTTGGTCCTATTTTAATGCTCTTTGTATGGCAGTATGTATATAGTGTGTTAAATTCCTCAAGACCCTCCTTGAAAACTTTGAAGTTAATACTTTTGTGCAACTGTGTTTTGAATAAAGCCATGACAGTGTTAAAAACAAATTAAAAAAGGCAGTACTGATTATTATTTTATTGTTTCTGACCCCTGTTTTTTTCTGTGACTGCTGTAATTTAAAGTTTTTGAAAGTGAATTGCTTCAAATAAATTGCAGAGTTGTTACTGATTAGTTTCACTGTATGACATTTTTTGAACATCACTATTGAAGGTCTTTCCTAAAACAGAATCAGCTTGAAAGTTAACATTCAAATACAAATGTGATATGAGATAATACAGTGTAATAGTTTAACTTATTAACTTTTCCCAAGGGGTTGCAAACTGAGCCAGTACTTTCTGTATTTTGATTTGAAGTAGTAATATCTACAGTTGAAGTAACTGTTGTTTATAGTTACCCAAAGTGATTATAAACCTCTTTTACAGCAAATAGTTTTCTAAAACGAGTCTAAAGTCTCCATTAGTACTGTATGTTTATCTTTAGAGTCCTTAGATAATATAAATACAAATAATTCTTGCATGTTTATCTTGAGTAAATCCAACTTGAAACAAACTTTATCTGCTCTCATTTTGGCTTTCCTGTGATAAGTGGTTTTTTAAAAGTTTCCTTTGTAGGCAACTCTGGAATTTGATAAAGTCAAGGCACAAGTATAAAGTAATGTTTTCATGTATTTTAATTATGGAACTGCCTCCTGAGAGATGGAAAATACTGAAGTACATTTCAGCTGCAGGGATTATTGAAATTAGTATGGTATTTTCTGGTTTTATGGCTTAAAACAATGCAAAACATCTCTTCCAGGTTAAAGATGATGGTAGTTTTGGTGGAGATGTTAGATAATGAAGCCATTCTTTGAGAGAATGGGATTCAAAAACTTTTAAGTATTGTTTATTCCTTCCCTCATAGTTCAATCAGTAAAGAATCTGCCTGCAGTGTAGGAGACCTGTGTTCTATCCCTGGGTAGGGAAGATCCCCTGGAGAAGGAAATGGTAAGCCACTCCAGTATCTTTGCCTGGAAAATCCCATGGACAGAGGAGCCTGGTAGGGTGCAGTCCATGGGGTTGCAAAGAGTGGAGCATGATTGAGCAACTAACAAACAGCTTCATTCTTTGTTCTATATTTTAAAAAGAGGCTTTGGAACATGTGACATTTATTCTTCCAATGGCTGTAAATTTTCCCTCTGTTCTTCCTAGTACTGGATGCAATGATATTTTACAGCTGTTGCTTAATAATAGCATTCTACTACTGCATTCCTTTTTCATGTTCTAATTAGCCTAAGATTTGAGAACCTGGCTTGGATAAATTGGTTTTAGGCAGCTATTTGTGTTACTAGTCTAATGAAGAGCCCTAACATGCGGAGCAGGTTTTACTACAAAAGTAGGAGACAGATTGGATCCCTGTGTCAGGAAGATCCCCTGGAGGAGGAAATGGCAACCCACTCCAGTAGTCTTACCTGGAAAAACTGCAGGACAGGATCTGGGCGGGCTACAGTCCATGGGGTCGCAGAGTAGGACACACATGCCACCTTTATGTGTGGAAAGACCGTGTGGTTACCCCATGGCAGCAGTTCTGCTTGAGAAAGAAGCGAGCCAAGATAATGGCTTTCAATTTTATGAGTATTTGCAAATTTATTTTTTTGTTAAAGCATCATTTGTACCTGCTTATTTATAAAATGAACATGTCCACATTACACATCGGCAGGCCACCAAATTAGGCATACAACGTTGGTGAAAACTCATTCTAGCTGTTCAAGAAGTGATTTTGACCCCGTAAATAGTTCCCGAATTTCTCAATCTCCTGTTCAATGCTCAGACTGCACCATCTTGCAGATGAAGGCCATGACGCGTGCCCTCCATTTTAGTTGTTAACTCCTGGATAGACTCACTTCCACAGCTCCAGAATTAACAGAGGCTACAGGGTTTCTCCACTAGGAGGCATTTTCTCCCACAGTCCTCTTTTCTAAGCACGAAGAAGCCAGTAACTGTGTGCTCAATGGAGCTCAAGGCCATTTATAAAGACTAGCTCTGTCTGAGGAATNGGAGTACATCAAGGCTGTATATTGTCACCCTGCTTATTTACCTTCTGTGCAGAGGACATCATGAGAAATACTAGGCCGGAAGAAGCACAAGATGGAATCAAGATTGCTGGGAGAAATATCAATAACCTCAGATATGCAGATGACACCACCCTTACAGCAGAAAGCAAAGAGGAACTGAAGAGCCTCTTGATAAAAGTGAACAAGGAGGGTGAAAAACTTGGCTTAAAACTCAAAATTCAGAAATCTAAGATCATGGCATCCAATCCCATCACTTCATGGCAAAAAGGTAGGGAAGTAATGCAAACAGTGACAGACTTTATTATTTTGGGCTCCAAAATCACTGCATATGGTAACTGCAGCCCTGAAATTAAAATTGCTTGCTTCTTGGAAGAAAAATTATGACTGACNATCATGGCATCCAATCCCATCACTTCATGGCAAAAAGGTAGGGAAGTAATGCAAACAGTGACAGACTTTATTATTTTGGGCTCCAAAATCACTGCATATGGTAACTGCAGCCCTGAAATTAAAATTGCTTGCTTCTTGGAAGAAAAATTATGACTGACCTAGACAGCATATTAAAAAGCATAGACATTACTTTGCCAACAAAGGTCTGTTTAGTCAAAGCTATGGTTATTCCAGTGGTTACGTATGGATGTGAGAGTTGGACTATAAAGAAAGCTGAGCGCTGAAGAATTGATGCTTTTGAACTGTGGTGTTGAAGAAGACTCTTGAGAGTCCCTTGGCCTGCAAGGAGATCCAACCAGTCCATCCTAAAGGAGATGAGTCCTGGGGGTTTATTGGAAGGACTGATGCTGAAGCTAAAACTCCAATATTTTGGCCACCTGATGTGAAGGACTGATTCATTGGAAAAGACCCTGATGCTGGGAAATATTGAAGGCAGAAGAAGGGGATGACAGAGGATGAGATGGTTGGATGACATCAGTGATTCAATGGACTTGAGTTTGAGTAAGCTCCAGGAGTTGGTGATGGACAGGGAAGCCTGCTTGCTGCAGTCCATGGAGTCGCAAAGGGTTGGACACAACTGAGTGAATTAACTGAACTGAACTGAGAAATTATCTCAGAAACTTGAGGATGGTTCAATAATAAAAAATCTAATTTTAAAACTTTGAAAAAGTTTTTTTTAAAATACAAGATCTTTTCAGATGCTGAAAAGATATCTGATAAAAGTAAATATTCTAAGTACTTAATGGCACTCCACTCCAGTACTCTTGCCTGGAAAATCCCATGGATGGAGGAACCTGATGGGTTGCCGTCCATGGGGTTGCACAGAGTCGGACATAACTGAGTGACTTCACTTTCACTTTTCACTTTCATGTATTGGAGAAGGAAATGGCAACCCACTCCAGTGTTCTTGCTTGGAGAATCCCAGGGATGGGGGAGCCTGGTGGGCTGCCGTCTATGGGGTCACACAGAGTCGGACACGACTGAAGAGACTTAGCAGCAGCAGCAGCAGCAGAAGCAGCAGCAGGAGGAATGGAATAGAAGGCTACCTCAACACGATAAAAGTCATTTTCAAAATAACAGTAGTATTCTTTCTTTTTTAATTGAAGTACAGTTGATTTACAATGTTGTCTTAATTTGTGCAATGGGGCATGTGGGATCTTAGTTCCCCAACCAGGGGTCAAACCCACATCCCCTGCATTGGAAGGCAGATTCTTAACCACTGGACCACTAGAGAAATCCCCCAAATTAAGGATGTTTCCATTAAGATGAGGAGCAAAATTAAGGAAACCTGATATTGCCTGTGCAAATATATGAAGACCAACCAATTGAGAAAAGCAAAACCTATTTTTTCTGAATTTGCTGTAGCAAAGGAGTCAGCCTGGGTTACCTGAGTTTTGCCAGTGACTCAAAGTCAGGTGCAGAAATGGGAATGCTTCATAGTGGATAAAGGGAAGGCTTCAGGTGTGCCCCAGTTGGAGGCTATTGGCATGGAGAAACTTGTAGACAGGCCAACTGGAAATGGGGCATCCTTTGTGATTGGTTAGGAGTGTGTATTTGGCTTTCTGTGGTTGGTCCCACATCAGAAGTGGGAAACAAAATGAAGGAAACTGTCAGTTATTAATCAAATCCTGGCCATTTTGAGCCAGTTATTATAGAATTTATTGTTTAGCTTCTTGGATTGTCACTATAGATAGCAGCTTGGCTTACTCCAAGTCTGACACAGCAGGCTGGCTTCCTGGGTTGTTTATTGTAAATAAGGAGATGGTTTCTTGGGCACGTGGCTGCAGCTTGTGGGTCAAGGTTCTATTTATTATATGGTCTGGCCATTATGCACTTGCATATTTAGTTTCTCAGTCACTATAATTAAAAATTGTTTTGAAATTTTAGACCAATGCAATAAGATAGTAAGTGAATAAGTGGTTTAAATCCTAGCGGGAACTAGATGGAATTTTTATGTCAACTGAACATTTGAATTAATAAAGTAGTTCAGGAAAAAAATCATTCTACAATTCTAGCAGTAATTAGGTAGGAAATGTAATGAAAAAGATCTCAGTCATTACATCAACAAATGAAATTCATAGGCATGATTTTATTGAAGAATGTGTTTGACCTGTATAATTCAAACTATCAAATTATTAGCAGAGAGAAAAAATACTGGGTGTTCCCAATAGAAAGGATGTTCATGGATGTTTCTAGTAAACGATATTCTCTAGAACAGAAATATCCTTAGTTTTTTACCACTGAATGAAAGGAGAGGCATGCTAAGTTTTTGATGGAGGCCCTAAACATTTTGAAAAATTTCAGGCCATCTTAAATCAACTTAAAAGCTCAATATAATTCTCATTTAAATTCCCTATGGAGCTTTTTGGGGGGAACTGAAAATATTTTATAAAGTTGTTCTAAAAGAATAAACAAAAAGAGCAAGACTAATTTATTCATTCAATAAGTATTGATGTCTATGTTCCAAGCCCTAAGGATATATCAGTGAACAAGATATTACAATTTAAAAGTAATCAGGTGTAAGTAAAATGTGTTACTTTCTTTTCTTTTGAATTGTTATTATTAACAAATGTAATTTTGTGAAGATAAAATATAGATCTGATATTTAAAAATTAGTGATAAAATTTTTAATGAAATAAACTTTAAAAAGGTGCTATATTTTTCTTATTAAATTCCTATTATAGCAAAATACTGCTTTTAAAAAGCAGGTATATTAAAATGATAATTTAAATTTTCCTTAGATTAACACAATTAAAAAAACCCTTATTATTGAAATATATTTGGATAAGATTATTCTAAGAAGTTATTGTAAGGAAATAATCTGTAAAACGAATAGTGAGTACACTAGGATACCTATTGCAGGGTTAATTATACTAAGGGAAAACTGGAAGCAACCTAAATGTCCAATAGCAGAGTAATAGTAAATTATTCTTTACTCATAAGTAGAATATTACGATGCTTTGAAACAATTTAAATGAAAAAAGGAAACATTGGAATTGAAAGGAACATTGGTAATTATAGCCTCTTCATTTTACTGACAGTCTGGAGAGGTAGAATGATTTGCTCAAGGACACTTAGGAAGTGTGCATTGTGGTTACTAGAACAGGCTCTAGAGTAAGCTGACCTGGCTTCAAATCTTTACCGTTTACTGGTCTTATGACCCTTGAGACTTAATTTTCTTTCTTTCTTTTTTTTTAAATTTCGTTTTTTATTTTGTGTATTTATTTCGGTATTTATTTTGTGTATTATTTTCGGTGCTGGGTCTTCGCTGCTGTGTCCAGGCTTTCTCTAGTTTTGGAGAGCAGGGGCTCTTCTGTCCCAGTGCTCATGCTTCCCCTTGCAGTGGCTTCTCCTGTTGCAGAGCACAGGTTCTAGGCTCAGTCATAGCACACAGGCTTAGTGTTCTATGTGAAATCTTCCTGGACCAGGAAAAACCCGTCCTCTGCATTGGCAGGTCAATTCTTACCTACCGGGCCATCAGTCAAGTGTAAAAGTCTTGACTGATTCTTATCTACTGGGCCATCAGTCATCTGTATAATGGAGATGATAAAATAAGACTTTGTGAGAAAAATGTACCTGTTGCCTATCAAGTGAAAGTGTTAATCGCTCAGTTGTGTCCGACTCTCTGTGACTGTAGTCCGTCAGGCTCTTCTGTGCATGGTATTTCCCAGGCAAGAATACTGGAGTGGGTTGCCGTCCCCTTCTCCAGGGGATCTTCTCGACTGAGGGATTGAACCCTAGTCTCCTGCATTGCAGGCAGGTTGTTTACCATCTGAGCCACCAAGGAAGCCCCATATCAAGTCCTTGCTAAATATTAGTTATTAATACACATGGGCTTCCCTGGTAGCTTAGCTGGTAAAGAATCTGCCTTCAATGCAGGAGACCTTGGTTTGATTCCTGTGTTGGGAAGATTCCCTGTAGACAGGATAGGCTACCCACTCTAGTATGCTTGGGCTTCCCTGGTGGCTCAGATGGTAAAGAATCTACCTGTAATTTGGGTGACGTGGGTTCGATCCCTGGGTTGGGAAGGTCCCTTGGGGGAGGGCATGCAACCCACTCCAGTATTCTTGCCTGGAGAATCCCATGGACAGAGGAACCTGGCAGGCTATAGTCCAATCCATGGGTTACAAAGAGTCGGACATGACTGAGTGACTAAAGCACAGAACGCTAGTATGTGTATAATAAGCAATATATCCACTCTTTGTCTCTAGTTCTTGGCACTTGGAATTTCCAAAATATGTTATTCATTACAGGCCCATTTCTACCATACCTAAATTTATGCTAATGAAGTGACTCTTACTGGGTCTTTACTGCTACTGCTAAGTCACTTCAGTTGTGTCCGACTCTGTGCGACTCATAGACGGCAGCCCACCAGGCTCCCCCATCCCTGGGATTCTCCAGGCAAGAACACTGGAGTGGGTTGCCATTTCCTTCTCCAATGCATGAAAGTGAAAAGTGAAAGTGAAGTCGCTCAGTAGTGTCCGATGCTTCGCGACCCCTTGGACTGCAGCCCATCAGGCTCCTCCATCCATGGGATTTTCCAGGCAAGAGTACTGGAGTGGATGCCATTGCCCTCTCCATACTGGGTCTTTAGATAACTTCAAGTGAGGGACTGGCCACACCAGAAAGACCTAGTGCGTGATTAAAGGATCGGAACTTTCAGCCACTGCCCTAATCCCCAGCCCCAACCTCCTAGGAGGGGAGACAACTGGAAATTGGATTCAGTCAAGTGGCCAGTGATTTAGTCAATCATACTAAATGATTGTATGAAACCCCAATAAATATTCTGGATCTGAGGCTCAGTGGAGCTTCCTGATTCATAAACACATTAATGTGTCAGTATGGTGAGGTACTGGATTACATAAGGAGAAGGGATGGAAGCTCTTGTGTTCCCCTCCTCTGCTCCCCCACCATAGACCTTGCCCTAGGTTTCTCTTCCATTTAGCTATTCTTGAATTGCATTTTTAATAATAAAACTGTAAGTACAGTGGTTTCAGAGAATTCAGTGGGTTGTTCTAGCAAGTTGTTTATCAAACCAAAGGGGCTCACAGCCTCTGAGAAACCTGAGAATTTGTACTGAGCAGGGCAGATGCCAAGGGGCTGGGGGACCCCTGACATTTGCGGTGGTGACTAAAGTAGGGGCAGCCTTGGAAAGGACTTTGCCCTCAACATGTGGGGTCTGCATTAACTCTAATATAGTGTCAAGAGTTGAATTGTAGGACACCCAGCTGTTGTTAGAGAATTGGTGTTAAAGTGTAATACAACTAACATAATAATAATAATTGTACACTAGTCTCCTAGTCCCCAAATTGCCTTACCTTATTTCTTATCTCCTATAACCAATCTCTCTTATATGTCCTATTCTTTATAAACCTTATGAGGCCATTTTATTCAAGGCATTACAAACTCACTCATTTCCTAAAGTAGCTCTCTGACTTTGCCTGTTTTTTTTTTCTTTTTCTATCATGAGTTTTACATAATCATGACAAATTAATTTCCCCAAATGTATTGTTTCATTACTAATACTTTTTTTTAAAATCTTTTTTTTTTTACTTTTTTAGTAATACTCTTTTACTCAAAAATATTCTGCAAGGAAATTCTCTGATGGTCCAGTAGTTAAGATACTGGGCTCTCACTGCTGGGCCTGAGTTTGGTCCCTGGGCAGCACACTAGGATCCTGGAAACCATGGGGCATGGCCAAAAAAGAAAAAAGAAATTATGAAAAAAAATTCTGTGGTACCCCTACTGCTTACACATCAAAGTCTCCTACAACTCTTTCCTGGGTTATTTTCATTCTTCCCCAAGGTGTAGTCTACTTTCTAGCCACATCGAACTTCTCATTACCACATATTGTGGGTTGAATTGTGTCCCCTGAAAAACATGTCCAAGTTCAAACTTGCAGTACCGGTGTGACCTTATTTAGAAATAGAGTCTTTGTAGATGTAATCAAGTTAAAATGAGGTCATCCTTGATTAGGGTGGGCCCTAATCCAATATGACTGATAAATCTTACAAGAACAGGAGAAGAGACACAGATACCCAGGGAAGACCTTCAAGAGAGACACACACAGGAGAATGTGATGATGGAGGAAGAGACTGGACTCATGTCCAGTAAGCCAAGGATTTCAGGCAACCATGAGAAACTAGGAAGAGAAAAGGAAAATTCTCCTCTAAAGCCTTTAGAGGGAGCATGGCACTGATAACACTTTGATTTTTTACATTTAGCTTTCAGAACTAAGGGAGAATAGATTTTTGTTATGTTAAGTCACTTAATTTGTGGTACCTTGTTATAGCACCCCTTGGAAAACAATATACCATATCTCTCTGGTTTTGGTCAAACTTTCTCCTTTGCCTGGAACATCCCTCATCTCTACTCACTAAGAGCCTATCCATCATCAGGGAAGTTTCTTTTATGGATCCCTGGGGATACAGTCTTTGTCTGACCATATCCTTGGGTTGCTTGTCTAGCGCTCCCCCATGATATGGCTGATAGTCTCTTTATCATCCTTCTTCCTGTCCCCACCAAAGCAAAAACTCCTGGAAGGCACGAATTATCTTTGCCTTTTCCACCTTTTGCACCAGCGCCTTGCTTATAATGCCTGTTTGGATTTTCAGAATCCCCTTAGGTATCAGGGCTTCCCTGGTGGCTCAGACGGTAAAATGTCTGACTGCAATGCGGGAGACCAGGGTTCAGTCCCTGGGTCGGGCATATCCCCTGGAGGAAGAAATGGCAGCCCATTCCAGTACTCTTGCCTGGAGAATTCTATAGATAGAGGAGCCTGGTGGGCTACAGTCCATGGGGTTGCAAAGAGTCTGACATGACTGAGCGACTTCACTTCACTTCACTTAGTTAGCAGTTGCCTCATTACAGAAGTGCAAGAAAGGAAAAATTTCAAGTATAGGTAAAAATGGGTAGAGTTTACTTTTCTTGAAATATTTTCCCTTAAACTCACAGTTTTCTTGTTGTTCAGACATAAAGCATAAAGTTCTCTAGAAGCATTTTACCACATCAAAGAAGGAGAAAAATAGAAGAAAACATTCCACACAGGAGAACTACAATGAAATCTATAAGTTACTATACATATGTGATTCATATATTGCCAATTCAGATTAAACTGCTTAGTACAAAGCACACCTTGATGCCGAAATTGATGCCAGCTGAAAATAATGAGAATATTCTGAAATAATTAATTTACTCTGTAGACACTAATTTGAAAGTCAATATATTAAATGACTGTTGGTTGAAGCTAAGAAATCGACTCATGCTGTAGTTGAAAGGCCAGATGATGCTGAAACCTGACAGGAGGAGATGAAGCAAGAGAATTTCTGAAGCTTACTTTCCTAAACTACAAGGGCTAAGCTAAAATAGGGCTTCCCAGGTGCTGCTAGTGGTAAAGAACCTGCCTGCCAGTGTGGGTTACCCACTCCAGTACTCTTGCTTGGAGAATCCCCAGGACAGAGGCGCGTGGCAGGCTACAGTCCATAGGGTCGAACAGTTGGACACGACTGAAGTGACTTAGCACAAGCTAAAATAATTTCTTACATTTCAAATCAAGGAATACACATTTTGGCTGATTTAGGCCTATTAAAAGTAAAGAGCAGGTATAATTTAGTAAAATATGATAGTTATTAGCAACCAGAGAAAGAGCACCTGTAACTTTAAAAATGATAAACATGGTAGTAATATGAGAGGTAATTCCTCAAATGTTGAAATTCTGAATTAACAAGATATTGAAAGTACTAAAAAAGTAATGAAATATTCCTGTGTTAGTTTCTTAGTGCTGCTACAACAAATTACCACAAACTTTGTCACTTTATAAAACGCAAATCACTTTTCTTATTGTTCTGGAGGTCAGAAGCCTGAAGGGGGTCTTATGGAAATAAAACCAAGAGCAGGGCTGTGTTCCTTCTGGAGGCCCTAGTGGGGAGTCCATTTCTTGTCTTTTTCAGCTTCTAGACATGGCCCGCTTTCCTTAGCACGTAGCCTCTTCATCTTCAAAGCCAGCTGTTGCCTCACTGAGACCTCCCCTGCCATCATGTATTTCTTCTGACTTTGCTGTCTCCCTCTTTCACTTATAAGGACCTTTGCAATTGCATTTGGCCAAGACAGATAATCTAAGATATATGCTTCCCATCTCAAAATTGTTCATATAATCACCATCAGAAAAATCCCTCTTGCCAGGTAAGGTAGCATGTTCACAGATTCTGAGGGTTAGGGAATGGACTTCTGAGAAGTGGGGCAATTATTCTGCCTACCACAGTTCCTTTAAATCAAAACCTAAGGAAATATTTTCCTTCACTGAGGAGTTGAAAATAGTATGCAATTAACAAGGAATATGTAAATAGGACTTCCTGTGTGGTCTAGTGGTTAAGAATTTGCTTTGCAATGCAGCAGACACTGGTTCAATTCCTGGTCTGGGAAGATCCCACATGCCTCAGAATAACTAAGCCTGCCCACCAGGAACTAGAGAGTTCCTGCAACACAACGAAGACTTGTGCAGCTAAATAAATAAATAACAAAAATTAAAAAAAAAAAAAGAATATGTAAATGAGTTTCCAGAGTAATTTGCTTTTTAGAAAAAGCTTCTGAATGCTTTAAAATAACTGCACATTACAGAATTTAACTAGGACTTTCTATGCAACTGAAAAAAGTTCTACAAAATAACTCTTAAATAATGTACTGGGTGACATGTATCACTCCTCTCTCTCTGATCAGAATAAGTTCCTTCAAGATTGTTTTCCTTTTTTTTACTTTGCTCCAAATCATGTAATTTTCTACGTTACTGTTTTAAATATACATTCTATATCATTTGGTTGTCCTTTAAAAAATCAAAGCCTAAAACCTCTTTGTCTCTGGCTTTATTATATGATTAGAAGGCTTTCTAATTGAATTTAATTAGAGAGGATAGAATGAAACCAATATAAAAAGTCAGCAAAGCAACAGCCTCCAATAAGAGGTCAGAAGCGATCACAAATTGCTCTGAGCAGCTAAAATAGATATCCATTCCAACATTCTGCTGATAAGGACTTGTCAGTTGTAGAGAGCTTTAATACTTTCAATTTCACTAAGCAATAAATAAAATATTAGATCTGAATATATTAATAAAAAGTAATATGCTTTTATAGTGAATTAAAATTTATTGATTCTTATTTCTTTCTTCAGTAAAATCAGTTAAGCCAGAGAGAAATTTGATGAGAGGAGGAAGTTTTACTATGTCAGTCTAAACTACTTTTTTATGTTTAAAATATCAAATCCTCAGTCATTTGTAGGTTTTAAAATTCATAGAATCAGGACTTACAAACAAAGCGCTTACACAAGGAAAAAAAGCATTCATAGCAGACCTGAATAAATCCTTCTAATCTAACTTTCTAAAGTCCGGATTTGAAACTTCTTTTGGTATTTTATAAGAATTTTCATATTATGTTTACAATCAATACAGTCTCCATTGCCTGATCCTCTACCTTATGCTAAAACACATGAAGTACAAACATTCATATTTCCCCCACCCTTTCCCTATCGTATTTCCTACATTCAGCTAGAAGTGCAAGTTTTATTTTCTAAGCACTTTGAAAGGAAGTGAATAGATCTAAGAAGTGAAGCTGGAATATAAACGTGCAAAGTCTTTCCCACCAGCCAAGATTTTGGGGGTGGGGAGAGAAGCTGAAAAATCTTAATTCTTTTTTGTTTTTCATGCAGAAATGAAATTTTCTTTTATTTCACTCAAATGAATTAGTCTAGAGAGACTTTTTTTTTTTGCTTATAAGAGACTAGTATGAATGTTTTGAATAGCTTTTAGTAGGTTTTCAACCAGGGATGACTTTCCTCCCTAGGGACATTTAGCAAATATCTGGAGACATTTTTGTTTGTCAGAATTGAGGTATGGGGGTGTGTCAGCATCTTAGTGGGTCGAGAGGCTGGGAATGCTCTTAAACATACAAGAGTGCACAGGACAACCCCACAGCAAAGACTTATTGACCCCAAATGTCAAATGTATAAAGTTGAAAGATCTTTGGTCAAGAGGATGTTATTTAATTTTTGACAGGCTTGCTTTGATATGTCAGTATTTAAAAAAATTTTTTTATAAACGTGTAAGCACTAGAGGGCAGTACCTGCCCGACAGTTGTGATTGATACTACTTTACTTTGGGGGGTCTTTTGAACTTAAAAAGGAGCTCGTAATTTATGTTACTTGAAGATAAATGACTTTAGGAGACCCTTAAAGAACTATTCAAGTAATTCGAGATCAAAGGCAGTTTTAACAATTACTCTTTCTGAAATCAGTAAAAGCAGAGCAAGTGGGATTTTTCTTCTTTTTATACATGATGCCTTGTGAACTTTTGCCAGAGAAAGGGGAAAATTCACGCTAGGCTTTCACACACAGTAACACTAACGTCATTGCCACCTACACTTCTATTTGCTCTGTTGAAGCAGGTGATGGAAAGTCGCTATTCTGAGACATGTGGATCATTGTAACGCTGTGGGAAGCAGTGTCTGGAACCCGGGGACTACGAGCAGACAGGTGAAGCTGATTGAATTCATTAGATGAGGCAGAGACTCTGACTCAGCCATCTCTGAAACAGATAAATAATAACCAGTTTGTGTGAAGGTATTTACATCAGCTAACTGTGCAAGAATGCAGTGCCATTTTTTGTTTTCTCCTAAGGGTCAGTCCAGTTTTTAAAAATGAAACAATATTTTCTCTTTTAGTGTGAGACATCCAGGCTGAAGTCTAAGTTTTTGGATATTTTAATAAAAATTGAAACTGCTTCCTCCAAACAGGACAAGCCATTTGCTAAACTCACACTGAACCTACACATTCCTGTTTATTAAACATTCAAGATATGTTGTTGTTGTTGTTCAGTTGCCCAGTCACGCCCAACTCTTTGCAATCCCATGGACTGCAGCACAGCAGGCTTCCCTGTCTTTCACTATCTCCCAAAGTTTGCTCAAACTCATGTCCGTTGAGTCAGTGATGCCATCTAATCATCTCATCCTCTTTCACCTGCTTCTCCTCCTGCCCTCAATCTTTCCCAGCAACAGGGTCTTTTCTAGTGAGTCAGCTCTTCGAATCAGGTAGCCAAAGTATTGGAGCTTCAGTTTCAGCATCAGTCCTTCCAAAGTTTATTCAGGGTTGATTTCCTTTAGGACTGACTAATTGGATCCCCTTGCTGTCCAACAGATTCTCAAGAGTCTTTTTGAGCACCACAGTTTGAAAGCATCAGTTCTTTGGCACTCAGCCTTCTTTATGGTCCAACTGTCACATTTGCACATGACTACTGGAAAAACCATAGCTTTGACTATACTGACTTTTGTTGGCAAAGTGATATCTCTGCTTCTTAATACACTGTATAGGTTTGTTATAGCTTTTCTTTCAAGGAGCAAGCGTCTTTTAATTTTGTGGCTGCAGTCACCATCTGCAGTGATTTTGGAGCCCAAGAAAATACTCTGTCACTGTTTCCATTTTTTCCCCATCTATTTGCTGTGAAGTGATGGGACTGGATGCCATGATCTTCATTTTTTGAATGTTGAATTTTAAGCCAGCTTTTTCACTCTCCTTTTTCACCTTCATCAACAGGCTCTTTAGTTCCTCTTCACTTTCTGCCATTAGAGTAGTACTATCTGCAACACAGTATAAAGAATGGACATTTATGAACCAATTCAGTTGAAACCCTCTGTGCACCCTTCACCAATCACATCCTTCTCTTCCTGCCTCCTGTCCTGCCATCATGCCCAGGAGCCCAGGTAGATGACTTTGATGTTTTACATTCCCATCTATTTCTTCATAGTTTTATTATATATGTCAAATATGTGCAGTAATATATAACTTTTGCATATTTAAAAACTTACCATAAATGGCATGTAAGGATACTCTAACTTGTGTTTTCCTTTCAATGTTATGTGCTTGATTTATCCATGTTGATACAAATATCTCCAGTTATACCAATATTTAGTTATCATCCTCCTATTATGGCTATTTAGCTTATTTCCAATTATTTGCTAATCCAAATAAAGATGTTATATGTATTCTCATATATATCTGCTTTTATGCAGTGGGAGAGTTCTCTAAGGCGGGAGTCAGCAAGCTATGACCTGGCCCATAGGGATTTCCACCTGCGCTTGTATGATTCAGAAGCTAAGAATGGCTTAAAAAATTTTTTTGAAAACACTGATACTTTACGACACATGAAAATTCAAGTTTCTGTGTCCATAAATAAAATGCTATTGGAACAGGCATACTCATTTGTTTATATATTGCCTATGGCTGTTTTCAGACCCAGTGAGTAGGTGCAACAGAGATTGGATAGCCTATCAGTTCAGTTCAGTTCAGTTCAGTCGCTCAGTCGTGTCCGACTCTTTGCGACCCCATGAATCACAGCACGCCAGGCCTCCCTGTCCATCACCAACTCCTGGAGTTCACTCAGACTCACACCCATCGAGTCAGTGATGCCATCCAGCCGTCTCATCCTCTGTCGTCCCCTTCTCCTCCTGCCCCCAATCCCTCCCAGCATCAGAGTCTTTTCCAATGAGTCAACTCTTCACATGAGGTGGCCAAAGTACTGGAATTTCAGCTTTAGCATCATTCCTTCCAAAGAAATCCCAGGGCCGATCTCCTTCAGGATGGCCTATAAAGACTGATATATTTACTTTGTGACCAGTCATAGAAAAAGTTTGCTGCTTTCTGCTCTAGCGTATATACATAAGGATGGAATTGCTAAGTGGTGCATATTCATTTTCTGCTATCTTATCAATTAAATCTGTTTAAAAATGCCAAATTCCTATAATATGTTGCATCAGATTGTATATTTTTCTCAAACTCTGAAACAAACATGAAAAAAATTCTTTGAATCTTATGCTTTCATTTGGTTTAAGTAATGAGCTTAGACATATCTTTGTTGTAGCTTCTTTCCCCTTAGCTCTGGGTGGGTACTAATTGGTGTAGTGGTACAGAATACTAATTAGGTTTATCATTCTTTTGAGAGGGTGCTGAGAATGGGAAAAGACAGGAAATTTTTTAAAATAATTTTTGAGCTTGCTTTTAAGATCTCTTTCAAAAATCCAAGAATATGTGATTGTAAAAAAACCCCAAGCAGTTCACATTGACTTTATTGGTCACTGGCTGTACTGCCCTTTACTAGAATGTAAATGCCATGAAGACAGCAATTTTTGTCTATTTTTGTTTATACTTGTAAAAATGCCTAGCACATAGTAGATGTTCAAGGGATATTTAGTTGAATGGATGGATATATAGAACACAAACCATCTGAATTATTCACTGAACTACTTTGGTATACATCATTTAATATTAAACAACAGTATATTTGGAATTATGCAAGATATTTCCTGTTTTCACCTAGGTATTTTCTATACTAAAGGCATGGTTTGTGACTGCTCTCTTTGGTGAATAATAATGATAATGGAAATAGCTAACACTAGTCTATCAGTCGCAGGCACAATTCTAAGTGCATTACATGTATATACTCATTTAACCCATTTGACAACTCAAGAAGGTAGGTACTATTATTATTGTTTGGTTTGTCATGTTGCCAATGGATGTGGGCTCAAGTGGTGTAAATTCTTTATACTAAGCAATTACTTTAAGAAAAATAAAATTACAACAATACATTTTCTGTAAAATGTGTATAAGGTATACCAAAGTGTGGTAAAAAAATGTTTTTTGAAAAAAATGTTTTGGGCAATATTTACTACTTTGAATTATCTGCACTATTTTCCTATAGTAATGCCAATAGAGTAGACTGTATGTGAAAATATTTTTTTGAGTTTTAAATATTTTTTTAAAGTTTATCTTTTGAGATTAAATTTACACGTGAAAAGATTTTTAACCATCAAATTTTGGAAAGTTATATTGTTTGATTAGAAAAGATGGATGGGCTGTGTACCTTTTCTTTTGTATCCTCAAACCTGAAGGCTTATTGTTAATTCCCAGCACTGACGACCTTTTTTTTAAAATTAGTGCTGGTTTTTATGGGCTGCAAACTTTTCCCAATAGCTGAAGCAGAGACTTCTGGGCACTTTTTCATTTCTTCTTTCTTCACAGTTTTAAAAGAGCCCCTTGCCTCCTCTGTTTGTCATTACGTGTACTGAAGTACAGAATAGAAAATGCAAAACAAGACAGCTGTACAGGAGGTTTTTCTTTTTAAAGAAGTTGATAGACAAATGGCACAGGGTTCACTGTTCTCGCCAGCTGAGAGTTTAGCTTCCAGAAAGCGCTACTTTAAGGGAACAAGTGAAGTAGTGTGCAAGGCCTGAAAGGCTTCATTGACACAACAGCCGGGAGGCTCTTGTAGTACATTGTCTGGTATGCAGTGCCCTTCGGAAACCAGCTCTCGAGATCTCTACACCCCCAACATCCCCCAAAGCTTAAAAAGTAGGCTTTTTTTTTTTTGTTTGTTTGCCACTATACTTGGTTTTCTAACTGAAATTCCTGAAAAGGAGTTTGTTTTTGTTTATCTTTTGCCTTTGAGTGTCAGTCAATGATTCACACAATCTCCTGGCTTGCTTAGTGGGAACACTGGGGGTCTGGGCAGTAGGGCCAAATGGTTGTCCCTAACAAATTAGGGATCCAGCATTAGTGTTTGCTCTCTGAACTAGAATCTAAGAGCTGGAGCAAAAAGGAGTCCTTGGGTCGGGGAAATAAGACAACTTTGAGGCTGATGATTCTGTTTTCTTGATGGTTGATCCGGAGAGATTTAATTTTATCCTAAGGAATAACTTTCCAGTAGAAAAAGGTATTCAAAGTCATTAGCTGTGTATCAGTGAAGTTGTAGACTCACTTGTAGGCTTTGAGAGAGTGCTTTGGGGAAGACACAATCATCTGTGGCATGCTAGTTTGCTGTAGAAGGGCTGGGGCCAATCTGTTTATCAATGGTTTTCATTCAAGTATTAATAGAGCTCCTATTATGTGTCTAGCCTTGAGAAAGGATGTGGCCTGTGCTCCTGAACTTTGAGGAGCTCAGTGTCATTGACCCCATTGACTCTGGAAGATCAGCGATTCACCCTTATTCTGCAGGGAGCACTGAGGCCCAGTGACTTGCTAGAGATTATGCAGAGTTAGTGGCAGATATTTGGCTGGAAGCTACATCTTTTTACTCCCAGTTTGGTATTTTTCCATTCGACTGTTTTTGAAAGTGCCCCTTGTTGTTAGAGAACAACTCAAGACAAGATATAATTAAGTGTAAATTGAATAATCAGTTGCCATTGCACATGGGGAAAGTTCATCGTTACCTGGTTTATCTGGAAGGTTTTGAGGAATGGGTATGATGTGAACACAAAAGAACCAGAAAAATCTGGTCTCTGCTTCTGTGTCGTTGGGAGACATACATAGAGAAATTTATATTCTTCAGTGCAAGTACAAGCCTTTAAATGTGTTGTCTGTTGGAGCATGTACATACAGGAAGCTCCTTGGTGAACATCAGAATGAAGACTGGGTGAAGGTTGGGAGGTTGAGGGTGGGGGGGTGAAGTGGAGTCCAGGTGATTCACAGATTTCTGAGGAAGCCTGGCCATCAAACCTTGGAGGATGAACCTAGATTGCTAGAACTTTGAGTCCATGACAGGAGTGGCCCTTGTGGAGGTCTTGATGTAAGGAACTTGAGTTACTCCCCAACAACTTCTGCTCAGTTGCTAGGAATTAGTTATTGACCTTAATATTTGATCTCTTCTCATTCCATGCCTATGTCTTTAGGTTTTCTTTCCTATTTAAGAGCATTGCTAAAAGCAAAAGTAACCATCTTAACCATCTGTTACTTAAACCAGAGGGGATTTATTCCTTTTAATTGAAAGGATACTTGTTTCAACAGAAGGGTATTCTTTAGAGACAAAAGCCTGTGGCAGCGCATATATTTTGGTCACTGCTCTGCAGTCACGTTGTGTGTGTGTGTGTGTGTGTGTGTGTGTGGCACTTCCCAAAGAGCAAACAACAGATATGAGAGTTTGAGGCCAGAGAGAGCGCTGCTGGTTCAGGGAACAGAAAGTTTAGTGCATGGGCAATACGGCTGGAGTATGGGGTGAGGGGGTGCTGGGCCCTGAGGCATCTAGTAAAGGGAGTGGGGAGAGTCTGCAGAATCCAGATCTAGACGGCCTTGTAAACCGAGTTAAAGAAAGCAGACTTTAACTCAAGGGCGATGGGGATATGGCCATGAGATTTAAATTTTAGATCACTCTGATTGCTGTTAGATTATGGAAGAGGGAGAATATGAAACAGTAGAATCAGTGAAACAGAATCAGTGAAACTAATAAGAAGAATGTTGCATTAGTTGAAGAGAAGAGCTGATGGCCTGAACCTGCAGGGGCAGAACTGTGAATAACAATTTTGGCATTCAAGGCAAACAGCTAAAAATTGACCTTCAAACAATTCTGTAATTCAAGATATGGCTTGTTAAGTGGGTGTGACTCTGATGTGCCTTCCAATAGCTTTCAATTTAACTAAATATTCTGAATAACCACGTGCTGCTAGTCCTTTAAAATACTTGTTTTTTAAAAAGCAAACAAACCCAAACTTCCCTCTCTACATTTTTGTCTCCACAGGCAAAGCGCCATCAATTCCTTGTAGTTAATCTCAGGCAGGGGCAGGAGGAGGGAGGGAGGTGATCAGATCAAGCAGATAGTTGAAAAGTAGGATGGACAAGGAGAGCTTTTGAGAGAACAAGATTTTAAAGTTTTTTTTAATTGAAAGAGTAACACGGGCCACAGCAAAATTCAAACAGTACTAAAGATGTACAATGGAAAATATGTCTCCTTAAACAGAGTCAAGTACTGTTAAGTGCTTGTGTATCCTTCTAGAAGTTTTTTGTACTACTGTAAGCTTAAATTTTTAGTATTTTTAAGTTTTCCTTTTTATGAAAATATTTAATATTTTTCTTTTTATAAAAGTAGGAACACGCGATACATCCTGCTCTTCCCTTTACTAATTCACTTACATTATATTGTGGCAGTTTTGCCACATCTGCTTCTTCTTTTTAGTGATTGTCCATTGAATGAAATGTGTTATAATTTTTTGAAACTGATCTCCAAAATGATGGACACTGGGGCTGTTTACAATTTTTGTTATTTGATTTAGATTTGTACATAAGAGAAGAGGCATGAATTAATAAAGAAGAAATTCTAGGTTGTGAAAAAAAGGTTTCTATATAATCCAGACCCCCTGGCATTTTTGTGACTGCAACTACTCTTGCCTTGCCTAAGCCTTAGGGTGAGTATAATTAAGAGGGTGGAGGTGGGAGAGTAGCGAATGTTTATATGCACCTTTGAGTCTCTGAGACCTAAGAACTGGGTGTTTCTAAAAGGGATAGATTGAAGCTGGCATAGTCACTTCTTCACCCAGTAAAGATCTTTTGGGGAGGAGGCTGTCACAGCTGTGAACTCTGACCATGCTCCCCCTCCAGTAGAAATGCCCTCTTATCCATCTATGGCTGTCAGTCATGGTATTGTACCCTAAACCTACCTGCTGTCACAGTTGTTTATCTGGGCTCCCTAGCCATAGTGAGAAACAGGAAGTATTTGTAAAAGACAGAAAGTAGGTTTGATAGCTTGGGAGGAATGAGAAACGGGCTGTTTTGTAAGGCTGCCTCCCACGAGTTCCTCCCTTTGGTTTAAGCACTTTGTCCTCTCCCACTGATGTTGGAAGAGTTAGTTTCAGATGCAACTATTTACCAGTTGCATGATCTTGGGAAAGTCTCAACATTTTCAAACTTCAATTCTCCCCATCAGCAAAATGAGTAGAACAATTTCTGGTTGGCACAGTGTTGGTAAGTCTGAATAAACCAATGGATATGCAAGGGCCTATGTTTCATTTTTACTTTTTTCCAAGGCCTGGCCAGAATGGAGTTTCTGAAGTAATATGTAATCCAACCCAAGACAGTGAAGCATATTCGAGTCATTCCTGGGATGTGCCTGCCAATGTAAGCCTCCTATACCCTCGGTTTTCGTGATTTATTGAATCTTTTCCTGAAAGGTCATCACCTTTAGGAAAATATAACCAGAGTTGTATAGCACTTTATGGCTGGCAAAGATACGTTAGAAACAATGATCTAATTTGAGGCTCCCAGCAAACCATCTGGGATAAATAGGGCATACTTTATTCCCATGCAACAGATGGCATAACTGAGATTTGGAGAGATTGATATAAAGAAACTGAGACTCAGAAAAGACACAGGTAATAAAGAGTAGATAGCAGCAAGAGGTCCCTCTAGACACTACATCACTGCTTTCAATCTGCCTGGGCTGGGAATTCTTTGGGTCTTAGTTGTAGCTTGTAGGCTTTAGTTCCCTGACCAAGGGTTGAACCCAGGCCCCCTGCATTGGGAGAATAAAGTCTTAGCCACTGGACCACCAGAGAAGTGCCTAGCTTGGAATTCTTGAGTCTTTCTCCCCAGTCATGTTTTATATCCTAGTAAAATACATGCCACTTTAAAAATAATTTATTGTTGAAAAAGAGTAGTATTAGTAAGATACTTTACAGTTTGCAAAATGCCTTAAAATCCATGGATGCATTTGATTCTTACAATAACCCCATGAAGTAGATGGAGCAAATGTGAGAGATTCTATTTCGGAGATGAGGAAAAAGATTTAGGAATTGAGACCTGCCCAAGGTCAAACTATCAATAAAGAGGAGTCAGGATGGGAACCTGGCCTTCTGGTCAGCAACTTCAATGCCTTTTTATACTTTCATTACTGTTATTATGCTTTTTATTGGGCTACGTAGTTCTTTTATTTAAAAATTCAAACTAGATAAGCTTGTGCACACATTCACTAAAAAATATTTATTGAGTACCTTTATAAACTGCTCACCATCTAGTTGGAAGAAAGGTAAATAAATGGTTACCATCAAAGACAAAATATAATCAGTTTGGAAACTCTAGTAAATGGTTTTTAATGACAGCATGATGACAACTTNTTGTGCACACATTCACTAAAAAATATTTATTGAGTACCTTTATAAACTGCTCACCATCTAGTTGGAAGAAAGGTAAATAAATGGTTACCATCAAAGACAAAATATAATCAGTTTGGAAACTCTAGTAAATGGTTTTTAATGACAGCATGATGACAACTTTTCCTCAAAAATTGATGATCACTACTGACTTTTGTGAAGAGTGGGATAAAGAAGCCATACACACACACACACACACACACACACACACACACACACACACAAAGCCACACACACACATACCCGTGTGTGTGACTGCTCTCCCTCCCCAACATCAGCGAAAGTCATCTCAGTTTTCCATTCTAATAAGTAATTTGCTTGGCATGTTAATCTGCAGGAAATTACAGGCTGCTGTTTGTAGTATATCATCAGAAAATGTCAACAGATTACAGTATTATGTTACTTTGATGTCACTGCCCAGCATTGTTTTAGTCTTTTTCTTACTAATGGATACATTTGCTAGATCTTATTTCAACAACATCATGTAAAAAAAAAGAGAATTTGTAATAATTTCCTTTGTAAACAGCATGTTTCTTATTTGATAATAAAGACTTTGCTTAATTCTGTCCTCTTTGCTTTCTTGGGGCCATGACTGGTTGTTGGTCTGACCATCCTTCTCACTCTCCAGGGCAACATGTGACCTAAAGGAGACTCTAAAAGAGGAAGAATAGGTCAGACTCAGAGATTCAAGATTAAACAGAACAGTATGTTTAGAGCACTAGACTCAGAATTTTTTTTAGAAAAGGAAGAGTAAAACTCCGGTATAATGAATTATCTTTACCCAAAGAGATGTCTGGCCTTTGCCCTCAGCTACTGGGAGCTAATATCTAGGCCCCTCATATGTCCTGCCTGACAGTAGTGTCTTTGTCTGCCTGGGGGATTTGGCTACTGGCCAGTCTAACAATGTGATTTATGATGGGGGCTTCGAAACATGCCATCCATATCAGTTCTAGCTTCCAGAGGAGCAGTAAGTAGACTACAGGTCAGAAATGTGGGCAGTGTGTGACTAAGCCTCAGTAAAAACTCTGGACACCGGAGACTTGGGTAAGCATCTCTGCTTGGCAACGCTTCTGAGAACTGGCACACATTGGATCCGGGAGGAGGTGATGCCATCCAGGACTCCACGGGAGATGGCCAGAAACTTCATGTTTGGAGCTCTCTGACATTTCACCCCATCTGTCTCTTCCCTCGGCTGCCTCAGATTTGTGTCCTTTTGTAGTGATAATACTTTAATAATGGGTACAATGCGTTCCTGAGTCCTTTGAGTAGTTTGAGCAAACTCTCAAACTTGATGGAGTAGCAGGACCCCTGCTTTTGAGCCTAGTGTCTGAAGTGAGGGCAGCCTTGTGGAGGACAGTGCCTATAACCTGTGAAGTTCGGTGGCCTAATACCTAGTTGGTGTCGGACATCACTACATTTCCTCAAACCCAGTTTTACATTTAGATTTTGGCACTTTCCAGGTTGGTTGCTTCTCTCAGCTTCAAATTTTTCAAACATTTATTTTTTAACTTTACTATGTTTAAAAATTTTTGGCTGTCCTGATGGCATGTGGGACCTTAGTTCCCCAAGCAGGGATTGAACCCATGCCCCCTGCATTGGAAGGCTGAACCTTAACCCCTGGACCACTGAGGAAGTCCCTCAACTTCAATTTTTTTTTTTNCAAAACTATTTTTTTCTGAAGCTTTTAAGTTCTGCATCAAATGTTATTGTTCACTGTAATAATATATATATCCTGTCATATTTTTTAAAACTGTGTCAAAAGCCTTTGGATCATATATGATCCTATTTCTAAGCTTAGCTAAATTAACACCTTCAAGAATTTTAATTGCATTTATAAATCAGTGTATTCTATTTCTTTCTTTAATTATTATTTCCATGCTTTGATTGAACTAACACAATTTTCCTGAGTACTCAAATAACAAGTGTGTGTTTAGTCACTAAGTTGTGTCTGACTCTTTGTAACCCCATGTACTGTAGCCTCTCAGGCTCTTCTGTCCATAGGGATTCTCCAGCAAGAATACTGGAATGGGTTGCCATGCCCTCTTCCAGGGGATCTTCCCAACCCAAGGATTGAACCCAGGTCTACTGCATTGCAAGCAGATTCTTTACCATCTGAGCCACCGCTCATAATTCAAACTTATAAATAGGGTCAACCTTAACTTTTGTAAAATGTTTCAATGTTGTATATGAATTTAGAAAAATTATAACAACACTGAAAGCAATTATTCACATATTATAAATTGGAGTTGGAAATCTGTTAATTTTAATATTAGGTCAAATTGTGTTAAACATTACAGGCACATGAAATACCAAATATATGCTTCTCCTTCACACAAAATATTGGTATACAGCAGGCTGATTTCCCTAAACACATACATACATAAATCTAAGCCAGACTGGGGTGGAGTGATGTTTAAGCTCTGTATGACAATCTTAGTGCTGCTGTTACAAACTTGTCACAAGCTGAGTGGCTTAAAACAACAGACGTTTTATTCTCTCCCAGGTCTGGAAGCTCAAAGTCTGAAATCGAGATGTCAGCAGGACCCTGCTCTCTCTGGAGGCTGGAAAGGAGCATCTTTCCATACTGTCTGTACCTTTGGTGACTCCAGGCTTCCCTGGCTTCCTTGGCTTGTGGTCACATCACTCCAATGTGTGCCTCCATCTTCACTTCACCTTCCCTGTGTGTTTCCTCTTCTGTTTCTTTCAAAAAAAAAAAAAAAACTTACTAGTTATACCTATTTGTTTATTTTTGGCCACACTGGGTCTTCTTGGCCGCACTCGGGCTTTCTCTATTTGCAGCGAGGGGACTACTGTTTGTGGTGTGTGGGCTTCTCTTGTGGCAAAAAACGGGCTCTATGTGGCACATGGGCATAGTTGTTCCATGGCATGTGGGATCTTCCCAGACCAGGGATCTTCCCTATCCCCTTCACTGGCAGGTGGATTTTTAACCAATGGACCACCAAGGAACTCCTCCTCTTCTGTCTAAGGACTCTTGCCTTGGATTTAGGGCCTACTCTGGTAATCCAGCCAGGATGATCTCATTTCAAGATCCTTAATCTTATTTTTGCCTGCAAAGAGCCTTTTCTCATATAAGGTTCCAGGGATTTGGACATGGACATGTCTTTCTGGGGGCCACCATTTAATCCACTATCCCTACAAAGTGGCTGTCATTCCAGTGAATCACAGTAATGCTCAGAGGGGGTAACTGGGTGCCTTTCTGATGGCAACATTGCTGGGACATTCTAGTGCTATTTATAGCACGGCTACCAATGCCCTTCCGGTGAGCTTGTTTCAGACTTGAATTTATATTCTATTTTATTGACTGTCTTTAACTCCTCCTGGAATTTGGCACCAACCCTCCTCCTACCTGGACTGCACACCTCACTTGATTAAGCTTTGTGTTTATTAACACAACATATAAAAATATTTTTTCTGCTTATCTCTAAAGACATCTGAACTTGAGAAGCCTAGATCCATGTCTTTTCCATCTGTTAGGCTCATTAACTCTCAGGGTTAGAGATTCAGTGGAACCCAATTGACGTCTGTCATTCTTGTTACGGTTTTGCCTGACTAGTTGGTCACACTCCTAAGGTCTTTCCACTGCCAGTTTCAAACAATTGGGTAGGACTCTTAGGACTTTGAACAAATCATTGAGCAATGACTCTCAAAGAACCAATACTGACAGTAGGTTCTTATTTAAAGGAGGTGGATTTGTAGAGTGGTTAAGAAACTATTCTATACGTATAAGCTGTATAAGCTTGAGAAAATCACCTAGTCTTTCTGAGATGGTGGACCCCTGTCTATAAAGTGGAAGCAACATCATTTCAGGTTACTTCCCTGGGTAGTGAGGGCTAAAAGAGGAGTACCTGTACAGTACTTCTCACAGTGCAAAAAGCACTTAAAAAAAAAAGTGTTAGTGTTTAGAATATTAGAATTTATACATCTAGGAGAAGACAATGGCACCCCACTCCAGTACTCTTGCCTGGAAACTCCCATGGACGGAGGAGCCTGGTGGGCTGCAGTCCATGGGGTCGCTAAGAGTTGGACTCGACTGAGCGACTTCACTTTCACTTTTCACTTTCACTCATTGGAGAAGGAAATGGCAACCCACTCCAGTGTTCTTGCCTGGAGAATCCCAGGGACAGGGGAGCCTGGTGGGCTGCCGTCTCTGGGGTCGCACAGAGTCGGACACGACTGAAGTGACTTAGCAGCTTAGCAGCAGCTGTTCAAAAGAGTGTTCCTGTGTTCCTTTAGGGACTATTGAACACAAATTTGGTAGATAGAGGACTATAGTCCTTAAAAGGAGGTTTTCTTCTTCATAAACTGCATTCATTCATTTTGATTTATATTCAAATATTTATTGAGCATCTACTATTTGCCAGCCAATGTTCTACATGTTTGGGATGGATCACTGAACAAAACAAGCACCAATCTCTGCCTTATGGAGCTTAAGTTCTAGTGGAAGGAGCCTTATTGAAGGGAAAAGTATGACCCAATAAATGGAGCAAGGGAAGGGGGAAAGGCAGTGCCGAGAAGGCAGACCCCCGTAAGGAAGGAGACATTTGAGTAAGGACTTGAAGGAGGTGAGGGTTATGCAGGTAGATGGGGATACAGCATTTCAGGCAGTTCAGGAACCAACAATGCAAAGGCCCTGAGGTGGGAGCATTCCTGACATGTTCAAGGACAAGCAAGAGGTGATGCAACTGGAGTGGTATGAGCAAGAAGGAGAGTAGAAGGGAAAGAGGTAGAGAGGTGACAAGGGTAGATCTTGAATTCATTAGCATCCCTTTAATAAGACGAGAGGTCACTGCAAGATTAAGAGCAGAGGGATGACATGATTTAACTTGAATTTGAAAAGGATCACTTTGGATACAGTGTGGATAATAGATGGTTGGAAGAGAAGGGTAAAAGCAGGAAGACCAGTCAGAGGGTATACAGGAATCTAGGCAAGAGACAAAGGTAGCTCAGACCAGGAGGTAGCACTGAAACTGGTGAAAAGTGGGCAGATTCTGCTTTCATGATAAAAAAAAGCTAAGGCAATTTGTTGACATACTGGCTGTGGGATCTTTGAGGAAAGGTAAAGGAAGGCACTAAGATTGTTGGCCTGAGCAACCTGAAGAATTGTGTTACCATCAACGGAGACGGGGAGGACTGTGAGGAGGTCAGGTTTCATGGGGCAGTGAATGACAAGATGGGCTTCTTGGTGGCTCAGTGGCAAAGAATCTCCCTGCCAATACAGGAGACGTGGGTTCAATCCTTGGGCCAAGAAGATTCCCTAGAGGAGGAAATAGCAACCTACTCCAGTACTCTAGCCTGGAAAATACCACAGACAGAGGAACCTGGTGGACTACAGCCCATAGGGTGACAAAGAGTTCGACACGACTGAGCACACATGCATGAATAACTACACATTCAAAGAGGAATTTTCTTTCTTTTTCTCCTCCCAATTTAAAAAGTTGAAGCATAGTTGATTTAAAATGTTGTACTAGTTTCAAGTGTACAGCAAAGTGATTCAGTTGTACATATAATATAAATATATATATATATATTAATATATATTCTTTTTCAGATTCTTTTCTATTATGGGTTATTACAAGATATTGTTCTGTTGATGGGCAAGGCTGTGTTCCCTCCCTGTTGCTTGACCTGAGGTGATGAAGACAATGGCGACCTCCTTCAAAAGGTGCCATGCACGCACTGCTGTAGTCAGTGCCCCCAACCCTGCATCAGGCCACTGCCAACTCACGCCTCCACTGGAGACTACTGGACACTCATGGGCATGTCTGGGTCAGTGTCTTGTGGGGTCACTGCTCCTTTCTCTGGGTCCTGGTGAGCACAAGATTTGGTTTGTGCCCTCCAAGAGTCTGTTTCCCCAGCCCTGTGTAAGTTCTGGCAGTTCTATCGTAGGGTTAACGGCAACCTCCTTCAAGAAGCCTTATGCCATACCCAGGTCTGCTGTACCGAGTCCCTGCCCCTGAGGGACTACTGACCTGTACCTCCACAGGAGATACTCAGACACAGTTCTGGCTCAGTCTCTGTGGGTTGCACATTCAATATCACAGTAATCTAAGTCTATATCCTGACTAATAATGCTGAAGAAGCTGAATTTGAATGGTTATATGAAGACCTACAAGACCTTTTAGAACTTNGCAGGTTTCAGGTATGAAAACAGTTTCGGGTCTTTGAACTGGGCAAGGGATTATGACTTTTAAAGAAAAGTGTTTTTAAAAATATATTTAGCTGTGGTTTAAAAAAAAAAAACAAACACATTAAATTGATTATCTTAACCATTTCTAACTGTACAGTTGAGTAGTGTTAAGCATATTCACAATATTATGAAACCCAGCCCCCCAAATTGTTCATTTTACAATTTTGAAACTGCACCCATTAAAAAGCAACCCATTTCCCCCTCCCCACAACCCCTGGAAACCACCATTCTGCCTTCTGTTTAAATGGATTTGACTACTTTAGATACTTTATATGAAGTGAGAGTACTTGTCTTTTGTGACTAAATTTCTTAACAGTCCTAAAGGTTCATCCATGTAGTAGTNATTTTACAATTTTGAAACTGCACCCATTAAAAAGCAACCCATTTCCCCCTCCCCACAACCCCTGGAAACCACCATTCTGCCTTCTGTTTAAATGGATTTGACTACTTTAGATACTTTATATGAAGTGAGAGTACTTGTCTTTTGTGACTAAATTTCTTAACAGTCCTAAAGGTTCATCCATGTAGTAGTATATGACAGGATTTACTAGCTTTTTTAAGGCTGAATAATATTCCATTGTATATATATATATATATATATATATGCCAAAATTTGTTTACCTATTCATCCTTTGGTGAATAACTTGAGTTACTTCCACATCAGGCCCACTTTAATAATGCTGCAATGAACATGGGTGTGCAAATGTCTCATCAAGATCATGCTTCCATTCTTTTGGATATATACCGGGAGTGGGACTGTTGGATCATATGGTAATTCTATTTTTTTGAGGAATTGCCATATTATTTTCTATAGTGTCTGCACCATTTTACACTCCCACCAACAGTGCACAAGGGTTCCAATCTCTCCACATCCAGGGATCATGAATTTTTTTTTAACTGGGGCAACAGTGCTCAGCCCCATGTTCATCTAGTCTTGCATTCTTTTTATGTATTAAACAATGCCCATCTGTTTTATCACTAAGGATATTGTACTCTGTCGACCAACTCAAATATCTGTAGGTCAAGCCCCCTTGATTGGCCCTTCACTCTTTCTGTTCATTAAGATAATTGTGACAACCAGGCTTCTACTGTTGCCACCTGGCCTCCACTGGTGGTGTGGGGGAGGGGGGTTTGATTATGTCCATTGCTGTCAATAATCCCAATTCTGTGGTTGCCTCTCCTACCTTCATCCTGGTGTGCAGAGATGGGCCACCACTGAACTTAGTGATGCTGATGCCCCTCTAATGACTGTGGGGAATGGCATGTCTTCTGGACTGTCCATGAAGTCTTCAGGCCTCAAATAATAGATCCATTCTAGTATGTCCACTTTCTAAGCTTTTTAATCCTTTCCTCCACTGTCTGATGTAACTTTGCTCAATGAGGGATATTACTTTTTCCAGGCTTCTAGGAGCACTCTAATAATACACTGGAACCATCTCTGGGGTGCTTTCTAGAATGTAAACCCTGTATCCCAAGAGCATGCCCCTAAATTAATAAACTCTTATTGTTTTATATTCTGGTACCCTTGATCAAGGGCTTCTCAGGTGGTGCTAGTGGTAAAGAACCTGTCCGCCAGCACAGGAGATGTAGGAGATGTAACAGATTTGATCCCTGGGTGGGGAAGACGGCATGGCAGCCCACTCCAGTATTCTTGCCTGGGGAATCCCATGGACAGAGGAGCCTGGTGAGCTACAGTCCATGGGGTTGCAAAGAGTTGGACATGACTGAAGCAACTTAGTATGCACGTACCCTTGATCAAGCACACTCAAAATCTAATCCATGAAAAAAAAAAAAATCTAATCCATGGCATCTTCTCCTGCTCCTGCTGTTACATGCTGGGTATTAGTTCCTTTTCTCCTTTATGAGGTCCAGCATGTTCTTAAATGAATTGTGTTGTAACTTAGCCCTAGTTGTCATCCTGGCAGCCAGAAAAGGTGATGGAGCAGATCCTGGTCCCTGCCACCTTTTAGGGAGGGGCCTTTCCTGGGGACAGGTGGTGCTAACTCTTAATGGGGAGGGGTGGGCCACCTTTGTATGGGTAACCCAAATCTTCTGGGAGGTCTACCATCAGAGGGTACCAGATGCCCCACTCTGTGTGTCAGGGTTCCCGTGCAGGTTTTCTCAACTAGGGCCTTGAACTTGGCTCAGTAGATCTACCTTGCCTGAAGGTTCTAGTTACCTACATCAGCTGGAAGTTCATCTTTGAAGTTCTGCTTGTTTCTGGGTTGAGCCTTCATTCTTTAGAGAGAAGAACCAGAGAAGCCTCAGGCTTTCACACTTCGTTTCAGCTGGTTGGGAATTGTTTTTCCTTATCTCCCTGTAAGATGCCAAAGCAGTTGAGTAACTATCAGCCAGTTTTCTTGTCCTTGTATGAGTCATTTCCCTATCCTTTTCAAACACCTGAATCATTTCACTGGCTAGGAGGTCCCCTCCACCCAATCATTCTCCTAAGTTACCAGCGGTGAAAGTTCTTCTGGCTGGAGCCTGGTCCTGCCTCTCTATAGTTTTTCCTTTACATTTTGCTTGCAAACCAAATGGTTCCTTCTTTAGTTCTTTTCCCTTGCAATACCTTATCATTTACAGCTAAGAAAAGCTTATTAGTACATTCACTATGTTTTCTATCTTCCTAATACCATAGGTGACAGTTTCATAAATGATTCCACCACTGTTTAACACAAGGTAACCCTTTCTCCAGCGTCCAATAGTAATTTCCTCCCTGTTCATCCAGCCTCTACTAATAGTCTCTTGGCTGCCCTTCTAGCCTCTGTTGGCTGTCTTATCCCAATGCCAATGTTCTCTGCCAGTGCAGGAGATGTAAGAGATGTACCAGATTTGATTCCTGGGTGGGGAAGAGGGCATGGCAACCCACTCCAGTATTCTTGCCTGGGGAATCCCATGGACAGAGGAGCCTGGTGAGCTACAGTCCATGGGGTCGCGAAGAATTGGACATGACTGAAACCAGTTTTAGGGTTTTAGGGTTTAATTATGGAAGTTTCCCATTTCAAAGTTTCAGGTTCTACTGCTAAGTAACAAACCACCCCAGATTTAGGGACTTTAGACAATGGCTTATTAATTTCTCATGGTTCTGTGGGCTGACTGGATGGTTGGTCTTTGGTATTGAATGGTGTGCTGCATTTAGCTTGTGTTTGCCCAGAGGCTTGGATCCCAGGATGGTTCTGTGTGGTTTCACTGCCTCTTCCCCCATGTGGCCTCATATCCCAGAGATGCTCGGCCAGGTTTCTTATGTGCAGCTAAACTTTAGGAGGGCCAGAGAGGAAACTGTAAGAGCTCTTAGGGCCTAAACTCTGGAACTTATACAATGGCATGTTCCTCTGGAGTCACAAGGCAAAGCCAGCTTCAAATAGCACTTGGAGAAACAGCAATGCCTCTTGAGTAGGGGAAGCAGCAAACTCACAGTGCAAGAGCATGGAGGGAGGTTGATTCACTGAGGGTCATTATTCAAGGATCTACCACACTTAAGGTACCTATTAAAATGGACTACTACTCAGCCATAAAAAAGAACAAGATTTTTCCTATTTGCATTGACATGGATGGACTTGGAAGAAATTATGCTAAGTGAGATTAGTCAGAGAGAGAAAGACAAATACTGTATGATATCACTTATATGTGGAATCTAAAAATATAATAGACTAGGGAATATAACAACAAAAATATAGCAGACTCACAGATACGGAGAACAAAGTAGTAGTTGCTAGTTGGGGGGTGATATCAGAGTGGGAGGGTGGGAGATACAAACTATTGAGAGTAAGGTAGGCTCAAGGATGTATTGTACAACACAGGGAATATAGACAATATTTTGTTATAACTGTAAATGGAAAGTGACCTTTAAAAACTGTATTAAAATTTGTTAATAGATCCTATGAGTTCTCATCACAAGAAGAAGAAGAAGAAGAAATAGATGGGACTTCCCTGGTGATGCAGTGGATAAGAATCTGCCTGCCAATGCAGGGGACACAGGTTCCATCCCTGGTCTGGAAAAAGTCCACATGCCTTGGAGTAACTAAACCCGTGAGCCACAACTACTGAAGCCCGTGCACCTAGAGCTTGTGCTCTGCAACAAAAGAAGCCGCTGCAACGAGAAGACCTCAAAACACAATGAAGAGCAACCCCCACTTGCCATAACTAAATAAAGGCCACACACAGCAACAGTGCAACCAAAAATATAAAAAATAAAAATAAATTATAAAAAACAATGCCTGTTAGACACCCAAGTAAAGGAGCCAAAAAAGTACTTAGCTGTAAGTGCCTTGATCCCAGAGTTGGGGGTTAGACCAGGAAAGAAACTGGGAATCAGCACAGAGCTTTGATGCTTATGTTCATCGTCCTGCCCTGCAAGCTCCTGGTTGCTAAGGCAGGGTGCTGGCAGGCAGCAGCCCTATGCACAAGGCTGGGAGAAGCCTAGGGGAAGAGGAACATTCTGCTCTCGTGGTGGCTCCAAGTCCAGGTCCCACTCGGGTGTATTCCTCTAGCCCTCTCCTTCTTCCTGCCAGAGCCTAGGCATTAGGGATGAGGTCAGGATGCCTGGCTTGCAAACAGAAGATGTAGGACAGGAAATCATTCCACTGCCTTGTCACCTAGAGAAAGGAAGCCAGGAAAATGGGGAACAAACCCTCCATGATGCTCTGCTCAATTTGCTGCCAGGTAATGGACGGAGGAGCCTGGTGGGTTGCAGTCCATGGAGTCACTAGGAGTTGGACACGACTGAGCGACTTCACTTTCACTTTTCACTTTCATGCATTAGAGAAGGAAATGGCAACCCACTCCAGTACTCCTGCCTGGAGAATCCCAGGGACAGGGGAGCCTTGTGGGCTGCCATCTATGGGGTTGCACAGAGTTGGACACGACTGAAGTGACTTAGCAGCGGCAGCAGGGGCAATATGCAAGAGCAACCATATTCCTATTGTTACCACCTCTGACCACTTCCTCTCATTCTTCATCCAGAAGATAGTAGTTTAGACATCATCCCAAGATATCTTCCTTTGTGGCTCAGCTGGTAAAGAACCCACCTGCAGTGTGGGAGACCTGGGTTGGATCCCTGGGTTGGGAAGATCCCCTGGAGAAGGGAAAGGCTACCCACTCCAGTATTCTGGCCTGGAGAATTCCATGGACTATACAGTCCATGGGGTCGCACAGAGTTGGACACAACTGAGTGACTTTCACTTCACCAAGATATCTGACATCACTTTGTTCAACCAAAACTGATTACCCTTATTTTAGATTTTTCTGTGTTTCTTGGGAGAAGGGGCTGTTTGCTGTTATGATTTTACTAGCAGGAATGAGACTGAATCTAGTATTTTTGAAAGAAAGAGGTGACTTTAGAGCTATTCCAAACCAGCAGGAAAGACAGGGGAGATAAATCCAGCTTGTCCAAAGGAGAAAGAAAAGAGGAGGAGGGAATGAGTTGGAGGCTGTTTTGCAGATCAAGGGTTCTGTTGCCTGCTCTTCTCAGTTACTCTTCTCCATATTGTCTTTATGAAAATGAAAACTCCCTTATGCCCCTCGTTTTTGCAGCTATATCAACCTCTCCATCCTGATAACTTAGGAGAAACCGGGAATCTGTATTCTCCTATTGCTCCCCAACCTTCACATAGTTCTCTCCACACTCGTTAACTCTCCAAGAACTTATTTTTAAACTGGTTTTGCTAATTTTTGCATTCTCCCCAAGACTGCTTTCAAGAAAGCTCAGGCTGGGGTTGGGGTTGGGGTGAGGCACGTAGAAGAGTTTCTGGCTCCATCTCTCATTTCCTGAGCTGTGAGCTGGGCTGTACTAATTGACCCCGAGGGTCTCAGCTGTGCTAAGTTGGGTGTTTGTTAGATCTCGTTAGGACTGTAATTAGTGCAGAGAATCTGGGTCACAGGCAACTGGTTGGATTGATGATCTCAGGGGGCACGAATAAAGGCGGGGAATAGCAAACAGGTTCCTTGTTTCGTGGGTGGGATGAACTGGGGCAGGGAATGGTGGGACTGTGTCATACACACAGACACAGGGTCGCGTGCAGAGAGGTGCTCACGCTCTTGGGGGTGCACGCCTGTGTGTGTGTCTGTGTGTGTGTGTGTGTGTGTGTGTGTGTGTGTGGTGTGTTCCCTCCCGCATTTACTCGGGTTTCTTTCCAATCTTTCCATATATGGTGTGGCTCTAGAGCAGGCTGGGGATTGGCTGCTGTTGTTGGGAGACTGGGAGGTAGGAAGAAAGCAGAAAAAGGAACGAACCCAGCAAGGGGGGGGAGTGTGAAGGGAAGGGGGCTGTAGCCGAGCTTCTTCAAGGGTTGCAAAATGGGCTTGGTCCCCTTGCCCATAAGGTTTAAAGAGGGGAGAAATTCCCTGGGACTATTGTTTTGTGGGGAATGAGGTACAGTTTACTGTTGCAGAAGGGCTGGCAGAGGGTAGCTATTTCCCTAGGGTCAGCATGGCATGGCTTGTGAAGGCTGGAGCCGGAGTAGAGAAATTGCTGTTCCCCACCCCCCTTTTCTTTTCGCCCTAAACAAGCTACAGCTCTGTGTGGAAATAGCATGCAAATTAATTCATCAGCTTTCCAGGTCAACACCTCAGATATTTTTCTTAATGGATCAGGACTACAGATCCGGACTGTAGTTCTATTCCCCAAACCTCTACATAACAATTTAATGGGAGAAGAGCAGGAAAAATTAAGGAAAATGTCACTGAAATAGGAAACGACATTTACTTCTTTACCTGCCTCTGTCCCTCACCCCATTTCAACTCTGTCCTGGATCTCCTCATCTCCTTGCCTGGGGCCTCCCAAAAGATTCTCCCTTTTCCAGTTCATTTGTGGAAGAAAAGAATATAACAAAGATGTTGGAAGAGAGGGAAGGAGGGAGAAAAACACACATCCTGAAAAATGTCAGCAACTATGTTGTAAGCAGGTGGCCCCACAGCCCCTACTCAATCCACCCATTTACCCCAAAACATGTGACTGGGAAGAAGTAAGGGAAATATTGCAGGTAAAGAAACTGGAGTGATGGAGTGAGGGAAGAGGGTCTGGGAGGAGGGGAAAGCTAGAGTTCCAGCATTGTTACCCTTCAGCTGCGGCACTCCTGCTCGGGCTTTGTTAACTGACATCACAGGAGCAGCCCACAACAGCGTATACTCTAAGATGTTTTTCTAGTGGGAAGCCTGGCTTTGTACTAAGCTCTGACATTTTTGAAGACAGGAGCTCAAGCTCTCCTCACCCCACCTTTCTATCTGTAGCCTTTAGCACAGTACCTGGCATTCTCTCCTTGAAGAAAGGCTTATGGGCACAGTCCATAAACTGGATCAGCTTGTGCACCAGGATGCAGTGACAGTAAGCTCATCCTCTAAGCCTCATTCAGACTGTACTCCCACCAGCTGAGCTACGGTTAACAAGCCAGGAGTCAAACTAATCATAGCAGCAGCTGCCACAGCTGCTATTTAATAATCAGCTGGCATTTGCCATACATCTTTACGCTTCCATTTTGCAGATGAGAAAACGGACACTTGGAAAGCTTGTGCCTTGCCCAGGGCCTCATAACTAAAAAGTCAGAATTTGAACCCAGATTTGTCTGGTTCCAAAGCTGGCCTCATTTTACTACCACCTTGTGGCCTGGTTTTGGTGCCTGAAGAGCCCAGGAGTCCCATGGCCAGTTCTGTTCCCTGGGGTCCCTGGTCTTTTACGCTCCCCCTCACCATCCTCCTCCTCTCCAGTGTCTCCCTCCATCCTCAAGCTCCCCTGGGAGACAACAGATAATTGGCATGGCATGTCGGGATATACATGTTACTCTTGCTTTTGTCTTTTTCTTCATTATGTGGGAGCAACAAAGATAAAAAAAAAGGAAAATGCTGGTAAAATAAACTTATAGGAAGATGCAGACATATAAAGGAAGTAAACACCATTTTAACCTAGACTATTTGTGACAACGGGTATTTCTGCGGACCGTTCTTAGAATTTAGGTGAGTGAAGCTTGTTTGGAGGATGAAAGTCTGGAGACTCAGGTCCCTCCCTTCCTACCCCAGGAGACTCTGGGAGTTAACATGTAGGTGCACCCTGGTGTACTCTCCTCACTCAAAGATACATCTAATTATGTAACAGGATAGATCTAGGAAAAATCTTCATGACTGCAAGTGGTGGGGACCAAAAGAGTGTGAAAATCTTTCCTACAGATGTTCGACTTAGATTCCACCATCTTGCTTACGTTAGGTTATGGAGTAAAGACAGAGCACAAGAATGGCAGCAATTGAGGGTCTTGGCCAGAGGATTTTGTTTCCCTCCTACCCATCCTCCTGAGTGTCACATGAGGGCATTGTGGCCAAGATGTCTAGTTTGTTCCCATTTTCTCCCCTTCCTCACTCTCACCCTTAGGGGAGCTCCAGGATTTGGATCCTGGAGGTTAGAGGAAATCTAGGGAAGAGGATAAAGAAGCTAACAAGCAGTCTGCAGTTGAACCTCAACCAACCCAAGTTTGAACTGCACAGGTCCACTTACATGCAGGAATTTTTCAATAAATACTACAGCAGTCAGTAGTTGCTTGAATCCTCACATGCAGGGGAACCACAGGTATGGCTGTTAAGTTAAAGGTGGATTAACCCTTGTATTTTTCAAGTGTCAACTGTACTTCAAAGTTTTTTTTTTAACCCTTCATTTGATTCAGGGGGCTATCTGTCCCTTCTTTCCAAAAATCATTCCTATCTTGCCTTTATGATTCATCTCTTGAGACTATCACTGTTATTAACTTGATCTTAGAAACTTCAGAGGAAAGAAGCAATCAAAAAGGCTCCCCACAGCCAAGGATGCAGGGGAGCCTGGCGACTCCAAAGGTGGCTGGGAGGATGGTGGTGTGAGTGTAAAGATGTTTTTCTAAAGCTGGGGGTTGATTAGTATTGGAAGTGAGGTTTGAGGAAGGCGAGGGAGAGGCTACAGGAAACCCGAGCTTGGCCGAAAGAGGAAGCTGGGCACATATTTGGTTTTCCCCTTCATCCTGTGCATCACAAGTCAGCTTCTTTTTTAGTTTGGTTTTCTATCGGGTTGACTGTCCCTGGTTCTCCTGTCCTAGGCACCCCCAGCCAAATCCAAACCCGTCCCCTCCGTCCAGGGTTGTATCTCTGTATTGAGAAGGGTGTGAGAGATGAAGGGAAGAAACACCTCATATTAAGAAAGCTGGGCAGCTTGATCTCAATCAGAGGCTGAAGTGAAATGACCACAGCTTGCTTCTGGCATGAGAAGCCAGTGCCTGGTGAGGGCCAGGGTCAGGGAGCATTTTAATTGCACAGATCTTCCTTGGGGCTGGGATAAACTTCACTTCTGTATGTGTGGACAAGTGACACTGGCTCCCACATCTCGAGTTGAGCAGCTGAAATTTCACCCTCAGATTGAAAACTTGGAATGGGACATAAGAGAGGCCCCTTCCCCTCCCCCTCTCAACTTAGGAGCCCAAACACATGGTTGGGAGCAGCAGGTTATTCCTCACCACACCTCAGAGGGTGTGTGTGGGTCAAATGGTCAAACTGAGCCTTCATGACCCTCTCTTCATCCAGGTGAAAGCTTCTTAATATTCCTGTAGGGGTCACCTGCTCACGTGAGGCAGTTTAGGACTCAGAGACGGGAGGGGGGCGGGGAGGAAGGAGGTTGGGAAAAAAGGGCTGTAGGAGGGTCAGGCAACAGCAAGAGCAACGAATTTGACTGTGTTTTTGTTTTCTTTTTTGACTGAGGTAAATAAAAAAGCTTTTATCCTGCAACACTTGGAGATAAGAATCTGTCCACCCCCATGAGTTCCAGACTCGGGCACCAGCGTTCACATCAGGCTCTTCCGGTACTGACTGTGCTGGGCGGTCTGTCTGAGGTGGGAGTCGGGGGTCTGCAGGTCCATCTGTCTGTACAGGTCCCTCAGCTCCCTGACCTCCTGCAGCACCCTCTTCGCCTGGCTCCAATTCGACGATGCCTCTCCCAGTAGCCGCTCTGTCTCCAGCAACAGCTGCTCTGACGCAGAGTCGGGAGGAGATCGAGGGGGCTCCTTGGCCTTTCGCTTCCCGTCTCCCAGTCCCTGAACCTCTGCCAGCAGCTCCTGAGTCTTCTCCAGTTTCCTGGCTACCAGGTCCTGGATTCGGGACAGCTGCCCCGGGGGGTGTGGGATGGGGGTTGGGGGGTCCTCAGCCAGCCGTTGGAGGGTGTGGGCTGGCGCAGCGTCCCGCTGAGACAATATCTCCTCCAGGGAGGCACAACGGCTTTTTTCTGTGGCGGTCAACTTCTTGGGTGCCTGTGGGGTGTAGGTGGCCCCTTTGTCTGGCTTTTCCCAATGTCGGGGAAGGCCACTTGCCCGGTCCGAGGAGGGCTGGATACGGTCTGAGTCTGCTCTCCGCCGGCTGCCTGCTAGCTGGGCCACAGACTTATCCAGGTCGACCCGGAAGCTCTCAGCACAGGAGGTTGGCTCCTCAGGGGAAGGGTCTTCCTCCTGGATCAGGTCCAAGGTCAGCATCCCATCCGAGGTAGAGGTTGAAGCCTGGAGAGGGAGAGGGCAAGAAGGAAGCCGGTAGATTGTCATCCATGGGCATTTCGGGACTGACTGACTGAAAGAGAAGCAAGCTGTGGTCATTTCACTCTTCAACGTGCCTTCCCTGAATGAGAAGCCCCGACTCCTGACAGAGCCCTCTGACTTTGTTGGCTCTTTCTTATTCCTCTGATGGTGATTTAAACTTAATTCTTTCATTTTTCTGTGATTTAAAGTAATTTCTCTTGTTGCCCATATTTTCCACTTTACCACGAGCTTCCCAAACAGTGTCTTCTCCTTCCGTGCTGTGGACTCGCAGCATCAACTGCGTCTGACACACACAGGATGCCTGGCCTGGAAGGGCAACTTTTCTTTTCTTCTGCATCCTCTGAGCCACACACCTCAACCCCCTCTGCTATTTGGACCTCAGAACCCCTTGCCTTTAAATAAAACTTGTTCTATTTCCAGAATACTGTAATTTTTTTCAGGGTAAAATACTGTAATTTTTAAAAGTTAAAAAAGTAATACTTAAAAAAAATTATTCAACACCTCACATGTATTGATACATACGTTATTTCAATCATTCCTCACAGCAGCCCTTTCACACAGGCACGATTATGGCCCCACTTTACAGCTGGAGGTGGGCAGCTTCAGCAAAGCTGATTCCAACCCAGCTTTGATTGTAAAGCCCTCACTCTTTCTACTATACCTGAGTGCCTCATTCCCTAGAGACTTTGAGCTTGGACAAGCGAAAGAAAATCCTTGCTCCTCTAAATGCCTGCAATACGTAGTGCTCTTACCTATCAGGACAGCTAGCCACCAGACATCAGCTTGCATTGCCTCGTAGTATTCGACTCTTCTATTTCTCACATTCCTTGTGAGGGTATCTCATTTTCCTCAAAGAAGCTAAATCTATTAAAGCATCCGTGTGTGCTAAGTTGCTTCAGTCATGTCTGACTCTTCGTGACCCCATGGACTGTAGCCCTTCAGGGTTCTCTGTCCATGGGATTCTCCAGGCAAGAATACTGGAGTGGGTTGCCATGCCCTCCTCCAGGGGATCNCTATTAAAGCATCCGTGTGTGCTAAGTTGCTTCAGTCATGTCTGACTCTTCGTGACCCCATGGACTGTAGCCCTTCAGGGTTCTCTGTCCATGGGATTCTCCAGGCAAGAATACTGGAGTGGGTTGCCATGCCCTCCTCCAGGGGATCTTCCAGACCCAGGGATCGAACCCACATCTCTGCATTGGCAGGCAGGTTCCTTACCACTAGGACCAACTGGAAGCCCCTATTGAGGGCACATCTTTCAAATTCACAGTAGGTACTAAATATTTTTGGTTTGGAGGAATCGAGAAAGGGAACAGGGTGAAGGGACTTTCCTAGCTTTTGACCTTGGTACACAAATGCCTCTGTGGGCTAAAATACAGTCCCATCTGAGATGAACTGACATGGAGTTAGCCCTTCAGCAATTTTTACTTTCTTATAGTCTTACATACCACAGCCATTAGGTGTCCCCGAGTCGGAGGGCGGCGGGAGTGCTGGATTTTTGCCCTGTCTCGAGTAGGGTGGGCGAGATAGCTGTCTTCCTCGACGGTGACCTGAAGAGACGCACTGTGAGTCGCGGGTGCTATTCAGAGACTCCTAGTCCCAGACCAGCTTCCCCTGCAGCCTGAACATGCCTGGACTGGGAAATAACCCCCAGCTCAGGAACTGCTCCTGAGCAAATCCAAGGGCAAGGATTTATGGAACATGAAGGGGCTTCTTAGGCTTGCTCATGCATCAGAAAGCAGAGAAACAGGAGCTGGCAGAAAAGACTTAGAGAGAAGCTAGGAGGAGAACAGGGCTTTCCAAAGAGAGAGAAAGCAGCAGAGCTGTGGGGAGCTAGTAAATGGGGCCGCACCATTCTCTTCCCTCTTTAATGAGCCACCCTGTGCCTCAGTGTCCACCTCCCCACAATTAGCCCCCCTAACCTCATCCAAGACGCGGTTCTTGGCTCGGGTGATGGCGGAGTTGAGGGCATTGATCCATGATTCCTTCTCTTCTGGACTCACTGCCAGGAAGATCAGGTTAGGTGCCTGTGAGAAGATTCGCATTTTAGTCAGGGTTTTTATAGAGTTGGCCTCACCTTGACAGTGAAGAAATGAGAAGTTAAACTTCATTCTCTTAGACTCAGCTCTTGGAAGGAGAGAGATTCTACTTCTGGAGTCACCTGTGACTTAAGGAAATCATCTTTATTCCTGCAAAATGCCCTTGCTTGGAGGCCGTTTTAGAAATGACCGAGGAGGAGCTCAGAAGGGCACTGGATATTAATACAGCACTAGAGATAATTAGAAGAGGTTTGGTGAAGGACAGGTACTAATATAAAGATCTTTAAATGTTTGAAGAAACAGAATGTGACAGGAATGGTTCAGAATTTCAACCACCTACCACGGAACAGGGAAAAGTGGCTGCTTCCCAAGACNATGACCGAGGAGGAGCTCAGAAGGGCACTGGATATTAATACACCACTAGAGATAATTAGAAGAGGTTTGGTGAAGGACAGGTACTAATATAAAGATCTTTAAATGTTTGAAGAAACAGAATGTGACAGGAATGGTTCAGAATTTCAACCACCTACCACGGAACAGGGAAAAGTGTCTGCTTCCCAAGACAGGGTCTGTGTGTCTGTGTGTGTGTGTAAAGTGGCTGCTTCCCAAGACTGTGTGTGTGTGTGTGTGTGTGTGTGTGTGTGTGTGTGTAAAGTGGCTGTTTTCCAAGAGGGGTGTGTGTGTGTGTGTGTGTGTGTGTGTGTATCTGACAGAGACTGAGAGAGACAGAGAGATGATTTTTGTGGCGGGATAGTTTAAAGGCTGGCTTGCCAGGAAGGAAGGAAGCGGTCACCATATTCTCAGATTAAATAATAAAAGCTGGTAGAAGAGCAGTAATTCAGGGCCTCTGAGTCAGAGAGCTGAGAGAGATCCCAAAGGGGAAGGTGTTCTCCTCTGGCCTCCACACCCCGGACCTGGTCCATGTTCCAGGGCCAAGGGGGCAGGAGGAGCATACCGTGTTCCCGGGCTGTTTCGAGTGGGCAAGAGTGAACTTGCTATGATTCTTTTTGCTCCTGCTCTTGGATTTCCGGAGCTCTTCACACTTCTCATAGTCACTCAGGTCAAACACCTCTTGAATGTTTTTCTCATCTTTTACCTAGAGGAGGATTGGAGGTGAGGTGATGAGGATTAAAATTACTTAGTCCCTTCTCCCAAATTGTTAGTTTAGACCCGTCTGAGAACCAGAAGAAGCCTGAGAAGGGAGGGGTGACAGGGTAGGAAAAGGCTGTCCTACCCAAGGCTCATAGAGGCCTGATAGTTGGGGGGGACCCCAAGTCCTGATTCCTTGCATGGGTTTCCATTTAAACTCCTCTCACAACTCCCCTCAGCCAAGCTACTGTTTCCAGAACCCCAGTAGGTCTCTTCATTATGACACCTACTTCGTCCTTCAAAGGACACGGTTACAGGGCTCATACTTCAATCCTACCATTCTGAAGTAAGCAGACCTGGATGGCCCTTGACTGTCCAGAGAAGATAAAGGCAGAGCCAACATCAGGGGATTTCTGGAGAGAACGGAGGGCCGCCTCCAGCCTCCCCTTTCTTACGTGTATGTTGATGCTTTCTTACCCTCATTTAGCTCCTTCCTTAAATATATTCTGCTATGATGAGACTCATCTAACGCCTTCATTTCAGGAGTTTTAGCACCACAGGGACAGCCACCCCTGTGTTTGGTTTGTTCAGATGGGGTGAAAAATACACCTGTAGTTCCTACCCACCTTACTCCTTCCAAGGTACCATGAAAACCCAATGTAGCTCCTGCAAGCTCGAGAAGCCACTAAAGTCACTCCACTGTGCTCTAGGCAAAGATATGTTTATACTCTCCCTGGAGGACTACTTGAAAAGAGTGTTCTGCTACCTCTTCCCCTGATTCCAGTTTGAGCCCTTTTAGTCAGGAAGTTCTTCCCTGTGTCTAAACTGAGTCCTTCCTGCTTGTAGAATCTATCCTGCAACCGGCTCCACCCTTAGCAGCTTTATCCATCATTTGGCTCTTAACTCTTTTGCTGAATGTCTAACGAAAGCCCACAACTCTGTCTATATCCTCTGACCCCACAAAGTGAGTGCCACAAAGCAAATTCCACTAAATTTCCGCCAAGGTCCGTTTTAAACCCCTCAGGGATTTTTCTCTTCTCCACTGAGGTGTTTCCATGGCTCTGGCCCTCTGAAGTTGTGATCTGGCTTACAAGAGGAGAGAAGACTTTGTCACTGGTCCAGACGGAGGAGTCTGTGATTAGAAAACCCTTTGAGGTGGGGTAAGGCGAAGTCGCTCAGTCGTGTCTGACTCTTTGCGACCCCGTGGACTGTAACCTACTAGGCTTCTCCATCCATGGGATTCTCCAGGCAAGAACTGGAGTGGGTTGCCATTTCCTTCTCCAGGGGATCTTCCCAACCCAGGGATCGAACCCGGGTCTCTCGAATTGGAGGCAGACGCTTTAACCTCTGAGTCACCAGGGAAGGGGTATGAGAAAACCCTTTCCCCCTCTGCTACTTGCACCTGGGATTAGAAGACCCTGCAGAATGAGCCTGTTCACGTCTTCTTGGGATAAGAGACGACAACCAGCAGCACTTGTTAAAACTAAACAGACACAAGTAGCGTCACGTGTTCCTTGGATGGTATCTACCCTCCCTGACTGGAATTATTTCACAAGAGTCCCCACTTCACAAGTTCTGACATAGGAACTGTGAGCGTGGAGGTGACTTCATCTATCTGCCTGGTTCTCTCTTCCATCCCCCAACCCATCTCTGCTCTTGTATCTGCCCATCCTTCTGACTTGCCGCTGGACCCAGGCCCATTCAGGTGAATGGCCGCTCATACACCCACCTTTGTTTGTTTCCACACGCTGTGGCTCCTCCAGGCCTCTCCCCTATCCTGGCTTTGGGCTAGGAAGTGACAGGGGCCTTGAAGGATTGTGGGTGGAAGTGAACAAGATGCTGGCAAGGGGTGTCCCAGAACAATTCCCAGAAACATGGGAGCATGGATGCAGGGTGGTGCATCACTCCTCTCCCCCTCCTTCCTCAGAGCTGAGACTATCAGCAGAGGCCAAACATCTTGGAGAGGAAAGTGCTGGGTGTGTGTATGTAGCCAGGGGAAGAGAGTTACTTGTTTCTGTTTTCCTTAGGGGAGGGGAGAGGAGGGGAAGGGAAGAGAAGGGAAGGGAAGGGAGGTATTCTGGCTTGGACATGACTGATAAGCAGCTCTGGGGAGCAGAAGACACTGGCAGAGGTCAGCCCTGCACAGGGCAGGGGGAGGAGACGGGGCAAGACAAGCAGTGAGACAGTGCCCAGGGAAGATGGACAGCTCCAGGACCCTAGTTCCCCACTGTATTTTTTTCTCCCCCATCTAATTCATACAGTCTCATTTATAATTACCACCCACCAAGGTCAACACTTCCTTTCCCCTGATTCTTTGTCCTTAGGCCAGAGAAAGGAATTTTTCCCATGCTTGCCAAAACAGATGCCCTGAACCCAATTTCCTCTACCATGAGGTCTCCTGAAGGTCTAGTTTCTGTTCCTATACATTAGCCCCATGGTCAAAAGGTGCCCTTTGACTGAGAATGAGGAGAATAGTTATTAACAACAAGTACAGAAGGATTTCTTTGGTAGAGGCAGTTGCAGGAAAAGGACTGGTGCAAATTCTAAGAGGGTTAGGGATTTCCTTGCATTAACATGTAAAGTACAGATATCACAGTATACTTTAAAAAACTCTTTAACTCTATCACTCTGGAGCTTTCAGGAAGGGGACGGAATACAGCCTACATCCTTGATCAGTTTCACCTTTAGCCTAGGCCTTTGCAGCATGGAAACTGGCTCCAAAGAAGAGTAATACCAATAGGCTTGTTTCCTCTTCCTATGCCTTCCTCTTCAGTGGGCAGTTGGCTCCATGACTGGTCAGATGTTCCTGACTCACAGGACACCAGACATCCCAGNAGGGCGTGTTACCCAGGACTGGCATCCGGAATTCACACGCCCTAGGTGGTGGAGTAGTGGTCTGGGCAGGTCAACTGTTGGGGAAAAGTTTTATGGTTCAGAGGGTACCGATGTGTAGGGGCTCTCCGCGGAAGAGAACTTAATACACATTTCTTCCAGTTTACAAATTATTAGGCCTTATTTGAGCCTCGGGAGAATAACCCTATGTATAAGGTAGATATTATGATCTCCATTGCATAGAGAGAAAAGTGAGTACAGAATTTGCAGACACATTGTAAGTGCTGGAAGGAACAGAATTCTTGTCTCCAAAAGCCCTGATCTGTTAGACCAAGTGGCTTTAAATATAAGCACCAGGTAAGGTTTAAACATCCTGCTCTCTGGTGTTTCTCCCTAATGCATTGACATGTAAAATTTCCACCCTGTCTACCACAGTGCCCAGAGGAGGCCCTGGCTGGAGGAAACTGCTGATCACTCCTAAGCCGAATCTGCCTCGGAGCCCACACACCAACATCTTGGTGACTTCCTTTTTCCCCTCAGTACACATTTAATGGGAAGAGGAGAGAGGGAACCTAGTTTGGGTACTGGTTTCATTACTGCTCTGTGGCCTTTGGTCAAGTCACTGAATTTCTTTGGGCCTCAGTTCCCGTGTAGGAACTGACTGCCAGTTCCACCAATAGGAAAGATAGGGGAATACATGAGATGACCCATGAAAGTCCTTTCAAAATACAGTATTGCCCTCTAGGGCTAATTACTAAATAATAATGAGCTAACGAACACACTGCCTGGCATATGGCAGGCACACAGAAACTTCCAAATGAATAAAAATCCCTGGCACAGAGGAGCAGAGGAAAGGAAGAACCTCTTTTTCAGAGATGTCTCAAGATTAAGAAAAAAAAAGTTGGCCAAATTGAGGACTGAAGTGGTCTTGGCTTTTTCTGGTATCTGTCAAATGAAGGAGGGGTCTTCTCTTTTTTTTTTCCANCAGAGGAGCAGAGGAAAGGAAGAACCTCTTTTTCAGAGATGTCTCAAGATTAAGAAAAAAAAAGTTGGCCAAATTGAGGACTGAAGTGGTCTTGGCTTTTTCTGGTATCTGTCAAATGAAGGAGGGGTCTTCTCTTTTTTTTTCCAGCTCCTTCTTTCTCCCTAATCCAATAAGATTCCTCTTAACCCCTTCTCATTTACATACTAATTTATTCCTCTATTTTAGACTGATATAGAAATGTATCCTTTCAAAATGCTCTCATATATAGTTTCTTTAAATCTTTAGTGCCACCTTGTGAGGTATAAATATTATTCCCACTTGGAAATGAGGAATAAATACTATTCCCACTTGAAAAATGAGGAAATGGCATGGCACGTCAACCGACTTGCCCAAGTTAACACAGAAAGTTACTGGCTAACTAGGTTAGAATCCAGGTTTTCTGACTCCACAAAGCCTAACACATACACAGTCCCCTTCTCACCATCTCTGTTTTCCACCCTCCGTGGCAAATAGAAGGGAGGAAAGTGGAAGCAATGACATTTTATTTTGGGGGGGCTCCAAAATCACTGTGGAAAGTTGACTGCGGCCATGAAATTAAAAGACGCTTGCTTCTTGGAAGGAAAGCTATGACAAACCTAGGCAGCANCTCACCATCTCTGTTTTCCACCCTCCGTGGCAAATAGAAGGGAGGAAAGTGGAAGCAATGACATTTTATTTTGGGGGGGCTCCAAAATCACTGTGGAAAGTTGACTGCGGCCATGAAATTAAAAGACGCTTGCTTCTTGGAAGGAAAGCTATGACAAACCTAGGCAGCATATTAAAAAGCAGAGACATCACTTTGCCAACAAAGGTCTGTATAGTCAAAACTATGGTTTTTCCAGTAGTCATGTACACATCTGAGAAACGGACCATAAAGAAGGCTGAGTGCTGAAGAATTGATGCTTTTCGAACTGTGGTGCTGTACAAGGAGAGTCCCTTGGACAGCAAGGAGATCAAACCAGTCAATCCTACAGGAAGTCAACCATGAGTATTCATCAGAAGGATGGATGGTGAAGCTCCAATACTTTGGCCATTTGATGCAAAGAGCCAACTCATTGAAAAAGACCCTGATGCTGGGAAAGACTGAGGGCAAGAGGAACAGGGGGTGACAGAGTATAAGATGGTAAGAAAGCATCACCAACTCAATGGACATGAATTTGGGCAAACCCCGGGAGACAGTGAAGGATAGAGGAGCCTGGAGTGCTGCAGTCCATGGGGTTGTAAGGAGTCAGACAGAACTTACTGACTGAACAAAAACAACTATTTAAAAGTGATTTAAAAAAGAATGAGAAAACCCAAGGTATCTCCATAAGTGAGGAAGCAAAATGTCCCAATATACTAGTAAGAAAACTACCCTGCTTGATGTTTTGAAAGCTTGCTGGCCCAGGGAGATAGGAGTGGTTTGGACTTTTAAATAGGTTCTTGTTTATGGGGAAAAAAATTAATTCATGACTTGCCTCATCTTCCTTTAGTCAGCAAATACTTGAGTACATCGTGCATGCAAGTTACTAGAGTCTGCTGTGCTGTATCGGCAAGGAGCTGGAGCTTTGTGGAACATCAGGCAGGGGGACTGCTAAAATATCCAAACTCTCCAAAGTAATTTTCAGATTCCAGAACAGATGCTTGTGGGCTGGAGAACCTTCCCTGTCTATTTGCTCCTGAAGCTGTTACATAAATTTCTGGCTTTTCTTTCTTCATTAACCTGTACAGCTACACTCCCTTGTGTTATCGTCCTGCCCTACCCTCCCTCGCTTGTCTGCTTTTGTCCGGTTACTCATCCCTTTCCATAAGCCATGCTCCTCCCCTGGCCTGTTGTTTAGGCTTTACTTCTCTCCCCCAGGCAAACCACGCTGTGGCACCTGAATTGGGATCTATGAATTGGGACTGTTTCCAAAGACCAATCTTTAAGTAAGACATCTCAGAGTAGGAACTTATGGGTTCTTTTTCTCATTTTCATAGCACAGTCTCCTCAGTGAGCTTGACACCACCACACACGCAAACCACAAAAATAACTCAAAATACCTCAATTTCCTTCTTTGGTAGAGATAAGATACTGGGGGTACTTATGGTGGGTTACTTCCCTAACTGCACTGCCATGGTAAGACCCAACTGTCAGCAGCTCTGTTCTTAAACTGACTCCTTTGTAAGTAACTTCACTTAAAAGAGGAAGAAGGGAGCCATTAGAGGTAAGGATTGTGATTTGCTGCCTGCACATTCACAGGCCAGAAACTGTTAGCCAAACAGTTGTTTAGCTAAATAGAAGCATCTTGGCTTTTGTAGAGTGAATGGGACTTAGAGGTTTTGACTAGGGCATTTCAATCTCCTAGAAGGGAGGTTATTGAAAGCATATGAGGACCTTAATTAAAATATTTTTAGAGATTTCTCCAGCAGTCCAGTGGTTAAGTCTCCAAGTTTCCAATGCAGGAAGCATGCGTTTGACTCCTGGTCCCAGAACTAAGATCCCACATGCCATGTGATGGGGCCAAAAGATTTTTTTTTTAATGATGTTTTTAAAGGGAAAAAAAAGAAAGGGCCAGTTATAATATTATCAGCTCCATAAGTCTTAAATAAAAATATGAATCTTTGATCCTTAATAAATGAAGAAATGCCATCTTCTGGTATAAAACACCCTGAAGGTAGGGCTCATTTCTTAAGACTTAAAAATTTTTCCCTTCATTTGGCTGTACCTTGAGGCATGTGTGTGGGATCTTAGTTCCCTGACCAGGGCCCCCTGGAGTGGAAGCACAGAGGTTTAACCACTGACTGGACTGCTAGGGAAGTCCCTAGAATTTTTTCTTTTTATTATTACTTATTTTAATTGGAGGGTAATTACTTACAATATTGTGGCGGTTTTTGCCATACATCAACATGAATCAGCCACAGGTGCACATGTGTCCCTAGACTTCTTAATATTGCTAGCTGAGCAGGCACTATGGAAGCAAGTGAATAATGAAAAGAATGACATTAGAAAAGTGCTCTTATTCCAGACTTATCTTGCCAAGAGAAAGGCAAGCACAGGTAATCCTGTTTGGAAAAAGGAAGTTTCTATTTGAAAAAACTATGTAACTTGTAAAATGCTGCATTTAAAACTTGTCTCCCCTAGCCTTAAAAGTAAGGCTGCCTTACTTTTTAAAAATTATTTAAAAATAAAAGAGAACAGAACTTATTAGATCTTAGCCCCTAGCTGTAATATGGACAAAAGCCTTAGGGGCTTCTCATGAGTGTATGGTGAAACAATGGCGGAGAGCTGAGACGAGAGGAAGGGGGAGATGGGTCCGATGACCGTTAAGCTCTTCCCTCCCACTTCTTAAACTGCTGATTAATGTAGTGGGGGGATGACAGAAATTCAGTCATTTTGTATAGTGATTCTGTATCCCCAACTTGGAGACAGAATCCATAATATTTATAAGTCAAATTACATTGGGTGGTTTACTATGTATCAGACATTGTTCTAAGTGCTTTATATGTATTCGCTCATCTTATTTAGTCCTTACAATCCTATAAGGAGGAATTTAATTACTTTCTTTTTGTATTAATAGATGAGGAAACTGAGCCACTAAGAGACTTAATAACATTCTCAAAGTCACATAACTGTGACACAGATTTGAGCCTAGGCTATCTGATGCTACAGAAAGTTTATCAACATAAAAGGAAGGTTTAAAAATTTTGTGCCAAGCACCAGGAAAGGACCGTGGTAGGATTTGAGCACACTATAATTTCCTGGTATTAATGACATTATCATTTTCCACTGCTTTCAAGAGAAGTGAAATTGACACCAGAATATATTATTTGCCTTGACATACTTTACCTGTCCTTCGGGTACAGGTCATGCCTTCTCTCTGTTTGGTGTACAGCCAGCTCATGCCTCATCTCATCAATTCCCATAAATAGTTATTAACCCCAAAGAAACAAAAACAAATCACTTGTATCTTTTCATAAAATGGATTTTTATTGTCTTCATACATGGTTTCTCAGTACCACAGAAAACTGCAATATAGGGACAAACAATTTTTAGATGGTTCTTATAGAAATATGAGTTTTCAGAAATGATTTGTGCAGAAATGTGACGTTAATGAAAAATAAAAGGGGTCAAGAGAAGAGAGACTCTGTAGTGTATGCATCTAATTTTTACTTTTTAAAACTCCTTTAAGCTCTAATCCTTTACTCAAGTAAGAGCCCAACAAAATTAATCAGAAACTGAAGTGGTTGTGCTATCAAATACAAGGAATACATTTTTTTGAACTGATACAAATGGTTTAACTTTGTTAATCAATTCCAAACACTGTAAACATCTGTACGTACATACTTTTGTTCTTACTATTCAGTTTGCCTAAATTAAGTATGAGTTCATGAGCTATTTTTAAAAAATTAATTTTTATTGAAGTAAAGTCACTTTACAATGCTGTGTTAGTTTCTGCTGTACAGCAGTCAATCAGCTATATGTATACATATATCCCTTCGTTTTTAGTTTCTTTCCCATTTAGGTCACCACAGAGAATGGAGGAGAGCTCCCCGTGCTATAGCTGTATACCGTAGGTCCTCATTAGTTATCTATTTTATACATAGTAGTGTATATAAGTTGATCCCAATCTGCTAATTAAGGAATACACTTATTTATTTGATAAAGAAACCATGAGAAAAGTGGATTGCAATGGGCTCAGACTTATTCTCAACTCATCACCAGGAGTCTTGGTGTCTGTGCCAACAGTTCAGGAATCAGCAGGCTACCTGGATGTGGGTTATAACAAGCACAAAACCCAAGGCTCTTCTCCAACACCCCTCTGGTCAGTGGAGAAAGCCTGCAGCGATGCAAGAGGGGAAGTTGCACCATTTGGCTCACCTCTCCATCACCATTTCATCTTCTGCTTGCTGACCTTGATGTAACCTGAGAGCTTTCCTTGCTTCGGCTGTGCAGTCCAGAAGCCAGAACTTCCTCTAGGAAACTGACCAGTAGACGTGAGTTACTCAAAGGGGAAAAAAAAAAAAAAAAAAAAAAGGCATCTCCAAAACAGAGTATCTTGCTCATAATATCTACATAGATGAAAGGATATCATGAATAGAACACAAGAAGCACTGGTCTGACATCTGGATGCAAAATAGAGGCAGCAGTTGAGCACGAAAACATCTGGACTGGGAGAGTGCCTTTTTGCACTTCCCCAGAGTTCTCACTGTGTTTTTAGTTTTAAACTTGCAGGATTTTTCGAGTTTGAAATTTCTAGTCTGGAATCCAGAATTTTTAAGGACAAGGCTGTACAATCTCAGAACCATATTATATCAGTACCTCTTACTTATACTCTTAAAACTGCCACAGAACTTTTATTGTGCCTCTCATCTATTCTTTATACAATCTGCTATCCAAAGTGGCACCAATTTTCTAAATACAAGTTATATCCTATCGTATATTTTCTCTTCTTCTGCTTTAAAAACTTTCTTTTGCTTATAGAATCATATACAGATTAAAATTCAAGGCTCTTTATAATGTGGCCTAACAATAACTAATAGTTGTATTTATTTTGTTCTGAGAATTGGTTTAAGCTATGTGTGTGTATACATATAAACAAAGTATATGTGTTTATGCTATTATCCTCATTTAAAAAATGAGAGATTAAGTGACTTGAGAAGGTCACAACAGCTAGTAAGTGGCTTAGCTGGGATTCACATCCAGCTCTGGAATCCACACAATACTCCCACTTGTCTGGTTCCGTCTCTCACCAGCTATGCAGCCTATGTGCCTTTCGTGCCCAACCGTTCATTGTTCCCTAAATGTGTCCTAGGCTTTCACACCTTAATGCTTTTGCTCTTATTATGTCCTAAGTCTTAAATGATTGACTGCCCCTCCTTTGTCTGATGAAATCCCTTGTATCATTAAGGCTGAGGATTAAAGGCCACCTTTTCTGTGAAGCCTTCCCTAACTCTCCTCCATGCTGAACTAGTCACCTCCATCATCAGCACTCTCTCCTAGAGCTGTTTCAGTACCATATTATTATTCATTAGGTACTCCATACAGTATTGATGCCAGAACAGACTGTGAGTTACTTAGGGCGGGACTAAGGTTTATTCATCTTAGCTCTTCAGGGTTTAGCACAGAGGCTGACACTTAGTAGGGGCCCAATAAAGGAATACGGAATAAATGAAGTAATTAAAATAGCCACCCACTGGCAAGAAAGCCTTCTCTGTAATACAGGAGTTTGGGAGGCAGTACTTAGAAGTATGCTGGACTCATTCTCAGGATACAAGTCTAGTAGCAGGCAGAGGGTTGGTGAAATGATCAGGTAACTTATTATTACCAAAGTTGTGCAGTTTTAGACCTGGATGATTCTGGGCTTAGAGAATTTAAATTCCAAACTCCTTTGCAAAAGAAGAAAATGGTGAAATAGAGGGAAAGGAGTAGAAGCTAAACTCATCTATTCATTCACTGAACACCTCTGTTAATAATGGCACCTCTGTCTAGCCTGGCTCTTTGGCCAGTTGGCCAGGAGACACTTTGAGGTCAGAAAATAAGTGTCAGGAAATGAGGCGGCATTTTCTTTTTTTTTGAAACATAACACAAGAAGTCTTTGATTAGTGACTTTTGGTAAGAATGAAACAAATATGCTGGGCAACCCTATCAAAACCTATGAGGTGATCTTTGTTTCACTTGAGACTGTGCTACATGTGCAAAGGAAAGGAAAACCTTCCTGAAACTGTACTTAAAGATCCTGCTCTGTGGATCAACAAGACCCCACATTCTTGCCTGCAAAGAGAAAACACTCTTTATATCTGCTAGGCCTAATTTTGTTCCCCAGGGCTATTGTGGCTTTTTAAAAAGTATCTATTTGGGGACTTCGATGAGTCACTTCAGAATGCTTTAAAAATTATGGGTGATGAACATACTGGTATCTGTACCCCAAATTTAGACTGTTTAAAAACAACAAAACAGAATGATTTTTCTTCCCAGATTTGTTTTAAATCCATCTTACTTAAAAAGCAAACTCAAAAATCCCGTTCCCCAGTGGTACTGTAATCCAGTCAATTCAGCTCAGTTCAGTTAAATGTAACAGTATTTACTGAGCATCCGTTATATGGTAGGCACTGAATGAGGTGTATATATGAACACTTGTTATGACTTCTAAACTCTAAGGGACTCTCAGTCAGAGGGATACACAATCACAAAATAATGTGAGAGATGGTATAAACAGAGACGGTACCAGGAGCTAACCTAGTGGATTAGCACTATCGCTTGTCTTGGTTTGCTGTCATTTTGGGCTCTATGGATAGAAGGATCGTGGGCAGAAAAAAACCCTAATTTTTAAAAGTCAAACTCAAAAAATTTTGCATTACACATTGAAAAACAAGTTTCTTTACTTTTTAAGTCTTTGGTAAGGGACTAGAGACTAACACAGAATTTTAAATTTTAATTACTAAAATAATTGAAAAGAATAACTGTGTTCCTAAATAAAGCTATATATTATAACAATATCTATCTATTCCTTTTTTTTTTTTAAAGCTAAACTCCACAGATGGCAATTACATGTGAGTTTCTTACAACAAAAACATTAAAGGAATTTAGAATCAGATCTGAAGAGTGGTATAATGGAAAAAAATGAATGGAATTTCTAGGGAGCAAGAAAATAGAAAAATATTCTGAAAAACAATGAGAAAAAAATCCAAGATATTTGCCTTAATGGAGTAATAAGCTTTTAATTATAGCCAAATACTTAGCTGGAATATTGGAATGGAGGAGAGAAAAGGACAAGATGGAACTTTTAATAGCTCAAAATACTGATTACAGTTGTCAGAGCTACTACTAAGTTTCATGTTTCTTTGCATCTTTTAAAACCCAATTTGCTCTCACAGTACAACGCCCCTAGGAATTCATTTGTTTTTGTGTATATATTTTCCATGTAAGCCTATGAGTTTTTGGGGTACGAGTAATACATGAATATATTCTTTCTGTAAAAGTGTTAAATAGTATACATAAAGCTTGTCTTCTTTGACTCTTATTTTCCCCAGTCTTTCCAGAGATAACAATATGATCAATAAATATTTATTAAGTACCTATGTGCCAGGCACCATTTTAAAAGCTGTGAATATAGCAATAAGTGAAGTGAAAAAATCCTGTGCTCATGGCATACATATTCCACTGGGGAAGGAAGGAAGATAAGCAAAATTGATAAGTAAAATGTAATAATAATAATCATGGTAAAAAAATCACTTACTACCTGTGAAGTACAATTCTAATGAGATAGAAACCATCCTACTTCACAATGAAATTAAGGCACAGGAATCAAGTCTTATATCTTGAACATGACCAAATTGGGATGCAAACCCAGATAATCTTGTTCTCTTAAATAAGAAAACAAGAGTTTGTTCTCGTAACCATGATGCTACACTGCCTCTCTGTAATATGTTAGATGAAGAGAATGCTATGGAGAAAAACAAAGCAGGTTTGAAGGAGAGTTGGAGGTGATGATGGTGGTGTGAGATTTTAAATCCAGTGGTCAAGGAAGACCTCACTGAGAAACTGACATTGGAGCCAAGACTTGAGTAAGGCAACGGAAGACATATCTGCGGGCTTCCAAGGCCTGGTATGTTCAGGGAACAGAAAGGAGGCAGGTGTAGCTGGAGTGAGGTGAATAAGGTATTGGGTAGTAAGAGATGCGATTAGAGAGATTAAGGGAAGGGGATGGAGGGAGAGTGAAGATGAGCTCATGCGAGGCCTGGTAAGAAGGACTGTGATTTGTACTTTGAGTACGATGGGAAACATCTGGAGGGTTTAGTGCAGAGATGTGACATTACGCTCTACTGCTATACTGAGGACAGACGACACAGGGGTTAAAGGTCAGGCATCCTGATGGAAAGTGATGGTGGTACAAATCAGGCAGTTGTGATGAGAGCGTATCAGGTTCTGGACATGCTTTGAGGGGAAGGATCACAAGATTTACTGATAAATCAGCATGTAGGTGAGAGAAACAGGGGAGCAAAGAAGACAAGGTTTTTGGCCTTAGCAACTAGGAGAATGGATAAGTCTGAGGGAAGATTATATTTAAGAAGAAATATTGGAAACCTTGTTTGATTACTGTTAAATACAGATGTTTATTAGACATTCAAGTAGAAGTGTCAAGTAGACAGTTGGATATATACATCTGGAGTTTGGGAGAGAAGCTCAGATTAAGAATAGTGATTCTCAGGACTTCCTGGTGGTTGAGTGGCTAGGACTCTGGGCTCCCAATGCAGGGGGCCCAGGTTCAATCCCTGCTCAGGGACCTAGATCCCACATGTGGCAGCTAAGGAGCCCTCTTGCTGTAATTAAGACCCAGTGCAACCAAATAAATAAATAAAAATATTTTTAAAAATAGAGATTCTCAATGGAGAAGTGTGTGAGTTTATGTTCAGAGTACATCTGGCAATGTCTGGAAACATTTTTGGTGGCCGTAACTGTGGGAGTGCCACTGGCCTCTGGTGCGTAAAGGCTAGGGATGTTGCTGAACATCCTATAATGTACAGGACAGTTCCCCCCCAACAAAGAATTATCTGTCCTCAAATACCAACAGTGCTGAGGTTGGAAAAACTCAGACTAGAGATGTAAATCTGGGAGTCATTAGAGGATATAATTTAAAGCCATAAGACTAGCAAGGAGTGAGGTGTACACAAGAGAGGGAGTCCAAGAATAGAGTTTCAGGGACTTCAAAAATAGGAAAAATGAACAAAAGAGACAGAGAAGGAATGGCAAGTGAGGTAAGAGGACTACAGAGTGTAGTTTCTGGAAGCTAAGTGGTAAAAGTCTTTCAAAGTGAAGGAACTGGTCAACAGTGTCAAATGCCGCTGAAATGTCAAGTAAAATGAGTACTAAAAGTTGATTCTGAGTTTAGCCACATGGAAATCCCTGGAACCACAACAAAAGTGATTTCAGGGAATGACAGGCATGAAAAGCTAAATGGAGTGGCTTAAGAGAAGAGGCAGGATTTAAAAGAAGATACAGGTTTAAGAGAATGTATAAGGAGAGGAATCAGAGGTCGTAAGAAAAAACAACTCTTGAAGAATTTTGCTATAAAAGAGAACAGAGAAATAGCATAGAACCCAGGAAGAGACAGGAGGTTAACAGAGTTTTTAAAGATGGGGAAAAAACTAGCATGTTTCTGTGCTTCTATGAATGATCCAATAGGGTGTGAAAAACCCATTCAGGACTGAGAGAGAAGCAGGTCTGGAGCGATGCCCTAGAGAAAGTGAGGGAATGGAATTTGGTGCCCAAGTGGGAGGGCTGGGCTCAGCCAGCAGCACTCACTACTGTGATGGGACAGAAGGCGGAGGACAGCAGCAGTGTGGGAGCTGTGGGGATTCTCGTCTAAAGACTTTTTACCTGCAAGTCCACCTCGAATAATAGCTTCTTGATCTGTGTATCCTCAATATAAAGCAGACACTGAATTAGGTATTTGCTGAAAGAATACATGGATCAGATTTATATTTTTTAAAAGAAGTTAAGACCTCAGGTTAAATGTCACCGACTGTGCTAAACTCTTCCTAAACATCCAGCAGCAATTTTATCAGGAGTAAGGGAGCAAGTGGCTTTGATATCTGTGTCTGAAAATATTAAGAATCTCATACATAGAGATCATACTGTTCTTCACTGGGTGTGTACTTTATCCATTTAGAACTCATTATTTCTCAAAGGCAATGTACCTTTCCCCACCAACTCCTGTCTTCAGTTATGCTCTTTTCTCAGTCCTGAATGCTCTTTCTTCCTAGGAAATCCAACTTACTCTTCAAGGCCTAGTTCAAATGCTATCTCCATGGTTAAGCATTTCCTGATTATGCTGCCAGAATTAATTATTTCTTTTTTGGACACATTTTATTTAACTTATATACATTAACACTTCTCAAACTTCTGTACCTAAGAACCCCTAAACAACAAGAGAATCAATTTATTAATATTGAGGGCATAGTCCAAATTGGTTTACTGGCTTACATCTTTCTTTGAGGGCTGATATTTTGCTTTAAAAACACATAACAATTTTATTTTTCATAAAAGGGCCTTTTAAATTTCAACATAAACATATTTTTATTTTTCGCATAGGAGTTGACCAGTTAAATTATTTAACTCTACTCCTGGAATTAGAAGTCCCCCCGACTTCTAAAGAAAACAGACGTCCCAAAAGATGTGTCATGCTTATTCTGTGCCTTTGTGTGACTCTGGTACTAATCATATCCTAATTTGAGAAATATAGGTTTGAATTCTCCAACTTGAACCATAAGATCATTAAAGATACGGATCTTATTTTCTTGTATTTTAGGCCCTGTCTTGGAAAAGTACCTTATATAAAGCAGTTACTCAATAAATATCTTCCTCCCAAATAGTATAATCATAACAATCTGTCAATACCCTTGGCTCATACTTTCTTCTTGCTGTTCTGTGACTAAACCAATAGTAAGAGCTGCTGCTGCTAAGTCGCTTTAGTTGTGTCCGACTCTATGCAACAGTAAGCAAAACAAAAACCCAATAACTCAAATGTCTATGAAGAGATGAATGGAGAAGCAAGCTGTGGTATATTTACACAGTAGAATGGTACAAGTACTGAAAAATGAATGAATCTTAGACATACGGTCAGTGAAAAAGTATGATACAATTTTCTTTATTAAGCTAAAAAATAAGCAAGACTAAAGAACGCTTGCTTTTTCTATGTTTAGAAATACATGGATTAGTGATAAAAATACAACTCTCCTCATCAAAGCAAGGGAGTTAAACACAAAATTTAGGATACTGTTTACTTGTTGTAGGGAGATAAGGGATATAATTGGAGCACAACATACAGACACATCCATGTTATTAGCAATTTCCCAGTCCTTTGGTGAAGGATCCAAGAGTACTTATTATATTTTCTAACTTTTATTTACACATATTCTTGTTGTTTAGTCGCTAAACACTTTTGGGACCCCAGGGACTGTAACCTACCAGGCTCCTCTGTCCATGGGATTTCCCAGGCAAGAATACTGAAGTGGGTTGCCATTTCCTTCTCCAGGGGGTCTTCCTGATCCAGGGATTGAAAATGTGTCTCCTGCATTGCCGGTGGATTCTTTACTGCTGAGCCACAAGGGAAACCCAAAACTACTATGTTAAGATGTAATTATGGAGAAGGCAATGGCACCCCACTCCAGTACTCTTGCCTGGAAAATCCCATGGATGGAGGAGCCTGGTAGGCTGCAGTCCATGGGGTCGCTAAGAGTCAGACACGACTGAGTGACTTCACTTTCACTTTTCACTTTCATGCATTGGAGAAGGAAATGGCAACCCACTTCAGTGTTCTTGCCTGGAGAATTCCAGGGATAGGGGAGCCTGGTGGGCTACCATCTATGGGGTCGCACAGAGTCGAACACGACTGAAGTAACTTAGCAGCAGCAGCAGCAAGATGTAATTAAGATAAAAGCTTCTATACGCTCAGGTTTCCCACAATCTTTAACACACTAATGTGAATCTCTCTACTTTCCAGGAGGATACAGCGATTTAGTTGTCCAAGAAACTTTTACAAATATCTATCAATATCTCCCAAACAAGTCTTCTATAGAACAAACCTTGGGAAACACTGAATTAAGATATAAAATATTTCCTTGATTATAACCAACTCCAGTGAGGTTACTTTACCCCATGATACTTTCTTACAAACAATGTAATCACCTGCTGTAGACTACTCCTTCCCAGTTCCCATCTTAGTACCAGGATACCTGATTTATGAAGAAATAAGCAAAGCAAAGCAAAACAAGTAAACAGGAGCCCTTGGTCTTACTTCTTCTCCCTCCTGTGAAGAAATAGGGAAAAAAAGCAACCAATGGGATTCTGCATGTATCCAACACCTTGCATGTGTCATTCATGTGAGGAGAAAGGATTATCCTCATGGTCCATAGGACAAAAGATGGACGCCTCAAAGACTGAACTGCCTGTAACATCACTTTCATAAAGGTATGAAAGATTACCATCTGAGAAGAAAGAGAGTGATAGATGTTCTTTCTCACTATTGGGAACATTCAAGACCACATCAATTTGTCAGAGCAACAACTACAGAAGTAGAATGGTGACCACCATACCAAAACAAACAAAACCCCCTGACTCCCCCAAACCAACAGGAAACAAAGCTCCAAACCACCTCTCTGTAGCAAGCATGGATGTTAAAGACTCTGTGAAAGTCTATTAATTATAGCGGTACTGAGTCTGGAGGTTTCAAAGGGGAAATTTGCGTGAGCACAAATGGAAATCAAGCTACTAAAATTTTTCCTGCACAGACCACAAAAGTCACCTGGCATTTGGCTATCTTCATAGTAAATTTTACCATTACCTCAGTATTGCTGAGCATAATAATATAATTCTGATCTTGAATTATGTTAAAGTAAGAGTTTTCAAACCAAGTGACAGAGGTGGTGATGAGTATCCAGTCTTTTTTTACTTGATTTTCCCCAAATGTAATGGCAATAACAGCAGCAGCAGCAGCAAGCAACAATACTAAGTGCTTCTTCTATGCCAGATTTTCCTCTAATATTTTATATATATTGCATCATCCAATCATTATAACAGTGATAATAAGGAGCTATTATTACCTCCACTTTACAGTTGAGAAAATGGAAGTACAAAAAAGTTAACTTGCCTAAGGTCATACAAGTGGACACATGGCAAAACTAGGATTTATAAAAGGTGGTTTGGGGACTTCCCTGATGGTCCAGTGGCTAAGACTCCGAGCTCCCAATGCAGGCGGCCTGGGTTCAACCGCTGGTCAGGGAACTAGATCCCACATGTCGCAGCTAAGACCTGATGCAGCGCCCCCCCCCAAAAAAGGTAGTCTGGCCCTACAGCCCTTGGTTCTTTAAAAAAAAACAAACAAAAAAACTATTTATTTGGCTTTGCCAGGTCTTAGTTGTGGCATATGGGATATAGTGCCTCAATCAGAGATTGAACCCAGTTTCCCTGCGTTGGGAGCTCAAAGTCTTAGCCACTGGACCACCAGGAAGTCCCTAGAGCTGTTGCTCTTAACTGCTGTGCTACACTGACTCTTAAAAGACCAAAGCGTATCAAAAGGTGATTTATAAATAATAGGTTTCATTCAAGCCGAGGAGTTCTATTGATAATCCTAATGAAAGAACTTATGTCCTGAAAGATGCATCATTCAACTGGGGAAGTTAAGTACAGTTTTGCAGGGCTGTGTAGAGGGAACTCAACTATATACTTTACTACTTAGTAGTTGCAAATGGTACCAAACTGACTTTTCAAACCCTGTGGAATATCTTAAAATTTTTCTCATCATTAAAAAACATTAAAATGCAAATAACATAAGAAATAAAGAAGTAAATGAGTCGCTCATGTCTCACTACACAGAGTTAGCATTTTTGAGTTTTTCCTTTCATTTAAAGTTTTTTACTGTCTAACCCAACAAATCCTGAAACAAATATGCAAACACTGGATAGGGTCTTACACACTACATAAAAAGGCATATACTATAAACCTGCAAAAGAGAATATCCGTTTTCCTTAATGGCAAACTTCGGGTTGCAAGAAACAGAAACCCATTCAAACTAGCTCAAGCAAAATTAAAAAAAGAATCCTCAGTGACACAGGGGTGGGGGTGGAGGTCTATCATCGAACCAGTGTAAGATCAATGCCTCTTAAGGGCAGTGTGGAGAGCAAGAGCTGTGTGCTTTGAAACCACACAGTATCTGCCTCTGCCTCTGCCTCTGCCTCTTATTTCTGGCTGTCTCATTTACTGGTCTCTTACTTCACACTATCTTCTGCTGCTTTTTTCTCTGCATTTGAGTTGAAATAAAATGTTTTTTAACCAACTTTCTCTGTACAAATTATTTTTAAAATTTGCTACTTTTAAAAATCAGGAGCAGTTAACCTCGGGGTTGGAAGTATGATGTGAAGGTATAAACAAAACTTTTCTGGATGGCAAATTAGTATTGAAGCATATTAAAAAAGTTAATACTCTCTGATGCAGTAATTTCATCTCAACATTGCTAGCAGTGCATGGACTCTAGGACGACAGAAATCTGAACCTGAATTCTAGCTTTGCACTTCCTTGCTCTATGACCTAAGGCAAACTACTTAATTTTTCTCTTAATGTTCCAGTTCTTTCACTTGCAAATTGGGACCACAACAATACTACCTTCTGGATCATGAACATTAAATGAGATAATATATGAAATGAAGTCAGCAGATTGTTTGGCATTACTATTATTCTAAGAGAAGACATGGACAAATGTGTAAAGATGTATATAAAATTATGTTTGTTATAGTACTGCTTATAAGAGTAAAAAGTGATAAACAATGACTATAAAAGAATATTTGTTTTGTTCATCACCATGTATGTAGTCTCAAGATAGCTTCTGGAATACATAAGGGCTCAGTAAGTACCTGTTGAATGGACAAAAAACTGACAATTGGTTAAATAAATTGCAGCACAATCACACAACAGAATACCATTCAGTCATTAAAAATGACATATAAGTATTTTCATTGAAAGTACATGTATAGTATATTCCACTTTATTTAAACATATATATGTATATATTCAGGACTTCCCTGGTGGCATATGCACAGAAAAAAATACAAATCATCAAGACGTTGACATTTCCAATGCTGAGGTGGTGGTAGTATGAATATTTTTATTATCTTTTTGCTTAGCTGCAATACATTTTTTTCCTATAAGGATTATATACTGATTTTGTAACAAAAAGTGATTTTTAATTAAAAAATATGTTTCAATGTACAAATAAACTGGAATCAGGGGACACACTTAGATTTGAATCTTGGGTTAATTTAGTTTTTTTAAAAAGCATTGTATTAGAGTTATTCATTTATATGTCTATTTTTCCATTAGACATTGACATCTTTAATGATATAGAAAATGTCTTCATCTTTCTAACACCTTGCACAGAACCTTACACATAACAGCGCTCAATAAATACTTGTCAGTGATAGGCGATACGCTCCATCATAGCTCTTGGCAATGGTGTCTTAGCATTTTGTTACAAGAGAAAAGTCAAACTCTCCCCCAAATCCCTACCAAGATGGTGACAGTTCCAACAGTTTCAAAACTGATTCTGAAATACCTACAAGTGAAGAAGTGTCCTCTGGATTCCTCTTTCTTTGAAATGCAAATTCTGTCACAGGATCCTAATTTTTCAGTAAATAATTCAGAGAGCAAACCAACTCATGGTTACAGGAGAAGGCCCAAGTTTCTAGTGTTACTTGTTTAAGTAGAAATCTATAAAGAACCTGTTGATAATATGAATCGACATCCTCCCAGCTTCCCATTTATTTACAGAAATTCAAACTGTAAACTGTTTTCTAAGCCCTACACTCTACTTTCTCTAAAAAGAAAAATTAACGAATCAGAATTCTATTATTACCAACATTCAGGCATCATCTCAGGTAATAATAAAACTAACAGCTGCCACTAGTTAATCAAATTAGTCATTTTTACCCAAAGAGCAACACGGTCTTAATTATCATTGGATGGCAAAAACCATGCAACAAAACTAAAAGATTCCTTACTTTTGTACTGTTTTTTTCCCTGCTTTGGTTTACAGTATTTTTTTAGTAAGCAGAAAGCATCATACAATTTCCATTTGGTAAAAGCACATATTTTGGCTATAAGTAACATTTATAAGCAAGGGATTTAAAAAATCATAGCTAGATAAAACTTCCTAAAATATTATTTCAACTGTGTGCTCAGACTGGAAACAAACTGAGTTCAATTCCAACTTTGCCATCTACTAGCTGTATGACTTTGGAAAAAGTACTTATCTACTCTAAGTCTCAAATGAAAAATGAGGTTGATGATAATACAAATACCTACCTCACTGGGTTGTAATGAGAATTAAGACAAAAATTTAATGAATAAAACATTACTATCCCATAGAAATGAAAAGCAAGTCACAACAGTGAGTGGCTATGTCATTTTAAATGTTCTAGTAAGCACATTAGAAAGATAAAAGAAACAGGTAAAATAAATTTTAATTGTGTATTTTATTTAACCCATGTAACTAAGACATCATCAACTTTAAAACGAGATATTTTACACTTTTTGTGTATTAAGTCTGAAATTTATTATGTATTTTATTCTTAGAGCACACCTCAAACTAGACTAGCCACATTTCAAGTACTCAATAGTTACAGAGGCTACTGGTTACCTTTTTGGACAGCACAGGTATAAAGTACCGTGTCTAACACATAGTATATGTTAAATAAATTTTAACTTCTTAATGTTATCATAATTGCCTCTTAGGAGTTGCTATAGGTCAGTGTTTCTCATATCAGGTACTCATAACACCAGCTTATATCTGGTGGTTCCCGGACATGTCACTAAATAGCACTGAAATACATAATGAGAAAATTACTTCTGCAGCCATAGACTGCAGCCCACCAGGCTCCTCTGTCCATGGGATTTCCCAGGCAAAAATACTGGAGTGGGTTGTCATTTCCTACTCCAGGGGATCTTTCTGTCCCAAGGATCGAAGCTGCATTTCTTGCAGTGCACGTGGATTCTTTACCAATCTTTTTATCCTTCTGACTGTATCAAGGAAAAAGTGTCAGTTTGGTACTACAATGCTGTTTTTCAAAATTTTAACTTTTTAATTGAGATATAATTCATAGGCAATAAATATACCAATTTTAAGGATATCATTTGATGATACTGAAAAATATATCCAGTCATGTAACCATTTTTTCCATCAAGATATAGAACATTTCTAATACCTGAGTCAGGGCTTCTTAATAATCAAGAAACAAAAATCAAGAAGCGGAAAAACACCTCAAGAACAAGAACCATAAAGTCAACCCCATGTCTTTGAATGTTGTTGTTTAGTTGCTCAGTCCTGTCCATCTCTTTTGTGATCCCATGGACTGAAGCCCACCAGGCTCCTCTGTCCATGGGATTTCCCAGGCAAAAATACTGGAGTGGGTTGCTATTTCCTATTCCAGGGGATCTTCCTGCCCCACAGATCGAAGCTGCATTTCCTGCGGTACAAGTGGATTCTTTACCAATTGAGCCCCCAGGGAAGCCTCGTGTTGCTTTCCAGAAAAGTTATGGATTTACATTTCTACTAGCAATATTTGAGACTGCCTCACTGTACATTTATCTTGAGAAAATATTCAGAGGTAGGACAGGATTTATTGATATACATGATGCTTACTGCAATATTTATATCAAGCAAAAAACTATAAACAATCTAAATGTTGAATAGTAATAGTTAAACAGAGATATACTCTTAAAATTGAAACTGTAGAGCTATTAGGATCATTTAAAATAATTTAAATAATATGGCATAATTAAAAGTACACTTAAAAATAAGCAAAATAAGTCAAAACTTTAAAGACAATGAATGTAATGTGATTCTAAAACTCAAAAACTTTCAAGTAAAGGAAAAGACATCAGGAGGGACTTCCCTGGTGGTCTAGTGGTTAGGAATCCACCTGCCAATGCAGGGGACTTGGGTTCAATCCCTGGCCCAAGAGGATCCCACATGCCGCAGGGCAACTAAGTCCATGTGCCAGAATTAGAGCTAGTAGGGCCTGCAAGTTACAACTACTGAGTCCACAGGCCACAGCTACTGAAGCCTGCATGCTAGAAGCCGTGGACCGCAACAAGAGAAGCCACAGACGAGAAGCCAAAGCAACACAGCGAAGGGTAGCCCCCACTCTTCGCAACTATAGGTAGCCTGTGTACAGCAATGAAGACACAGCACAACCAAAAATAAAATAAATAAAAATAAATTAGGAGAAAATATACCAAAATATTAACAGTGGTTAGCTCTGAGTCGTGTAATAGTATGAATGACTTTGACTTTTATACTTAATTTTTGTATTACAATGAGCATGAATTACTTGGGAGGGGAGCCTATTTTTCTTCATCTGTCTTTGCTAGTTAGAAAAATAACTGAAAAATGAAACAATTATTGTGCAGGCTTATAGTTAATGAGGGTTTAATTGGATCCAGCAGAGTTACAGAGAACCTACTATGTGTAATCATTGTTATTGGTTTGAAAGGGAATCTGGCAGTAAGAAGATGGTTGATCTAGCGTTACATTTTCCCCTTGTCAAAAGTCTGAAGAAAGTACTGAACCGACGGACAGCAACGCAGAAGACTGAAGCGCTCTCTTCACAGAGTTCAGGGGCTTGGGTAATGCTGACAGCGCTGCTGACTAATACAGTCACCTCACCTCCCTTTTCTCCTTCACTTCTACCCCGTACTCTGAGAAGACAGAGGGATTTCATCCGTTGGGAGAATAAGTCTATCTGTTCTGATCTGGTTCTTGACCTCTCGGCTNTCCAATGAGTCAACTCTTTGCATGACGTGGCCAAAGTACTGGAGTTTCAGCTTTAGCATCATTCCTTCCAAAGAAATCTCAGGGCTGATCTCATTCAGAATGGACTGGTTGGATCTCCTTGCAGTCCAAGGGACTCTCAAGAATCTTCTCCAACATATAACTACAAGGCCTGTAGAACTCTGCTTCATTGTGACCAGTGTTTGAAAGAATGTCATAAAAGAACTGCTTTAAACAGTTAAGGTATTACTACTTAAGAGAGAGCAGCTTAAAGCAGAACCCTGAAAAGGAAGTTGAATTTCAGATTCAACTAATATATATTTCCTTATAAAATCTAAGGGACATATATCTTCAGGTAACTTCTGACTTAAAACTTGGCTTACTTATACATGGTCCCTGTTCTTTCACCAACTTTACACTGAGTTCTGGAAGTACTTCAGAGAGGGCAAGAAAAACTGCTTTTTATTTTTGCTTAAGATTTTGTTTCAAAACAAAAGTAAAGGTAATGTCAATGTATTTTAGAAATAGAAGGTATCCCAGGATAAAGACTATTAAAGTTGCTACATGACAGGTACAGATGATTTTCCAGGATGCAAGAGACCAATTTTGACCCATCTACCTATTACATTAATATCTTGCTCCAAATCATAAACTAGTAAGTGGTAGTGCTGGGAGTTGACTATAAAATAAATCAGCTTTTACTTAATACACCAGGAAAATCAAATGACCTGTATCCCAGAAATACCCTGCAACAGGCATTTCCCACTCGGGAAGGATAACAGATTCTATATCAGCCTGTAACACTCCAAGCTACAAGACATGATTTTTTTTTTTTTTTTTTTTCCAGTCACACCTCTCGCGGCTTGCAGGATCTTAAGTTCCCGAACCAAGGCTTGAACCTGGGCCATCGCAGTGAAAGCAGTGAGTCCTAACCCCCACACTGCCAGGGAATTCTCAAGGTATGATTTCTGTTTATTGCAATGCTTACCAATCCAGATCTTTGTGGGGCATACCATAGTTTACATAATTTTAAATATAAAATGAGGGCACTCATCATGATACATCTAAAAGTATACTGTTTCTTGGTTGCCATAATCTCTCAAAATAATACTTTTGTGAGGGAGAGCTGTGTCTTTATCAGTTATTCCTTTGGACTTTTTCTTAAGAAATAATCCATGTATTACATAGGAAATTGTACAGACGCCCACAAAAATTAAACCCTAACAATTCACAGAAACAAATCATTCAAACTTTCTCCCCCTATATATTATTGCTCATAGCCCTACTGTACTGAGGTATAAAGCTGAGTTTTAACAAATATTAACTTTCCCATGTACTGAGAGTCTGGGATTTCAATATGTATTAAGAGTTGTGAACTCTTAATTACTTAATAGTCTAGCAATACCCAAGGTAGTCCACAATCATCAGGAAAAATGAGCCTTTCCTCTAAAAGCTGAAACTGTTGCTTTCAATTACTTAAGCCTTTACAATAACTGGTCTCTGAAATACAAATTTCACTATCTTCTTACTGATAGTGAAAAATTTCAGTAGTTACTTATTGCTAGAGGCTATTAATTTATGAAAGTAAATTATAAAAACCAGTTTTTGGAACATTTATGTAGTGCAAATATTAATTTTTTTCCAGGTTGGTAATTACCCCACCAACTCCCTCTTTCTAAAATTTTCATTGATCAGGGGCCAGTCAACAATCCTGTCCAAGATTTTATTGAACCTTCTATTGCTAAGGATATCTGCTCAAATGTAATTTGGTATACTGCTTAACATATTATTAGGTCAGACAAAGAAATATTGAGTTGGCTAGTTGGAAGAATCTAGTCTATAGCTTTCACAAAGCTGCTTTACTTTATTTTTCTTCCTTACTCTCTTACTTTTACATTAAACATTATTTTCTCAGGACCTGGGACACTAATTTAAGGAAAAACCTAGATATTTAGGGTCTCTCTCCCATTTTTAACAAAATATAGTTTTATTCACAGTACAACTAATTAGCCAAACATACCTGAAAATATATGCATTTTTGTTTATATGTAATATAAAAAAATGTGTAAAAATCTTTGCTAATCTATCTTTCCCTCTAATCCAAAGTATTTTTTAAATTGTAAGTGAAAGTGAAAGCCATTCAGCCGTGTCCGACTCTTTGCAACCACATGGACTGTCCATGGAATTCTCTAGGCCAGGGAGTGGGTAGCCTTTTCCTTCTCTAGGGGATCTTCCCAACCCAGGGATCGAACCCAGGTCTCCCACATTGCTGGCAGATTCTTTACCAACTGAGCTATTAGGGAAGCCCCCTTTTTAAATTGAGATACAGGTAATTAGTTTTAAAGGTCTAATGTTTCAAGTTAAAGAGAAGATGCTATAGTTCTTAGGTATGGGTCATGAAGCTTCAAACACTCAACAGGAAATATTAACTCTCAGAAGGATCACTTAAGAGTCAATTAGCCTTTGTAGATTCTGATAGTAAAGCCTATTTAAAAGCAGATAATTATATATACAAACATGAGGGAACTCATTTCGATTAAGAAAATAAAATCCTATATGTCTATCTAGTAATAAAACATTTTAAACCCCAAATTATTAAATATTATTTAGAAAATAATACATTGTCAGGCTGTCGAGTAATATTTATGAAGGAAATGAAGAATGATCAAAAGCATGGACTCTGGCTCTGAGAACTGGCTCTCTTTGTAATCATGTTTACTTGGGCAAGTTATTTAATCTTTCTGCCTCAGTTTCCGTATGCAGAGTGCTGAAAATAACAGTATACACCTTACTGAGGATTAAATGACTTAATATATGTAAAGTACTTAGTAAAGTGCCTAACACATAGTAGATGTTCAATAAATATCTACTACGATTATTATTTTTATTAGCAGTAAAGCAGGAATAATAGGCTTCCCAGGTGGTTCAGTGGTACAGAATTCACCTGTCAAGCAGGAGATCAAGGTTTGATCCCTGGGTCAGGAAGATCCCCTGGAGGAGGAAATGGCAACCCACTCTAGTATTCTTGCCTGGGAAATTCTATGGATAAAGGAGTCTGGTGGGCTACAGTCCATGTTGTCACCACCACCAATAGGAACAATGGGAGAAAACTGAATAAAATAGTCGTGATATTTTGTGTCACTCAGTGGTCAAAAATATTCAACGGTACCCCACAGACTACTGAATTAGGTACAAAATACTCAGTTTGACATTTTAGAATGCACCGCTAAGCTTCCAAATATCACCTAATAGTTTTCAAATTAGAGTAAACTTCATGTAACGTTACTACCAATTTAAACTTTTCCAAGATCACAACCACACTTATACNCTCAGTGGTCAAAAATATTCAACGGTACCCCACAGACTACTGAATTAGGTACAAAATACTCAGTTTGACATTTTAGAATGCACCGCTAAGCTTCCAAATATCACCTAATAGTTTTCAAATTAGAGTAAACTTCATGTAACGTTACTACCAATTTAAACTTTTCCAAGATCACAACCACACTTATACTTCCATTTCTGAAATGAAGGCCAACTAGATAAGGTGGAATTAAATAAAGCATATAGAAATGCTGGATAAAAAAATGACAAACATACTTTTTAATTGAATAGCTAAACCTCTTAAGAAATTAAGGGAAACTCTAAGTCATCACAAAAAGGGAACCAAAACTTAGGTTGGCAAGTATAAACCAATGCTTGTGACTACCCAATAAGTATATGGCAATGTTTATAAACAAGGACACTGTATTTTAACAGCGACAAAGGGAGTTAGGACTCAGTAAGAAAGGGAATTAGAATTAAGACTCTTGAGTAATTGAGAGGCCCTCACTGAAAAGAAGGAATAGAAAAACAAAAATCTGCAAAGGAAGATCACAAGGAAACTTAAACAGGTATAGGTTCTGCATGGTTCAGGAACTCTTCAGGACAGAAGTTAACATTAAAAAAGTTCTGAACTGATAATACTCTTTGGGTACCTGGCCTAAATGAAAGACAAACTATGCAGAAGGGATATATCGTCAACTTAGGCCCCTCATGAGTCCCATGAGTCTTCTCTAAGATAACTCATAACCCAGAATTACAAAACACGTGCAGATATGAGTCATATGAGTTAATATCAGCATGCACAATAGCAGAGTTAGATCTCCAAGGACTTCAGATAATAGAATTAATGTGGTTAAAGAAAAATTTGAAAAGGATTTGAAAACATGAGAAAAGAAGAAATTAACAAAAAATCAGGCACATTGGAAAAAGAAGCAAATAGGATTTATAGGCTTAAACACAGATTAGGCATGGCTGAAGAGAGAATTACTAAAGTATTAATATGAAAAAAATGACACAGAAGACAGCACAGAGAGATAACAGGTAGAAAATATAAATAAGAGGTTAAGAGACATGAAAAAATAGATAAATGCCTAACATGTAGCTAACAGGAATTCTGGAAGGAGGGAATAGAGGAAGTAGAAAAAATGCAATATTTAAAGAAATAATGACTGGAAAATTTCCAGAAATTATGAAATGCCAAACATATATTTTCATACCAACTAAAATAAATAAAAATAAATTCACATTTAGATATATAATACTGAAACAAGAACATCAAAGACAAAAAGATAATCTTAAAGAGCCGGAAAAGAAAATATTGCCTCCAGATGAGACACAATTATAGATGTTGAGCAACAACCGAATAGCAACAACTGAAAATAGTATTTAATGGTTGTCTTCTTTTTTAAAACTTTTTCATTTTGGCCACACCACACAGCATGTGGGANAAAGATAATCTTAAAGAGCCGGAAAAGAAAATATTGCCTCCAGATGAGACACAATTATAGATGTTGAGCAACAACCGAATAGCAACAACTGAAAATAGTATTTAATGGTTGTCTTCTTTTTTAAAACTTTTTCATTTTGGCCACACCACACAGCATGTGGGATCTTAGTTTCCCAGAGACAGGACTCATACCCCGCTACAGTGGAAGTGCAGACTCTTAACCATTGGACCATCAAGGAAGTCCCAGTATTCTGGGACTGTCTTCTGATTTCTAAGTGCTGGGAAAAAAACAAACAAACTATTAACCTGAAATTCTAAACTTGGCTAAACTAAGATATGTTTAGACGAAAACATCAAGTTGACCATGACCTGAAAGAGCTACTATAAGATGTTTTTAGTACGAAGAAAATTGGATCGCAAAGAAGGACCAGGATGAAGAGCGAGGAGAGGTAAACGTGGAAAAAATACTGAAAATAATGATGCACTTGGGGATTACAAAAAAAAGTGGAACAAAAATGCTGGACAAATGTAGTTTGTAAGTTGAAGGGGATTAGAGATTTGTCTAAGGATCTATTTGTGAGAAAAGTAGAACTGATTAATTTTAACCATTCTTTATTCATTCGACAAGAATCTTGCATGGACAGGTAAAACTACTGTAACAGAATTCATAAGAGCTATTATTTTACATGGAGTTGTGCAAAGAAGGGGACATGAGGCATAAGGAAGGGTTCCAGAGGTGCTGATAACATTCTATTATTTGATCTATGTGGTGGTTACATGGATATACTCACTGTTTTATTTCATTGAGTTGTCTGCTTATCATTTGTATACTTTTCTGTATGAATTACATATGTATGCACATATAATATTTCTGCAAATTTTATAATATAAGTAAGCTCTACTATACAGTTTACACCAAAATAAAACTTTGATAGATTATATATTTATAACTTTAAATACAAGCCCTAAAAGTCATGGGAAAAAATAGAGCTTAGTATTTATATAATCTTGATTGGGAAAAAACTTTCTAAGCATGACATCAAAGGCAAAAATCATTGGTAACTCTGACTACATAAAAGTTAAACAGAAAAGTTTTATACTATAAAACAAAAATACCAAATAGAGGAAAATATGTTTTGCAAAATATATAACAGAAAAATGGTCACTATCCTTTATATAAGTGACAAAGAACATGAATTGGAAATTCACGAAAAGAAATACATAAATGGCCAGTGAGCTCTGGAAATTGACAAAGAGGTTAACTAATTGGCATAAATTCACAAAAATGGTAAGAAGGAAAGATTCGAATCCAGTCTATCTTATCTTTCAATTAATATTTATTTAATGAATGATTATATATTTAGAACTATAAGTTTTTACCATAGACTACAAAATGCAGGTTATAAAACAGAAAGTGCAATGAGGCAAATAATAGAGAGCGCAAAAGTACACAAACACCTCTAATGCCTGCCTGTGTTTCTATGTGTACATGGCTCAGCATGGATCTCTCAGGGCTCCCAATCATTAAATTTAACTATCATGCCATGGGTCTCTAGTTTGCTCCTCATCTTTTGTCCTTCCTACCTTTAGCTTCCAAATTAATCTTTCTAAAATATGGTGACCTTCTTGTAACTGCACCGCTTGAAAACTTTCAATGATTCCTCATTTTCTACATAAGAAAGCAGAAAAAACTTCTTCAGCATGGAATTCAAGGCTTTCCACAATTATGGCATTCAGTTAACCTTTTCACTCATTACATACATTCCAGCTAGTTGACTACTTGTTTTTTTTCTGTGTATGTTGTTTATAGCTTTCCGTTAAACTTGTTCCTGTGGTTAAATCTGCCTAGAATGTGCTCTTCCACCTTATGTCCATTTTTTTAAATCCAAGGCTCAGTTTACACACTATCATCTCCATGAAACTAGTTTCTCTTTAGCCACTCAGAATCCATGGCTCTTTTACCTCTCTCTCCAGGCTCTATCTTTATCTTACTCATTTCTGTATTTAATTTGGTCAGCACTGACATTACTTTTCCTACATAAAGGGAATTTGAGTCTTACTCTCTGGGAAAGGGGAAAGAATCACAGGACTGAATGTTCTCCCTTACCTTTTCGTGTTATGCACAGTGGTTCCTCCTAGGACAATCCTCACTCCAGGAGTGGTACGGTTCAGGTTATAAACTGTTAGAGCCTCTTCGTAGGTGGCTCCTCCAATGATAAACACAATGATATCCTGAGGTCTGAAATAACGAAGAAAGTTAGTTTTATAGGATAAGGGGGAAAAAAAGGCAAAGATTTGCTGTACTGTGTATATATATAATATATCCACAGTTTTAATTTCTGAATCTTTCTTTTTTGGTAAAGGAAGCAAAATTAAAGCAGAATAGAATAAAAGGTTTAAAAAAAGTTTTAATTATCTCAAATTGGCAGGAAACAGAGCAGGAAATGCTGAATAGTGATTTGCTTTCTGTTTATGAGCGGATGTCTTATAATTTCTGTGCTGTGGATTTCAGAATAGCACAATAGTGTTTGCTAGAACCAAATGTAGAAATATTCTTTTATATTCAAGAGGCTGAAGAGTACTTCACTGTGATATGATATCAACATAACAGTAATTTATGCTTATACATCTCCTTTCATATATAAGCCCTTTGTCAAATACTTAGTACAGTGTCATTACAATGGTTTCTGTCCAAGGATCTCAAAGTATTTTGGAAAGTACTGGTATATTTGCATGTCCCCATAACATGGGAACTAGAAACATTTAGTATTTTGAGTGCAAAAAAAGAATGGGACACATAAGTTAATTCTAGAATCCCACCTCTTCTTAAAATCTTTGTTCCTCAATCCTTTGACAAACCAAGAAAAAGAAACCATGGAAACAAAGAACTCATGGGTAGGGTTTTGATATTGGACCTTCTGACACATCACCTCAGTCACTAGCCTCACTGAGGTCATACTGTGTTGTTTCACTGTTTCAATTGTTATCAAAATGGCTTCATAACAAAAGTGAGTAGTCCTCCTATTAGGTCCTTCTGTAGATACTAACAAGAAGGAGATCACATTATTTTCAAAACTGTCAAAGTTTGCTCTTTTCTCATGTCATCAAGAGAAGATAAAATTGCTTAATCTTAGTAGGCAAGTAACTTTGTTAAATCACTTACTGGACATTACTTAAAATTACATCAAGTAGAAGCATCTATTTTGGAGGTTACAGCACAAAATTAAGTAGAAACATCTTTAGTCAAAGGATGGACATGTTTATATATAAATTATGAAAAAAAAAAAAAAAAAAAAAAGCTCCCCAAAGCCCCAACAACCCTACATTGGCTTTTCTGTTTGTCTGTCTTATTCTAAAACATCTTAAAGGAATCACAAACCAAGAGAGTATTTGTTCTTGTGGGACTTCATGAAAACAGAATCAGAAATTGTGACTATTTAAAAATGTTCGGGTACAGCCACTATGGAAAACAGTAGGGAGGTTCCTCAAAAAACTAAAAATAGCATTGCCATATGATACAGCACCCCATTCCTGGGCATATATCCAGACAAAACTATAACTCAAAAATATTCATGCACCCCTATGTTCATAGCAGCACTATTCACAATAGCCCAAACATGGGAACAATCTAAATATTCACTGACAGATGAATGGATAAAGAAGATGTGATACATAAATACAGTGGAATACACTCAACCATAAAAATGAATGAAATAAAGCCATTTGCAGCAACATGGATGGACCTAGAGACTGTCATTCTAAGTGAAGTAAGTTAGAAAATATGACACAAGTGAACTTATTTATGAAATAGAAACAGACTCACAGTAATAGAGAACAGACTTATAGTTGCCAAGGGGCAGGGGAAATTCAAGAGGGATAGACTGGGAATCTGGGGTTAGTAGATGTGTTACATATAGAATGGATAAACAAAGTCCTACTGTATAGCACAAGGAAATACAATCAGTATCTTGTGATAAACCATAGTGGAAAAGCATATAAAAATGAAAGCATATATGTGTATAACGGAATCACTTGCTGTACAGCAGTAATTAACACAACATGGTAAATCAACTATACTTCAATTAAAAAACAAAACAAACCAAAAAAATATTTGGAGACTAGCGGTGCAGTGGATAGGAATCTGCCTGCCAATGAAGAGAAGCCACCGCAATGAGAAGCCTAAGCATTGCGACTAGAGAATAGCTGCTGCTCACTGCAAGCGGAGAAAAAGCCTAGGCAGCAAGGAAGACTCAGCACAGCTAAAAGTAAAATAAAGAAAAGAAAATTAAAAATATATTCATATAATCTCTGAGCTTTAGAGATACCCAATGAAGACTCCCAATGATGAAGGGATAGTTATTTTGCAATTGATTCAGCAGAGTCAATTATGACATTTCTATGTAAACTTGGGACTTAAAATTATGCCTTTGAAATGTTACTTTTTAAGCCAAAAATAAGCTTCATTCAAATCTACCCACTGGAAAAAATGTACTTAGCACCAGAATGCTTTAAGTGTTACATAGTGCTATACATTCTACAATCATTTTCTTAATTTTAAAAAATATTGTTTTGGTGAATTCCCTGGTGGTCTGGTGGCTAGGACTCTTGTGCTTCTACTGCAGATGGCCCTGATTTATTTTGGATAGGGGAACTAAGACCCCACAAGCTGTGTGGCATGGCCAAAATAAAATAAAATGTCTGGCCTTGACTAGATAAATGTTTGCATATGGTATAACATAAAAAAGGGTATATTGTAAAAAAAGAAAAAAAATGCTTTCTTCTCACCTCAGTCTTCTTGTACCCCAGTTTCTTTCTAGAGGCAAACACTTACTCATCTCTTATGTATATCCTTTCAGAGATACTATGTGTATAAATCTGTGTATATACATGTATTCACAAATTTACATATTTTTATAAGATACATGCATATATGTGTATAGATTTAATATGTATTTTATGTACAGTTTATAAACTGCCTTTTATATATAGCTGGGTGGACATATTGTGCATTTTACATTTTGGTAGTTATCTCCAAGGTGTTCCACTGATGTCATTCTACCAGCAATTCAGGAAAGGGCCTACTTTCCATATCCTGTGAGTACTGTGTATTATCGAGGCTTCTAGTCCTTTTAAATTAAGTTGATCACTTGGTCTTCCTCAAAATACTTTCTTTACTTGGTTTCCAGGACATCATATTGTTTTGGTTTTCTTCCTACTTCATTGATTTACATTTTTCAGTGTCTCATGATGGTCTCATCTCATCTCCTTGACCTCTTAATGGCGGAATGTCCAGAATCCAGTCACTGGTCCTCTTTCTTCTTGATCTACACTTACTTCCTGGATCTGGCTAACAGCAGCCACTAGCCACATATGGTTATTTAAATTTAAATGAATTAAAATAAAATTAAAAATGCAGTTCTTCAGTGTAACTGGCCTTATTTTAGTGCTCAACAGTCATATGTAGCTAGTAGCTTATCTTATCGGAGAAGGCAATGGCACCCCACTCCAGTACTCTTGCCTGGAAAATCCCATGGATGGACGAGCCTGGTAGGCTGCAGTCCAGGGGGTCGTGAAGAGTTGGACACAACTGAGCAACTTCACTTTTACTTTTCACTTTCATGCATTGGAGAAGGACATAGCAACCCACTCCAGTGTTCTTGCCTGGAGAATCCCAGGGACGGGGGAACCTGGTGGGCTGCCATCTATGGGGTCGCACAGAGTCAGACACGACTGAAGCGACTTAGCAGCAGCAGGAGCCTACCTTATTAGATAGCATGGATATATAGTACATTTCCATCAGTGTAGAAAGGTCTATTGAACTACACTTCCCTAGGTGATTGCACTCAGTTCTGTGATTTAAAATACATTTATCTGCTGATGACTCCCAAATCTCTATCTCTAGCCCAGACCTCTCTCCGAAACACTAGACTTAAGTATCTATTTGACATTTCTACTTGGCTGTTTAATTTATATCTGAATTCAGCATGTTCAAATCCCTAATCTTCTCCTCCAAGCTTGTTCCACATATAGCTCTCCCCATCTTAGCTGATGGCCAATCTATCTTTTCACTTGCTTAGGACAAAAACTTCAGAGTCATCCTAATTTCTTTTATGGCTGGTATGAAGCATATAAGTTAGAGATATAGTGAGAGGAGCCTGGAAAGTCACTAGAGCCTGGCTTGCCGCAGTCCGTGGGGTCGCAGAGTCGGACATGGCTTAGGCACTGAACAATAACAACACAGTGAGAGGAAGAGAGGGAGAATCTCGAATCTCATAGATCATGGGTGAATCACCAAAGGGCTCTAACAGGTTACCATGATCAGATTTGCCTTTCTGAATGATAATTTTGGCAGCTATGTGAGAATGAATAGGGGGCTGCTGTGGGAAAATTGGGGGAACAAAAGGCTACTCTTAAGACTTGTGGGAAGATATGATAAAAGTTGGAACTAAGAAATACCAGAAGTGGAGGGGAAGGACTGGATATAGAAGATAGAAAAAATGTAGACTTTTCAGTATTTGGTCAATGATTAAATGTGAAGGATGAGGATAAAAGAAGAATCCATGATAACTTTAAGAATTCTGGCTTTGGTGACTAGCTATAGTAGTTTGAGAACAAAGAAAGCAAGACTGACTGACATAAAGGAAGACAAAAAGATGCTATCTCTTGGATACCCGTGGAACATCCCAGTGGAGTTGTCCACCAGACATCTGGACATTGAGACCTGGTGATTTCCCTGAATACAAGCGGCAACTGAAGCCAAGGGAATAGATGAATTCTACCTAGGGAGATGAAGAAGAATGAGAAGAGAACCAAAAGACAGAGTTGGGAGTGGATTCTTTAAGATTTACAGGAGAAGCAAGAAGAGTAGCTAGCAAAGGCAGCTGAGAAGAAGACTGTCAGAAAGGCAGGAGGAGAAGCAGAAGGAGAGACCAAGAGAGGAGTTTCAAGAAGCATAGAATGGTTAAGTGAGGATTGGAAGAGACCACTGTGTATATTCTTGCAACGCAACTTTTCAAGAAATGTTTCAGTGTATTAGAGTGAAGCAAGAAGCCAGGGTATATGGACTGAAGAAGTGAGGAGTGAAGGTAGTAAAATTATCCAAGAAGCTTGACTGTGAAGGGAAGATAGGTTAAAAGAGAACCCTGACTCAAGGGCTTCAGACCTGTTACTTAACAGGAGAAACCTGAGTAAGCGTGGAGCCTGCAGGAAAGTAATCAGAGGAAGACAAGCTGAAAATACAGAGGAAAGAGGGAGAGGGAGAGAAAGAGAAAGGAGAGACAGTGCAAATAATTACAGAGAAAGGCTTCAGAAGTGATGGTAGGAGTCTAAAACTAGTGATAGCAAAGAGGTTAGTTCTAAATAAGGAAAAGGATGTATTTCCTTTAGAATGAAGGAAGGAGGTAAAGGTAGATACATCTAACTAATCCTATAAACATGAGGCTAGATATTGATGGCAGAGAAGGCAGTGGCACCCCACTCCAGTGCTCTTGTCTGGAAAATCCCGTGGACGGAGGAGCCTGGTGGGCTATAGTCCAGGGGGTCGTGAAAAGTCGGATAAGACTGAATGACTTCACTTTCACTTTTCACTTTCATGCATTGGAGAAGGAAATGGCAACACACTCCAGTGTCCTTGCCTGGAGAATCCAGGGACGGGGGAGCCTGGTGGGCTGCTGTCTATGGGGTCGCACAGAGTCAGACACAACTGAAGCGACTTAGCAGCAGCAGCAGACACTGAGGGAACTAATGTCTGACACATGCAATTTTTTTCACTGTGAAGCAGAGACATTGGTGTGGGTTAGGTGACTTGGAGATTATGGCAAACATTCTAAACTGATGTGGTGAATAAGACAAAGAGAGAGGGTTCTCCTTATGTATCTAAGGATACATAAGTCTGTTTGAGTACCCCTGAAAGCCCAAGTGAGGTGAGAAACAATGAATCTGTCGTGGCCCTAATACATAATTTGTATGATCTCCTCTAGTAAGTAGTACAGAGAAGTAGATATGAGCCTTAAGGCTGTTACCAATCCAACAGCAATCTGGTGCTTTAGACTACATACCAGATTATTTTACAAACTTCCTATAAATTTATAAAATCCTTTATAAACTTATAGGAAAGCATCATCACTGTCTACAAATGATTAACATTTTCTACACTATCAAGGTTTTTTCCTTCACGTCTTTGCTTCTAGTTACTGGCCAGCTTTTTCTTGAGGAAAAGGTCATTTGCTTAAGAAGAGTTATATAACGATGATAGTATATTTTTCTGCAAAGTATGATGATCTCTCAATTATTCGGAGACTGAATATTCAGGCAAAATACAGGTCCTTGTCTTTTCTTACATCTGATATGTGTTGTTTCAACTCTTACTAATATTTCTACAGAAGTATTTCTCTTAGAAATACTAATATTTCTAAGATTTCTACAAACATCTAAGACTCAAGTTCTGCTCTTGTCAGGATCTGTAGGGGTTTATTTCATGAGAAAGGGATCATATAAACTACAATTGGTTGTAACTTTAAAAACTGATATGAGGAACAGGAAGAGGATGAAAAAAATTACTGTCCGTGACGCCGAGCCGAGCCGGACCCGCAGCCACCATGAACAGCAAAGGTCAATATCCAATGCGGCCAACTTACCCCATGCAGCCTCCTGGGAACCCTGTGTACCCTCAGACCTTGCATATTCCTCAGGCTCCACCCTATACTGATGCTCCACCTGCCTACTCAGAGCTCTATCGTCCAAGCTTTGTGCACCCAGGGGCTGCCACCATCCCCACCATGTCAGCTGCATTTCCTGGCGCCTCACTGTATCTTCCCATGGCCCAGTCTGTGGCTGCTGGACCTTTAGGTTCCACAATCCCCATGGCTTATTATCCAGTTGGTCCCATCTATCCATCTTGTTCAACAGTGCTGGTGGAAGGAGGGTATGATGCAGGGGCCAGATTTGGAGCTGGCGCTACTGCTGGAAACATTCCTCCTCCTCCTCCTGGATGCCCTCCCAATGCTGCTCAGCTGGCAGTCATGCAGGGAACCAATGTCCTCGTAANTGGACCTTTAGGTTCCACAATCCCCATGGCTTATTATCCAGTTGGTCCCATCTATCCATCTTGTTCAACAGTGCTGGTGGAAGGGGGGTATGATGCAGGGGCCAGATTTGGAGCTGGCGCTACTGCTGGAAACATTCCTCCTCCTCCTCCTGGATGCCCTCCCAATGCTGCTCAGCTGGCAGTCATGCAGGGAACCAATGTCCTCGTAACTCAGCGGAAGGGAAACTTTCTTCATGGGTGGCTCAGATGGTGGCTACACCATCGGGTGAAGAACCAAGGCCATCTCTATGCCGGGAAAGACATTACATACCTTCAGCACTTCTCACAATGTAACTGCTTTAGTCATATTAACCTGAAGTTGCAGTTTAGACACATGTTGTTGGGGTGTCTTTCTGGTGCCCAAACTTTCAGGCACTTTTCAAACTTAATNACTGGTGCACAGGGATGATCCAGAGAGTTAATATGGGGTGGGAGGTGGGGGGGGGGTTCAAGATTGGGAACTCATGTACACCTGAGATTGAAAAAAATAAACATTTAAAAATTAAAAAAAAAAAAAGTAAATAAAACTAAAACACAGTTCTTACCGCAAGATTAAGTACTTAATACCTAGTGGGAAAGATAGATGTGTATACAACTACTGTCTCAATATCCAGAGGTAACCATTATTAAAATTTTCTTACTTATTCTCCCAGATATATTTACTGTATACATAACCATACATGTGCTTGCATATATATATGTGAGTGAGTGAGTGAAAGTCACTCAGTCGTGTCTGACTCTTTGCGACTCCATGGACTATACAGTCCATGGAATTCTCCAGGCCAGAATACTGGAATGGGTAGCCTTGCTGTTCTCCAGTGGATCTTCCCAACCCAGGGATTGAACCCAGGTCTCCCATTTTGCAGGCAGATTTTTTATCAGCTGAGCCACAAGGGAAGCCCGCATAAATATATAAATACATGTATAGTCAAACACAGACTTATTTATTTACACCTATGTACACAATCACATTTATGCTAATATACAGTTTTACACAAAAGGGGTATTATAGCATCTTGATTTTCTAATATATCTTAAAAAGTTTTTGGTATGAAGAGTTATGCCACTTCTTAAGAAGACTGCACANACATAAATATATAAATATATGTATAGTCAAACACAGACTTATTTATTTACACCTATGTACACAATCACATTTATGCTAATATACAGTTTTACACAAAAGGGGTATTATAGCATCTTGATTTTCTAATATATCTTAAAAAGTTTTTGGTATGAAGAGTTATGCCACTTCTTAAGAAGACTGCACAGTGATGTACTATAATCGAGGTATCCAGTTCTCCATTGAAAAATATTTATCTTGTTTCTGGGTATTTTTTTTTTCCCCCTCCCCATTACAAATGATGTTTTGGTAAATATCCTTGTGTACACGTCTTTGTGTACTTGTGCGAGTCTATCTATATGGCAAATTTTAAAAAGTATATTGTTTAGTAGGTCTTTTCAAGTCCTCTGCAGTCTTCTTTCTGTTAAAAAAAGGACCAGGAGGTGGCAGAGGTATCTTCTGTGCCTCCTACCACAGCTTCATAACCAATTTTCTGCCTTCTTCACAATTTTCATTGTTTCAGAAGCTCATGACATAGTTGCACTGTTTTCTCCTGACTTCCTTTCCTGGTCACTCTCTTACACCCTGAAGACGTTAACTGTCCTCCTTTTCATTCCTGCTCCTTTCAAGATTTTCAGTGACTTTAACATCATCTCACATCCCAGTCTCCCCACCCATACTGATTTGTTCTTCCATCCCTCACAGCCACCAACACACATGATTGTAACATCAACTTTTTCATTACAAGTATCTGCAATACAAAAGGGCTTCCTTGATGGCTCAGCTGGTAAAGAATCAGCCTGCAGTGTGGGAGACCTGGGTTCGATCCCTGGGTTGGGAAGATCCCCTCGAGAAGGGAATGGCTACCCACTCCATCTTGAATTCAAGACTTCTTTCTTTAACAACCAGTCCCTCAACTTTCAAGTCACTTATGCTATTATCTCAACTAAGAAATAATTCCTTGACCTCATCACTACCTCTAATACACTCAACAATACTTTTTTCACTATCCAATACCTTCCTTTTTTTCACTTCCCCAAATCCTGGCTGAACCCAGCTATCAGCCTTCGCTTCATTTACTCTGGTGCAGCTAAAAGCTGCTAGAGAAAAACTATGCAACTAGGCTCATGGGCTGTATTTTAAACTAACAACACAAAACTCCTATGAGCACTCAACCCTGCTTAGAAGTTTTACTTACATTTCCCTAGTAAATTTGATTCCAAGCCTAAAAGTAACAATTTTACAATGTTTTTTCTTTTTATCCTGTACCTCACCTAATAGCTTGATGTCATATTTTACTGAAAAAATAGAAGTAATCAGACAAGACGGTTTCCATGTTCTCACCATCAAAGCTACTACAGTGAAAGAAGCATCTCTGATCCCATCAAAATCTCCTCTGCTTGTGTCCTAGCTCCCTCAGGCTTCACTTCTGCAACTCTCCCCCTTTCTCTTCTGCAATACCTATTTCTCTTTCTTTAGGATAATTCTCACCAGATTATAAGTATGCTCTAGAATTTCTCTTTTCCCCAAGCCCACAGTCTCTTCTGACTATGATCCCATTTTCTGACCCCCTTCATGTAAAACTTCTTAAAAAGTGTTACATACATATATCTGTCATCTCTCTCGTATTTCTTGTAACCCTCTCTAATTTGGCATCCAAACTCACTGAAACTGGGGAATAAAGTCATCAAAGACCTTCATATTGCCAAATCTGATGGATTCTTCACTGTCCTTAACTTTTTATGTCTCAGAAGACTAGTCTTTAGGTAACCACTCACTGCTTGATCTTTATGACATGGAGCTTTTCTGGTTTTCCTCCTCTCTGTCTGTCTCTTCTTCAGTCTCCATTGCTGACTCCATATCCTCTATTCAGTGCTTAGTCCTGGACTCTTTCTTTCCCCCTTCTATGCTCTCTCCCTGAGTGATCTAGTCTAATCACTGAGGTGACACAGCTTTAAGTCACCAAAATCTTGACGACTTCCAATTTAGCACTGAACACTTCCAATTATCTTACAGACATCTGTAATTTAACAATAAAACTCTTGATTTCCTTCTAAAACCTGAGAATTATTCTTGACTTCTCTCTTACCCTTGTCCTATTACTCTACTCCCATTAAGTAAGTCTATTGATTCTACCTTCGCTCCCAGGCTCCTTATCCAAAGCATCTTCATTTCTTACCTGGACTACGGCAGCCACCTCCTAAGTAGTCTTTCTGCTTCTAATTTTACCTTCAATAATCCATTCTCCCCCCAAGCTGATCTTTTAGTACATGATTCAGTTTATGTCATTTGAATGTTTAAAGTTCTTTAGTGGCTTTCTATGCCACTTAAAAACAAAAAAACAAAAAAAAATCTTCACCAGGGCCTACAAGACCCCATGTGATCCAGCCCTACTTATCTTCTCAACGTATTTCCTCTTTACTTGCTAGGCTCCAACTGCACTGGACTTTTTTCTGTTCCGTGAACTTGCCAAATTTTCTTTCTCCAAGGACTTTGTTCTGGTGTATCCTCTGCTTATGATGCTTTTCTTCCTCATTATTATGCAACTGGTTCTTCCTTGTAATTAAAAACTGATCTTCAATATCACTTCTTTAGAGAGGTTCTCTCCATCTGAAGTAGCCCTCTCCACCTTGACAAAGTACTCTGTAGCTTATTATCCTATTTATTTCCTGGATAGCACTTATCTCATTCAAATTATATTTTTTATTTGTTTACCAGTTTATTGTCTGTCTCCTTCATGTAATTTAAGGCAGGTAGTTTGCCTTTCCTGTCACTTCTACTTCCCCAGCATCTTAGGCAGTTCTCGACATATAGAAAGCATTCAAATACTTGTTATAAAAAAGGATGAAGCAATTGAATTATTAATATATATTTAGGTAATAGTGACAAATGCTTTAACAGATGCTGACAACTGATAAATTGTGCATTTTGCTAGACGAGCATCATTTTGAAATTTATTTGGAAACGAATTCCCAAATTATAAAGGTTTGCTGTCATGAACTAATCATCCACTCTTCTGGTGATCTATTATGTCCCTTTAGCCAATTTCTTGTTCAATAATTCTTATACGAAATTCATAAGAAAATCAACATTTTTACTTTTATCATGTTAATTAGAAGGCTATTTAATACAGTTATACTGTTTTTCAAAAAGCCTCTCAGGTGAATAGCTTTGGGCTGGCTTTCCTTTTTACCACTTTGCTGACATTTCTAAATTTTGATTCCAAATGAGTATACTGTCTGAATTTAACCCCAGATGTTCTGCTTCTCAACCTTGGATTTTTAAAAATAATTTTTTTCTTTCTGTGACCAGACTAAAGAGTTTTTTTTTTTTAAGAAAAAAAGTGAAAAAACACATTTTTATCATACAGGAGTTATTTATGTACCTCAAAACATTTTTCTCCTTTTGGAAATTTATTACATTCATAAAACACTGTTCTTCCAAGGCCTTAGATTACAATTAGCTGAAATAATAGAAGAATTATACCAACAGTAACAATTCTCAAATCAATCTATCTAATAGGATTCAGCTACATATATTAGGCTCTTTATAATATGTGGTCCCAATAAAAAATACATAAGTTTTTTTTGTATAGAATTTATAACTAGGTAGAATTTATGTATATTTAAAATTTCAGGTTGTCTTATTTAAGTTTATTTTGGACAAGCTTTGTTTTTATTAAAACTTAACAAACCACTGGATTAAAATGACAACTAATTGCTTCCTTCAGTTAATACCTAAAAAGAAAACCATCCTTTCCTCCAGTGTGACAAAAGGCCTTTGTTAATTAGGTCTCAGTGTGTATACTGGCCACATTTGGCAAAGTCCAGTCCTCGCCAAAAATAGTAACAACCTGCTCTGGATGGCAATCGAGCAGCAAATCTATTTTCAGCTTTAATGTTTGAAACTCCAAATGCTAGATGCCATGGAACTGAACCTTAAATGGCATAAGTGAACTAGTCTGATATTTAAGGACAGGACACAAGTATTTGGAGTGCTCCAAAACATTTGTTTCTGTATTCCAAAAGAAATAATACTTCAGGCTTGATAGAGGAATTTAAATCTAACTTTGACACATGTAAAACTAGAAGAATCTGAGCATTGAAACAACTGGGAAAGGAAGAGTAGAATGATAGAATCTTAGTTGTAGTCTCTTACAGTACCCTAAATTTACTATTTTCTTAGTGTTTCTGATTTTTATTATTAATATCTTTGTTCTCTTACCTGTCTCTGAGTGTGCTGGGGCCTAGATAAGGATACAGGTTTTCTTTAAGCTTTCCTTTGATGAGATGGTCCAGGGTCTCATGTAAGAAAGGTTGATGCTGAGTATATACATTTTCTACTCCCTAAGACAGGAGGAAATGATTCTTATGTCATTTTTTTTTGAAATGTGCAATGTAACTGTTAATGATAATCATATCAGAAAAGGACATGCAATAGAGATTTCATAGGATAAGAGTCAAGCAGCAATTTTAGAAGAATTTTAGTTAATTATTTTCATCAATAGAAATGTTCCAATCTTATGAAAATACTCTGTAGTTTAAGGCTAGCTATTATAAAGGAATATTAAAAATGCAACTGCTTAAATTCCTTATCATTTCTTCACTGATTCATTCTTTTGAGAAAATATTACATGATAGGTAAATAAAAAGAAAAGGACTATGTAGTAAAAGAGACTAGAAACACTCAGGAAAATGAAAAAATTTCAGGAAACATAAGAAAGGCTAGCAGGTTACAACTAACTTTTGACCATATTAAGAAAATAGGTAGTTTTAAAAGATTTATAATTGCTTGCTTCATCTTTAATTTCTGTCACAGAAAAACTACCTGACAAACCTTAAATTATAAACAAATGGAGTAAAATAGTTATGACTAAGTGAACTGTCTGCCTTTTTATTCTCAGGTATTTCCTGGAAATATCTTACTATTCCCTTGTTAGCTGTTTGGGCCAATGGTGATGCTGTTTCAATACAGACAGTATTAAAAAAAAAAAAGCTTTCAAGAGACCGTCTGCTTTAATTTCATTTAACTGCATGCTAAGTCGCTTCAGTCGTGTCTGGCTCTTTGCGACCCCATGGACTGTAACCCGCCAGGCTCCTCTTCCAAGGAATTCTCCAGCCAACAGTACTGGAGTGGATTGCCATGCCCTCCTCCACAGGATCTTCCCAACCTAGGGATCAAACCTGTATCTCCTGTGTCTCCTGCATTGGCAGGCGGGTTCCTTACCACTAGTGCCACCTGGGAAGCCCCTCATTTAACTGACATAGTACTAAATCAGTGGCAATCCTGAAGTTACTTGGATGATCACATTCCTTCACTCTCAGGGTCAGGGGCTTCAACTGTTTCTCGTTTAGGAAAGCATAGTGATATACCTTTAATCCTTTGAGGAACTGCTTGGTAATAGCCACAGCGTCTTTGGGGCTGAAGAGGTCACTTCCTCTGACCCGTTTACCACCATATTCAATTACTGCAGACACAAGCTTTGTTTTTAAAAAAAAGAAAAAAGAGAGAGAGAAACAACTTCTTACTGCTTGGGGAAAAGGAAGAAAATAACTTTATTAAAGAAATGAAGACATGAGAGGATAGAATTAGGATTGAACCCAGCCTCCTGCATTGCAGGTGAATTCTTTACCAGCTGAGTCACAAGGGAAGCCCAAGAAGTGGGTAGTCTATCCCTTCTCCAGTGGATCTTCCTGACCCAGGAATCGAACCGGGGTCGCCTGCATTGCAGGTGGATTCTTTACCAACCGAGCTACCAGGGAAGCCCTGGTATGGGCTCATCATCTATCACTACTAAAAGGCTGTAACAGTACAGTTGGTTCCTGTTTGGCAGGATTCATATATAAATCTGGTTACCTTTCGATACTTCTCAGAAACCCCTTTATTCCTAAGGTCCATCATTAATCCTGGTAGGCTATTGCTGCTGTGTCGCTCGTAATGTAGCGCATAAAGCATCACCAGGCGGGCAGCATCAAACTCTGTCACTCTGGGGTTCTGCAGGAGCCTCTTTACGTTCTGAAAAAACAGAGAACTGATATTTATCCTCCCTTCACTTGGGTGATGTATAATATCTTAGTTCTAAGAATTACTGAATGGTAGTGATACATCTGACCAAGACAGGCATGACTAAGATCACTGGGCTTCCCAGGTGGCTCAGTGGGTAAAGAATCTGCCTGCAAAGCAGGAGACACAGGAGATGCAGGTTCGATCCCTGGGTTGGGAAGATCCCCTGGAGAAGGGCAGGGCTTTCGAGTATTCTTGCCTGGAGAATCCCATGGACAGAGGAGCCTGTCAGGCTACAGTCCATAGGGTCCCAAAGGGTTGGACATGGCTGAAGTGACTGAGCACGCAAGATCACTACTAAGGCAATGTACAGGTCATAGGTTTAGCAACTGTTTCAACTACAGAAAATTAGATGCCTTTTGCCTAAGATAAGAATTAAATAAGGACATACATTCTCATTGTAACCGCTTCAAACAAATATGAATTTAACCCTGTTTATTTCCTCTTTTCTGAGATAGTCTAGGGTCTTATGTGGGAGAGATTACAATTTCCTTGCCAAAATAAGGAATACATATTATTCCCACCACTAGTTCTACTGCTTCAGTCAATATAGCACACAAGAGAAATTACCAGTTGACTTGTAAAACTCTATTGCCTTCTTCCAGTGTTAGTGATTGACCAGTGAAACGAAGACACACTGGCAGAATTTTACCTAGAAGAATGGGCTTAATCTCCAAGAAGCATCATATGTAACAATCTGTCTCAACATGGTTCACAGAGATATGAATACGTGACAGCATGACAATTTATGACCTTAAGAGGGCAGGTACTGACAGCAAAGGAAAGCAGACAAAATTATGTTTAGGTTTTATCCACTTTCCCATAAGGAGACTTCCCTACAGTATAGATTTATGTTTATTACCCAGTAGAACACATTAGTTAGAGCCAACAAATACTTTTGATCACTCTCTTAAGCACAAGGTACTATGTCAGGCACTGGAGGTGATACAGAGATTAGTTAGAGACATTTTCTGTCCTCAGTGAGTTCACAGACAATGGGGTAAAGAAGGATAAAACAGTATAGCTCATTCTGCTATAAAATACATTTCTTAATGTGCTTTAGCTCTACGAGATTGGTAAACATGGGAATAACACAGAAGGCATATTGGTTTGTATGTAATTTTTCAGCAAGTTAATATTTAGAAAAGATCAGGGAAAAATTTCCTCTTTAAAGAACATCCTTCACCAATATGTTAAGGAAAAAGATGGAAATTCAACAGAGTGTTTTTTTAAGAAGTAACTGGCTTTGTAGCTTTAACTGCTGCACTTTTCACAATGTTAAGCTACATGGGGAAAGGGAAAATGAGAATGAAAAGAATGCAAAGATGTTTATCTGTGTCCAAAAGAAAAACAAAACAACAACCCCAAACTGACTGATATCCTCATATTACACTTTTAATTCTGATGACACAAGTCTCTATGAGAAGCAGATATATTTGAGGCCTTATATGTTGAAGACAAAGACATGAGCCACAAGAGTAAAAGCACAAGGGATGGTCTGAGTGCATTTCTAGGTGCAAATGTTAGTCGCCGTCGTGTCTAACTCTTTGCCACCCCATGGACTGTAGCCCACCAGGCTCCTCTGTTCATGGAGTTCTCCAGGCAAGAAAACTGGAGTGGGTTGCTGTTTCCTTCTCCAGGTGCAAATGCCAGTGGAAATTTAACTGTGCTAGCATTTTAATTAGGATTGTTATTATTTTATTAGGGCTCTGATCACAAAGCTATATAGATTTTCTTTTTTTAGTTATATAAATTTTAAGTGATCTGCTTATAACCCTATTTTCCCATAACCCCTGTTTATTTTTAGTGCATGATTTTGCACAATGTGAAGTTTTTTCAGGAACACATTATGTAATATAACAGAAACATATGTATGAGAAAACCAAAAACTGAAAATCAGTACAATGGGGGAAAGGGAACACAAAGTAAAGAGACGTTCATCTAGTTACTGAGGAACCATAAAGGACTTCATTTCTACAAAAGGCCTTAAAAACTAAGCTTCGGAATTAGTTTGAGAGGCTGAAAGAAATGTTATTAATAGGGATATGGAAATCAGAGAAAGAAATGAGTTGAAAGACTAGTAAGAGTTTTGGAGGGCATGGATTCTGAGGACATAACCACTAACATCTGTATAGAACTCTGCAACTTACAAGATGCTTTTAAACACATTATCTTTTTAATACTTCACGACAACCATGTCTAATGTCTAAGAACTCTACTGTTCACACTAAAAAGAGGGACGATGATGAAATGCGGAGCCTCCTAGGTAGCTTTCAAGTACAAAGTTCTCTCAGTAGGATTTCTACTGTTGCTTTTCTGGGTGAACATTTCACTACCATCATCCTTACAGGATCAAAAAGGAAGAAATTTCTCTTCTACAGATTTAAACCCTGCAATCACAAAACTTTCCTTAATTCTTTTCCCTTTTGTGGTAACTTTTCCATAGAAAGTGACTAAATACAGGCTATTTAGAATAGCCTGTTCACACAGTTCACTAATTTCTATTATAATATGGAGAAATTTCAGGATACAAATTCCTTATCAAGTAAAAATAAACCATTTCATAAGTATCTCAGTCACTTGGCAGAAAACATCCATCTGAGATCTCTGTGGTTGCTTTTCTTGTAAGCACAATGTTTCATTTTCTGCCCCTGTAGTCTCTTTTACCTTAAATCTACTCAATTTCTGGCTGATCTGTCTTTGTTGTTTAGTTGCTAAGTCATGTCCAACTCTCTTGAACCCATGGACCGCAGCCCTCCAAGGTCCTCTGTCCATGGGATTTCCCAGGAAAGAATACTGGAGTGGGTTGCCATTTCCTTCTCCTGGGGATCTTCCTAACCCAAGGATGGAACCCGTGTCTCCTGAATTGGCAGGCGGATTCTTTACCACTGAGCCACCAGGGAAGCCTGACCTGTCTTTGTACCTCTAAGCAAACCTTAGATACTCAAGTAACTATAAACCCACAAAACCCAGAATGGTGACAAAGACTATTTGCAGCAATTAGTTTATACCCTTCCTATTTGCTCCCTTTCTAATTACCTTCCCTTCAATCCTGACTCCTGGCTCTGTTTCTCATTAATAAATCCACTTTTATTCCTTGAAATATGGTACTGGTTTTTAGAGTCTGTGGCTTGACTCTTAGCTTTTCCTCGATGAGTGGCCTTGTGATCTGATAGCCCATATCTGGTCCAAGACTACTCTGCTTTCTCTTGAGCCCTGAGGACCCAACCCATGGCTCAGGTCAGTATTCTAGTTAAACTCACCTAGTTCCTCGTGAAAAGACACATGTAGGTACAAGCTGAATTCTTCCTTATTTCTTAGTTATATAAGTCCTTGAAGAAGCAGGGCCTTTCTGTCTGCCTGGATGCCATGTTATCCTTTGACTTAATTTTGAACTGTTTCCCTCATGGCAACTTGAGTCAACTTGACTGACAGTGACAAACATTACACAGAAATTCCAGGGTTTTAACCAGGGAAGAGGAGAAAAGGAATCTGAGCGCCTTCAGTTACATAGGAGGTATGTGCTTCGTGGAGGTATTTATTATGTTGAAAATATGGCTGAATTATATAATGACTTTTTGGTATCTTTTTTCTTATTAAATTCCCCATAACCTTGAGATAATCAAGAGAGAAAAGTATATTGTTACATAATAACAACAGCTAAGTAAAGAGTGAAACAGAAAACTACTGTCCACTTAAGAAGATGGGATTCAAAAATCTTCCACTAAATTCTAACATTAGTGTAGGCCCAATGAAGGAAAAGGAAAAGAAACGCAAAAACATTATCTGTGAAGGTCAAGTTTCAAAATGGAGCTAACATTCATTCAAAAAGACATTAACTGAAAAACAATTCTGATATTTAGAGATTCTTCTCTTATCTTGGGCTGACTACTTTTCTATTTTCTTCTATCAAAACTATGCTAAAGCAGCACAAGAAAAAAACATTTGTATTGACATACCTATATTTTACGGAGAAGGAAATGGGAAACCGACTCCAGTGTTCTCGCCTGAGAAATCCCTTGGACAGAGGAGCCTGGTGGGCTACAGTCCATGGGGTCGCAAAAGAGTTGGACATGACTTAAATGACTAAAAGACAATGACAATCTGTATTTTAAACTATTGTACAAAATACAGTTGAAGTCTGCAACCAAAGATAATTCTTTTTTTTTTTTTTGGCTTTAATTTAACCTAAAGAACAAGCTCTGTGCCCTGTTATCAACTATCACAGTACTGTAGTAAAACACTCAATGAAGAGCATTATAAGCCAACAGATTAGAATAGCAAGATGAAACTGGCAGAAGTCTTCAGCATGTTGATATGATTTTAAAAATGAGTCTAATCTAATAGCCTGAGAGAATAGTTATGGGACTATAAAGAGCTTATCTAGAAAAAAATGATAGAAAATAGGTGAGATCCAGTTCCAGTTCCACTAACTGGAAAATATATCAGGTTTCTTTTACTCAATGACTAGTCAAATTTATCTTTGTTGTAGGTCTTCTGCTAGTCAACACTGTTTCTGAAACATTAGTTACATGATGGTTTAAAGAGACAGGATCATTTTTAATCTTAGCTGGTCAAAGTAAAATTGTCATCTCAATTTTTTGTGTCCCAAACAATTTTCTTACAATTCTAATGAGAAGCAAAAAAACCTTTCTAAAATCAGAGAGAGTTCCAAGATCATGAGTGAATTAAAAAACATGTCCTGGATGCCATAAAAAAGAGAATGCACCATCAAATAATAATACTGAAAACAGTGATAGTTAACATTTATTGAATGTTACAGCACCAGGTACCATATTAAGTGTTTTATATGTACTAGCTCACTGGATCCTCACAAAAATCTCTGAGCTAAGTACCAATATTTCCCCCCATTTTACAGACAAAAAAACTATGACTGGAGTGGCTGAGAATCATTTTCAAACCCAAGACATCACAGATCCAAGCCCTTACAGTCACTATTCTATTCTATACTGCTTCAAACAGAACTCTTTACCTTCATTTCTCTGACAAATATTTATTGTCCTACGTGTTAGTAAAGGCATGATTTGAGATCTTTTACTCAAGGTCAAAGAAATAGAGGAATACAACAAAATGGGAAAGGCTAGAGATGTCTTCAAGAAAATTAAGATACCAAGGGAACACTTCATGCAAAGATGGGCTCGATAAAAGACAGAAATGGTATGGCCCTAACAGAAGCAGAAGATATTCAGAAGAGGTGGCAAGAATACACAGAACTGTACAAAAAGATTTTCACGACCCAGATAATCACAATGGTGTGATCACTCACCCAGAGCCAGATATCCTGGAATGTGAAGTCAAGGGGGCCTTAGAAAGCATCACTACGAACAAAGCTAGTGGAGGTGATGGAATTCCAGTTGAGCTATTTCAAATCCTGAAAGATGATGCTGTGAAAGTGCTGCACTCAATGTGCCAACAAATTTGGAAAACTCAGCAGCGGCCACAGGACTGGAAAAGGTCCATTTTCATTCCAATCCCAAAGAAAGGCAATGCCAATGAANTGAGTTTGGGTGAACTCTGGGAGTTGGTGATGGATAGGGAGGCCTGGCGTGCTGCAATTCATGAGGTCGCAAAGAGTTGGACACGGCTGAGCGACTAAAGTGAACTGAACTGAACTCAAGGTCAAGAAGAAGAATATAAAATAGACTAGATTCTTCTTTCAAATGAAAAGTTGTGATATGATGACACAGCCACACAGAGGGGGGAGGGGAATTGTTTATTTTCTGACGATTTTTTCTTTATGGTATGAAAAAAATCTTCCTTACTTATCAGTCTTTTCCAAGGCTATGCATATGTTTCAATGACAGTACACTGCAGTTTGGTTCTAGTGAAATTCTTCTGAATCAAACTGGATAACTGGTTAGAAGTGGCAGCAATTTTTAGGTTAATTTTTAGCAATATGTGAGCTTTTCTTTCTTCACCATGATACAGTCATTATTCAATAAAGCAAACCTCATCTCTACTCAAAAATGAATTCATTGCTTCATGACATTATTATCATCTAAGGTCAAGCCAAGGAATGCTGTATCCCATCTAGGGGTCAAGCCCTTGGCATCTACTCATTATTAAACAAAAGTTCTCTCTATTGACTATTTACATCAGGTTGCTAAAGAAATCCTTTATGGTGGTGGAGTCGAAATCAACTGCTCACTGTAAAACCCTAATACCATGGGCAAGAAAATCTTCAAAAGGTAATTTTTAAAAATATAGGGATTTCTTGGCAGTCCAGTGGTTGAGACTCTGGGCTCTCATTGCAAAGGGCACGGGTTTGATCCCTGGTTGGGGAACCCTGTATGCTGTACTGGCAAAGTGGATCACAAATGGAATTCATATTTTAAAGTGTCTATTTTTCTTTTAAAATGAACAGAAACTAAGATTTCAGGCAAAGGAATTATAGTAGCCATTTCTAAATGCTTTCCATATGGTGAGATACAAAGAAAGATACTAAAATTGGCTAGTGATTAAGTTTGGTTCTATTGTTTTAAAGGGAAAGCTAAAATGATAAAGAAACATAAGGAAATTTAAATTTAGTTACAGGACACAATTCTGTTTTTATTTCATAAGAGAACAAAATTTATTTTATTGAGAAAAATAAAAAGTTTTCCATAGGAATACTTCAATTAGGCCCACGGACCAACTCTAAATTGTTACTAGCAGTGTTGTTTAAAGGAAGTTGGTGAAGTGAAATAGATTATGAAGTATCTTCACAAAGGAATACTATTTAGTGATTTAAAAGAATGAGTGTTTAGGTTCTAGTCTGTAACAGTCTCTGAGACACAAAGTTAAGTGAAAAAGCAAAATGAAGAACCATGTGTATGATATGGTATCATCTGAACTTTAAAAAAAGAGAAGAAAATATACACACTCACATTGGCTTGCACATACACAGAATAACAGTAAGGATGCAAGTGAAACTACTAACAGATTCAGTTTGTACTACTTATCTCTTTCATCGAATACTTATATTATCTATTTAAGAATTAAAACTTATGATAAACCATAATGGAAAAGAAAATAAAAAAGTATATATACATAAAACCGAAATCACTTTCCTAAACAGCAGAAATTAACACAACACTGTAAATCGACTATAGTTCAACAAATATTGATTATAAACTAATTAGAATCTAATACAACTAAAAATAATAGTCACCCTAAAAGTTCTTCATGAAGATTTAAGAATACAGAGATAAAATTAGAACTGCTGTCAGAAGTACTTTTCATAAACATAAAGCAAATAGCATCTTTATGATTTTAAAAATGACGTTTACCAAGAGGAAATCTTGATAAAGATTTTTAAAAAGTAAAAATCAGCAACTATAAATCACAGTAAAGACTTTGGTATACATAACTAAAGCAACCACAGGTGGGTGAGTTTGTTTCTTTCAATTGTATCATATCTTTAAAAAACTATGCTTAAGGACTTCCCTGGTGGTTCAATGGTTAAGAATCTGCCTGTAATGCAAGGGATGCCAGCTGGATCCCTGGTTGGTGAACTAAGATCCCACACACTGTGGAGCAACTAAGCCCATGCGCCACAACTAGAGAGCCCCTGCACCAAGGAAAGATCCCGAATGCCACAGCTATGACCCAAGGCTGTGGCTGTGCTTAGTCGCTCAGTTGTGTCCGACTCTGCAACCCCATGGACTGCAGCCTGCCAGCCTCCTCTGTCCATGGAATTCTCCAGGAAAGAGTACTGGAGTGGGTTGCCATGCCCACCTCCAGGGGATTTTCCCAACAGAGGGATCAAACTGAGGTCTCTCACACTGCAGGTGTATTCTTTACCGTCTGAGCTACCAGTGAAGCCCAAGGCAGCCAAAAACAAAACGAAACCAAAAATTATGCAAAGAGGAAAGCAACTAACCTTTACAAAGCACCTATCATATGGGAAGCATTTTACATCTCACTGAATCCTGATAACAACCTAAAAGTTTGAAATCATTATCAAACTTTACGATAGGCTTGAACAAAATAAGGAATTTTCCCAAAGAAATGTTTATACATAGAGACAGGATATAAGCCAAGACAGTCTGGCTGCAAACCCTGTGTTGCTTCCATTATACCATGCTGGCTTTATTTTACAAAGAAGAATTGCAGGAGTGAAAGAGACCAGGATTTAGAATATAGGGTCCTATTAGTAAGGAAATGTGCTTCTTATAATAAATGGCTTAGAAACAGTCATTTCCCAAAGGACTCTCATTCCCAAGTTACTTACTGTTGGTGATACCACATTTTGTCAAGTCTCAGGAACTTTGGAATTATCTCTGATTTGTTCTCTCTTGTTATCCTTATGGCCAATATGTCTCTAAATTATTTTCTCCTTTGATATTGTCTTTCATATTTGTCCTTCTGTATATTTTTACTACTAGGAAGAGGTTTTTTTAGCCTCCCTGGTTTTAATTTTTTCACCTTCAAAGCATCCTTATTAAATTTCCTAAAATACTACTTTCATCATATCAATTTCTACATAAGACTCTATGCTGGATCTCTTTGCCTATCTCAGCAAATACAAATTCCTCTGACAAGTCTTCATAAACTAGCTCCTGTTTACAAATTCAATTTTATCTCCTATTTCTCTTCCACACCCACTCTCAACAGGTCATGCTGTTTATTATTTTTCTGCATACTTCTGCATCTTTGCTTTGCTGAAATACTCCTCCAGATTCTATTCATTATTTACAGTCCATCTAAATACCACCTTCTCTAAGAAACTGTCCCTAATAACCTCAAATCTTACTCTGGTCAGTACCACAACTCTGACTGAAATATTAACTTGAAATGCTGCCTAATAGTCTGATTATGTTACTTTTCTGCTAAAATCCTCTGATAGCTCCTATCATTTTAAGATTAAAGCCCAATCTCCTTTAAATGGCCATAACCAGGCCTCAATCTGTCCTTCTGGCTTATCTAAAACCATGCCTCATCTTGTATCCAGCACTAGCTACATGAGTTAGTCTCTGTTCCCTTGGATTTTTTTTTTCCTTAACATCTCCATGTCTGCATTCTCTCTGCTGAGAATTTCTTTTCTTGAAAAGTAGTATCATCTCCTCTAAGAAGCCACATCCTTACGGAAAATAGCCGTCCTTCCTCTGGATTTCCCTATCCTGTTGTAAAACCTCTAGTATAGCACTTATTGTTTATATATTATAACTCCTGGTTTAAATTTCTTTCTCCCTTACTAATATGTGAACTCTTTGAGGAAAAAGATGGTATTTTATTTTTGTTCCTCTAGATACTCATTGTACTATGTACATGGAGTAAGAATTCACATGTTTGTGGAATAAAAAGCAGATGCTCAATATTATAAATTTCAGTTCAGTTGCTCAGTCGTGTCCAACTCTTTGCGACCCTATGTACTACAGCACGCCAGGCTTCCTTGTCCATCACTAACTCCCGGAGCTTGCTCAAACTCATGACCATCGAGTCAGTGACGCCAACATTTTAATAGATATTGTATCTTTAAATCTTCCTAACAATCCTGTGAGATACATATCATTATACCTATTTGACAAATAAGGAAAATGGCTAAGAAATTAAGCCAACAGCTCCAGGTCCCAAAGCCAGGTCCCAAAGTGGCAAATCAAACACTAAAATTTAGATCTTCTGATTTTAGTCTAGCATTCCTTCTAGTTGACTGGGTTGCCCTCCTAAACACTCAGTTAACTGCCTGAACCCTTAGGAATTGCACGTTTTCTCTTCTCCTATGCCTCTTATCATCTATCTGTCTTGTGTGTGTGTTAGTCACTGAGTCATGTCCAACTCTTTGGAACCCCATGGAATGTAACCCACCAGATTTCTCTGTCCACGGATTCTCCAGGCAAGAATAGTGGAGTGGGTTGCCATTTCCTTCTCCAAGAGATATCTTCCCCATCCAGTGATAAAATCTGGGTCTCCTGCAGTGCAGGCAGATTCTTTACCATCTGAGCCAGCAGGGAAGCTCATCCATCTTAAATATTACTAATTTGTGTTCCTGTTTCAGTTCCTTGTTAGACTGTAAATTCCATGTTGGTTAAGAAGGATTACTTGCCTTCGTATCGCCTGCTCTGCTTGCCACAGTGGCTTACTACAGTAGGTGCTCATCAAATTGGACTGAACAGGTACCTGGAGAGCACTAGAATGGTCGTTTTGACAGGCCAGTTCTTGTTCAACCTCTGAAACCTCCAGCAGATTCCGCTCACTGACCAACCGAGACAGTTCTCCAACCACTGTCACATGCTTTGACACAGTCCCAGACATCTTCTTGAACTGTGGGTAATTCTCAACAAAGGCCTGCCATAAGAAAAATATCAATTGGGGGTTCTGTTATTTCTTGAGGACAGGCATGTATGAAGAAGAGAAAAAAAAAAAGGAAGGGATTATTCTTCTGCCCAGACTAAGGCATCTAAAACTTTCAATCACACAGCATTTTGTTATGCTTAAGAAGACAAGGACTGGTATATGTCAGTGGACTGAGTCATTAAATAGTTCAAATATGACTAAGAATGGAAAGGAGTTTATGGCTTATTATGAAGTTTTCACTATATTGTTTCCTAAAGAGAAACAGAAAATAATCTTGAACCAAACAAAAGGAATCAAGGCAGAAATCAGACCCAGAATATTCCAGAAATGTTGCTTACATGAATAGTTCCAAAGTCTTGCATGTTAGTCATCCATGTACATGTTCAATTTACCTTCATGTCTGCTATTGATTCTAGTTTTTGCTGTTCTTTTGGTTTCTTCTTCTGAAAGTCTTCCATGAGATTCTTTATGTTGCTGCCAATCTCAGCAAAGTTGAGGTACATATTCTGTGAAAAAGGAAGTTGCACAGACAGTTCTATCCACTAGGCTGACTTTCAGACAATTTAAAAGGAGTGAAAAAGAACAATGAATACAGTTAGAATTAAAGGGCAAGAAAATTTCATTGTAATTACCAAATCTGGATATCAGCCAGGACACTGGTGATGAATACCACTACTAATCTCACAAAGAGCTATGGACAGGAGGGCAGTAAATAAATTAGGTTCTAATTTTTAAAGTACAAAACTAAGTACATGATTACTAAGAAAAAAGTATTGTTAAAGGGTTAGAAAAAAGTCTTCTGTCTTCCTTTGAGATGCAGTTTATTTATAGGATGCCTCTTGCGTCCTTCCACACAAAATCCCACACCTGCTCCCATTCTAACAAATCAGGATTAACCTCACATAGAAACAATTAAAAAGAACTTTAAACCACTTACGTTAGCATAGAACTCATCATTTTCAGCAGATAGGACCACCTCTCTCAAATCTTTACTGATTCCTGGCACTCTGGAAAGATCAATCCGATTGTTGTTTATACCCAGGAGTTCATGGACCATGGCCTGGTATGTCCACTAAATAAAGAATAATGACAAAAAAAATTGGTAACTGACAAAATGTGGAAATATTAATTGGCAGGAAAACAAAAACTGATAATATTCTCAGTAAGCTAGTTTTTTAACATGGAAGTTCTCTATTTAGCTCAAATTTTATTAATATTTTGTGCTATATTAAGCATTAAGATTCTCATTTTAATTGGTTAAACATCCAAAAGTCAAAATACTTTTAGATTTCACACTTTTGGAAGAAGGGCAGCCAGATTAATATTCCTGATAGAAAGAAAACAAATTAGATCTATCATTAGCTCCAATTTTTGCCTGTGAATTAAGAGTATATTTTTGGCTTCACAGATAGGGCTATATTGGTACTGCAGTTACAAGCTGTACCATTTCCTGTATGCTTCTGTGGTTTTTCTGCAGCATGAGAAGTGTGTTCTTGCAGATCTGAGTAGTGCTATATTTATCCTGGGAACACTAATATTATCAGAAAAAAACCCTGTAGGTTGATCAAAACATGCATATTCAGAAAGTTGCCTGTGAATCCATTTTATTTTATATTTTTACTTAATATGCATTGTGAAGAAGGACTGGTTTCCAGTTTTATAAAATGTGAACTTATTTGGTAAAACTGAAAAGGAGAAATCCCAAAATTTGCCTTCTCACCTTTTATGGAGAATAGGTTCCTTTTAGTCATAGGCCCATTAGAGAAAATTAAGTATTTTCCAGCAAATTACCCCCTAAACCTAGAGTCTAAGACTAAATATTTATATATGTATGTGTATACATATATAAACAATCTAGATTTGTTATAATAACTTAAGACGTTATAAAAGAAGGTGCTTTATTTCCTAAAATATTCGCCAAATGAATCCTTGAAAAAACAAGTTTCATTAGAGCATTTAAAATAAGTACAACAAAATGTTTTATGCTTCCATACACAGAATCTTGTGCATGCTTTTGCCATTAGCACATACTTCATAATTAAAATGATCTGTTTACTTTCTCTTCATTGGATCATGAACTCTTTGAGAACAGAGACTGTATCTTTTAACCTTTTATCTCCTGTACTTAGTACAGTACCTGGTACCTAACAGGTCCTCAGTGAAATTTGTTGAATGAATGACTGCTTTTCTTTGGGAAAAAGAATTAAAGGCAACTATTTTTCTTTCCACTTTTTTACACTGTCAAATTTCTTTGATTATTACTAAAAGTATATAAAATATGTAAAAAAAAGGCAACTATTTTTCTTTCCAGTTTTTTACACTGTCAAATTTCTTTGGTTATTACTAAAAGTATATAAAATATGTAAAGTTATATTACTCTTGACGGAGAAGGCAATGGCACCCCACTCCAGTACTCCTGCCTGGAAAATCCCATGGACAGAGGAGCCTGGAAGGCTACAGTCCATGGGGTCGCTGAGGGTCGGGCATGACTGAGCAATTTCCCTTTCACTTTTCACTTTCATGCATTGGAGAAGAAAATGGCAACCCACTCCAGTGTTCTTGCCTGGAGAATCCCAGGGACGGGGGAGCCTGGTGGGCTGCCATCTATGGGGTTGCACAGAGCTGGACACGACTGAAGTGACTTAGCAGATATTACTTTGAATTTTAAGAATATAAAGCTGTCTTATCATAGAGGAATTTTACTCCACAGCCACAGATTTCCCCTAGCATTAACATTATTATAAGCTGAGATGGAACTGAAATATAGACTGTGCCTTTTCCTACAAATTTAAAGTCACTATTAATAAAGCATCTACAAACTGTAAGGCATTGCACTTGAATTCACAGAACAAGCATTAGTAAGACACAGTCTGCCTTGAAGGGACATATAACCTAGGAGAATGTGAAAACAAAGTTACAACACAGAAAGTACAGTATGAGATATGAGAGAAAAAGTTCTACAGTAATTCGAAGGAAAAAAAAATCATATCTGACAAAAGAGTAAAAGCTTCAAGGAGATGTTTCAAGTGGTTTTAAAAAATAAGAATTGTAAGAGGTGAAGATGGGAAGAGAATGTGTTCCAAACATTCCAGAGTTCAGATCGAGGTCACAACATGAATAAAATGACGGCAGAGAATAATGAGGCATACGGTAGCTCAGACGGTAAAGCGTCTGTCTACAATGCGGGAGACCTGGGTTTGATCATGCAGGCTACTGTCCATGGGGTCACAAAGAGTCAGGCACAACTGATCGACTTCACATCTACATAGTAGTGAGCTGCAGGTTTTCTATGAGGTTGAGCCCACATTATGAAGGATCATGGTGGTCAAGTTCAGGAGTCTGTGTTTAATCCAGCAGGCAAATGGGAAACAGGTAAGATTTTTAAGTCAGGAGTAATAGGTTAAGAGTTGTGAGCTTTAGTAAAAGTAATTTAATAACACTGTATGTGTGAGATACATTATAGTGGAAAGCAATTAAAAGTGGGAAATCAAGTAGATGATTATTTCAGAATTCCGGTAACACAGGAGTCTCCAACCCCTGGGCCGCAGACTGGTAGTGGTCCTTGGCCTGTTAGGAACCAGTCTAGACAGCGGGAGGTGAGCCTTGGGTGAGCGAGTGCAGCTAAGCTTCATCTGCTACTCCCCACAGACTGC
>SJYA01000573.1:242904-253281 GCA_006410615.1 Neotragus moschatus | reverse complement strand
TGTGCATGCTTTTGCCATTAGCACATACTTCATAATTAAAATGATCTGTTTACTTTCTCTTCATTGGATCATGAACTCTTTGAGAACAGAGACTGTATCTTTTAACCTTTTATCTCCTGTACTTAGTACAGTACCTGGTACCTAACAGGTCCTCAGTGAAATTTGTTGAATGAATGACTGCTTTTCTTTGGGAAAAAGAATTAAAGGCAACTATTTTTCTTTCCACTTTTTTACACTGTCAAATTTCTTTGATTATTACTAAAAGTATATAAAATATGTAAAAAAAAGGCAACTATTTTTCTTTCCAGTTTTTTACACTGTCAAATTTCTTTGGTTATTACTAAAAGTATATAAAATATGTAAAGTTATATTACTCTTGACGGAGAAGGCAATGGCACCCCACTCCAGTACTCCTGCCTGGAAAATCCCATGGACAGAGGAGCCTGGAAGGCTACAGTCCATGGGGTCGCTGAGGGTCGGGCATGACTGAGCAATTTCCCTTTCACTTTTCACTTTCATGCATTGGAGAAGAAAATGGCAACCCACTCCAGTGTTCTTGCCTGGAGAATCCCAGGGACGGGGGAGCCTGGTGGGCTGCCATCTATGGGGTTGCACAGAGCTGGACACGACTGAAGTGACTTAGCAGATATTACTTTGAATTTTAAGAATATAAAGCTGTCTTATCATAGAGGAATTTTACTCCACAGCCACAGATTTCCCCTAGCATTAACATTATTATAAGCTGAGATGGAACTGAAATATAGACTGTGCCTTTTCCTACAAATTTAAAGTCACTATTAATAAAGCATCTACAAACTGTAAGGCATTGCACTTGAATTCACAGAACAAGCATTAGTAAGACACAGTCTGCCTTGAAGGGACATATAACCTAGGAGAATGTGAAAACAAAGTTACAACACAGAAAGTACAGTATGAGATATGAGAGAAAAAGTTCTACAGTAATTCGAAGGAAAAAAAAATCATATCTGACAAAAGAGTAAAAGCTTCAAGGAGATGTTTCAAGTGGTTTTAAAAAATAAGAATTGTAAGAGGTGAAGATGGGAAGAGAATGTGTTCCAAACATTCCAGAGTTCAGATCGAGGTCACAACATGAATAAAATGACGGCAGAGAATAATGAGGCATACGGTAGCTCAGACGGTAAAGCGTCTGTCTACAATGCGGGAGACCTGGGTTTGATCATGCAGGCTACTGTCCATGGGGTCACAAAGAGTCGGGCACGACTGATCGACTTCACATCTACATAGTAGTGAGCTGCAGGTTTTCTATGAGGTTGAGCCCACATTATGAAAGATCATGGTGGTCAAGTTCAGGAGTCTGTGTTTAATCCAGCAGGCAAATGGGAAACAGGTAAGATTTTTAAGTCAGGAGTAATAGGTTAAGAGTTGTGAGCTTTAGTAAAAGTAATTTAATAACACTGTATGTGTGAGATACATTATAGTGGAAAGCAATTAAAAGTGGGAAATCAAGTAGATGATTATTTCAGAATTCCGGTAACACAGGAGTCTCCAACCCCTGGGCCGCAGACTGGTAGTGGTCCTTGGCCTGTTAGGAACCAGTCTAGACAGCGGGAGGTGAGCCTTGGGTGAGCGAGTGCAGCTAAGCTTCATCTGCTACTCCCCACAGACTGCGTTACCTGAACACCACCATACAAAGCCAGAACACCACCCCTCTGGCTGCCCTCCCCCTGAGCCCCGTCAGTGGAGAAACTGTCTTCCATGAATCCTGTCCCTGGTGGCAAAAAGGCTGGGGACTACTGCTGTCAGAGATTAGGTACATCAAGGTAACGGCAATATGAATGGGGAAGAACAGATAGACACTGGAAAAGTAGAATCTACGGAACCTGGCGTGTATGTGTGGTCAGTTGCTTCAGTCGTGTATGACTCTTTGTGACCCTGGCTCCTTTGTCCACAGGAGTCTCCAGGCAAGAATACTGGAGTGGGTTGCCACGCCCTCCTCTAGGGATCCTTCCAACCCAGGGATTGAACCCATGTCTTCTGTGTCTCCTGCATTGCAGGCAGATTTTTCACTGCTAAGCCACCATGGAAACCCCAGAGAACCTAGAAGTTGCCTTAATTAGGAATGGTGGCAGAAAGAGACAGGAAGGACGAGGCAGAAGCAAGAGTTGAAGATGACTGCGGCTAGAACACTGATACCAGAATACTAGGAAATACAAGGCAAAAACAAGAATAGCTGAAAATAAGGAGGCAAATAAATGGACCACGTTCATTTCCACATCTGCATTTTGATGACTACCACTTGAAATCATCCTTCCATTGTGCTACCAAAGGGCTCTGCACCTGGTTTAGCAATGGGGTGATGGCATCATCGCAGCGATCTAAAATAAGTAGCAGTGGAGGGACCTCAGTCCGCCGGAATTCAAACAGTTCATATTCTTTAGTTATCACTTGCTGTGGGTAAGAGAGAAAGACGTTTGGTCAACCAACTGGTAGCAGATAGAGATGACATAAATAGAAAATTAATATATAAAAACCACATTTACAATAGTTTTTTTGCACTTTCACAGGCCTTCCATAAAAGGATTCAAAAGCTTGACAAAATTTTAGTAGCATTCTGTTTAAGGAGTTAGGATTTGAAACTCTTATTTTACAAGTGGTTTAACCGGATCAAAAGAAGTTAAGTAGCTTGCAAATGTTTCCTGAGTTAAACCTAAGAATCTTAGCTCTAATTTGTTGCCTTAGGTCTTAAAATATAATTCCTACCTCTTTGCCAATAAACCTAACATATCATCTCCTTGGTTTCAGATAAAATATTCCTTTAGTTTCGGAAATATGATAAGGAAATGGATGGTCTTGATGTTTCGGAACTGGGGATACAGAATGCCATACCTTAACACATTCTGCAAGTCTCTTTGCTGCTTCTGATGAAAGCTGATAACGAATCATTGGACATTTCTTCAGAGATAAAAGGAGAGCTGTCAGTCCTTGAGTTGTTCTGGATAGTTGGACTGGATCCCAATTTCGACCCTTTTTGTTAAAAACATACATTCATAGAACATATTTGAATTTTTTCTTACAAGTCCAATTACTTACTGAATTAACTTCCATCTGATATTAAACAAACAAAAACCTTCCTTCTTTCCATACCTGGCAGCAACCCAAAATATTGAGGGAAAACAAATGTGGATTCACAGCAATGTAATCACCATAAAATTCCTACAAACAAAGCACCAAGATCAGTCAGTTATTCCACAAACTCCTAACTGTTTCATGCAACAATATTCATATGTGATACAATCAAATTGGAGAAAATGCAGGTATAAAAAACAAAAATTGATCAATTAACAATTGAGTAACAACAGTCAATGTGAGGGAATTAATAAGACAATTATAGAATAGAAGCAAAAATAAATCTTAAAAAAAAATCAAAAACAAAAGTTATATAAAGTATACATATCATATTTAAGGAGACTTTTCAATTAGTAAAAATAAAAACACTGCTAAAGATATACAGTGTTACACTCAGATGAGTAAGAACATTGCTGTCCAGAGTATTCTCATGAGGGAGAATGTGATTTAACATAGGTCATTCTTTTTCATTCATTTATCACCTAGCTGTTGCTGCTGCTGCTGCTGCTGTTGCTTCAGTCGTGTCTGACTCTGTGCGACCCCATAGATGGCAGCCACCCAGGCTCCGCCGTCCCTGGGATTCTCCAGGCAAGAACACTGGAGTGGGTTGCCATTTCCTTCTCCAATGCATGAAAGTGAACAATGAAAGTGAAGTCACTCAGTCATGTCCGACTCTTTGCGACTCCATGGACTACAGCCTACCAGGCTCCTCCGTCCATGCACATCCTTCTAAAAATCCAAACTTGCTTATTTGTTCCCCTGAGGATGATATTCTTCACTGAGGTGATAAATGTGTTTAAAACATTTGTGATAAATGTGTTCAAGAACATTAAAGGGTTTAAGAAGGAAAAGGTAACATGAAATGTTCTAATGTGAAGTATTTCATAGCATGTAGAATATTGAAGAGTTTCCAAGTTGTAACCTAATGACCAATCTGCTTATTCCCAAAGCAAGATAATCACAAACAAAACTTTAACAAACCTCATTCATCCTTTACTTCCTATTCTCTTCCAATCAGACATAAACTATAACTGTGCAGATGAACATTCCTATAGCATAGCTCATAAGACTACCTTTATAAAACATAATTGCCTCTGACTCCAACACTGTGAAACCCTCCCTACCAATCCAGTACCATTCCAGTCTCCTTATTCCCACTGACTTCTTTAATTCTATTCTCATTCAATTTGATACCTCTTCCAAACTTCCTATATATATATATGAGTAGAGTATGACGCAACGCACATTTATTGTGTCTGATCAACAGCCTCCTTTCTTAAGAGATAGCATTTTCCTTATTTATAGACTCAAATCTTTAGAAAGGGCCAATAAAAGAGATGTGTTAGAGGAACAATATATTTACCTGAACCTCAGCCACAACTTCCTGTTCATCAGCTTCAGCTAATGACTTCACATCACTCTTGCTTATCACATTACTGAAATCTGAAACAGACATGTAAGTTGTGGTTCCCTCAGAGGAGATAATTTTTGTTACAATTAGACATAAAGGGGCCTGACAGTTAAAAGTCTAATGGACTAAGTGAAGTTTAGTATATGTGGTACTATACTTTACATTGTGGTATAAGTCAAATACCTTCACATTTGAATGAATAACATAAATCTATTTAAATATGTAAATTCATAATACTAAAAAAAAGGAACCATCATTATAGGCATTGGAAGATGCCAGGGAACCAAATCATTATACTGAAAAGATCGAATACTTAGGAAAAAAATAAGTATTTGTCCTTTTATATCCCAACTGTACCGTCAGATAACCAAATAGTATTAATAGATGAGGGGAAACTCTTTATAACAATTTTCCAGCTAAAAAGCAAAGCAGGAATGATAACGATAAAATTAAAACACCATTTTTTTTTCCAGCTCCTAATGAATCAATGAAGTGAAAGTGAAAATGAAGTCGCTCAGTCGTGTCCGACTCTTTGCGACCCTGTGGACTGTAGCCTGCCAGGCTCCTCTGTCCATGGGATTTTCCAGGCAAGAATACTCGAATGCCCTGCCCTTCTCCAGGGGATCTTCCCAACCCAGGGATTGAACCTGGGTCTCCTGCATTGTAGACAGACACTTTACCGTCTGAGCCACCAGGAAGTAATGAATCAATGGATGGAACTAAATATTGAGCATTAACCTTTGCTAGTGTTACAGTAAGACAGTCAACGGAAGCACACAACACTGCTGATGAAATATTCTTGTCAAAAAGAAATCAAATCTGAATTTAATTAAACCTGTGTATCCAAGTACCAATTTATAGGAACTGAAGGATAGTTCTTTAAATTGCAAAGAACATGTTAAACTATCCCATGTGGATGTAATCAGCAAGATCCAGGCTGAAGGAAACTAAGAGGAGGAGGTGGTTTTGTGGTTTCTTCAATAAATAGACTGTGTGGGGATGAATTTAGAGAGAGGAACTATAGAAGATTAAAGAAATTTCAACAATGTATCTTCCAATAGCAATGTGTGGACCTTACTGTGATCCTAATTCAAACAAACTGAGCAGGAAAAAAAAGGCATGAAAGAACTTGAAATTTGAGCATTGAATGAATACTTGCATAAACAGGAATTACTTTTCATTGTCTGGATGTACTAATGATATTTTGAAAAAATGAGTCCTTATCATTTAAAGATGCACATGGAGATATTTACGGATGAAATTATACGATCTGTTAAATTTTCTTCAATATAATGTTGATGAGGGAGTAGACAGCAGTACAGCTAAAACAAGATTGGTCATGGTACAGTAACTGTAGAAACGGGGTGATGGGTACATTGGGATTTATTAGGCTATTTTGTTTACTTTTGTATATATTTGAAAACTTCCACAATAAAGTTTTTTTAAAAATAAAGGACAGGATACTACTACTAATACAAGATATTTAGTACACAAAAGAATACAAAAATAAAATTATTAAAAAATGACATAAGCAGAAGGCCAGTTTAGTGCTGCTATAAATTGTGCTGAAAGTCTATAAAGAATAAAATCACTATATATAAACTCATTTTAGTTTATTTCAATTAAATAAAACTGTGAAATTGCTCCACCCAAGACATTTCAAAAGTCTATTTTTCCTAGGCTTACTGCTAACTACTTTAACATATATAATTTTTTTCTTCAACTTCATAGATTCATAGCCTAAATCAATCTTGAGAACCAAAAGAGTAAATACTAGATTTATTATTCATTATTAATCTTGGCCATTGTATCAGATAACTCTTCAGAGGAAAAAAGAGTCTTTTATCTCATGATCTATTCACTTTTTAGCTAAGAGACTCAGCAAAACAGTGATTCTATTAAATGTGCACATAGATTTGACAGCATGGAGAATCAATCTCTTTCTATAAATGTGTGTGTGTGGCTGAATACAAAAGTTTCTATATTTTCCTATCCTAAATACCTAGCTTGTAATCAGAGTAAAAAATTACTGAATGACTAAATATGTATCAGAATGGCTAAAATGAAAACCAGGGACAACACTAAATGCTTGTTAGGATACAAAGAAATTAGATCGCCTGGATATTGCTACTGGAAATGTAAAATGGCATAGTCATTCCAGAAAACATTTAGTAATTTTTTATTTTTTATTTTTAGTAATTTTTTAAAACATTAAACATGCAGCTACCATATGACCCAGAAATTGATCCCTGGGAATTATGTATTACAGAGAAATAAAGACTTACGTTCACACAAAAACCTGTACACAAATATTTATAACAGCTTTATTTTTATTAGCCCAAATTAGAAACAACTCAGATGTCCTTCATTATGTGAACAGTTAAACAAATTGTGGTTTAGTCATACCATGGAATAAATTAAAAAAAAATTTTTTTTTTAAATCAAGTACTGATACACAACAACCTGGATGAATTGTTAAAGAATTATGCTGAATGAAAAAAAGCCAATTTCAGAAGGTTATATACTGCATGATTCCATTTACATAACATTATTGAAATGACAAAATTATACAAATGGAAAACAGGTTGGTGGCTGCCAGAGGTTACTGAGAAGGCTGGGATGGGAGGAAAGTAGACAAAATGCACCATGAGGGATCCTAGGAAGATGGAAATGCTCTGCATCCTTACTGTATCAATGTCAATATGGTATGATGTGATACCGGACTATAGTTATGTAAGATGCTTCATTAGGGGACACTGGGTAAGCAGTATATGGGATCTTGTGTATTATTTCTTACAACTGTATGTGAATCTACAATTATCTCAAAAGAAAAAGTTTAACTGAAAATGAAAACCTGTGATTATTAACCGAAAAGAAAACAATGACAAAAACAAAGGTAGGATAATAGAAATGAATAAAATTGCCTATTTCTACCTCCTGAGGTTGTTTTAAAGGCTGAATAAAATAATATATGAGACAGTTTTTATAAAATACAGTGTCTTATCACAAATGTTAATTTTTGGTACCATTATTAAATTGTAATATATCCTGAAGAAAGTATGTATGTCTTAGGCTAATAGTCTAAACCCAAAAACTCCAAAGCTTTTAAGTAACCTACATTAATTGTATAAAGATCAATAATGACATCTAGAGGAGAAAAGATGTAACTTCCAAAGCAAAATGTATTAGATTTTAAAAAAAAGATCCATATAAATTATATGATAACCACAAACCAAGTTTATTTCCAGGCCTCCACCTCTCTTCCCCTCCCCAAAAGTTATGCAAATAGAACATACATATCTGATGACTTTTACTTTCAAGTATTACATAAAGTTGCAAAGAGAAGAAGAATGGTATGTAAACTAAATCTCTGCTTTTCCAACAAACTCAACTATATCCTCCCTCCACAATAAATAAATTGGGTTCTATGCCTCAGTTCATAACAGTGTAAAATAGGAATAAGTATTTATTTGGCAAAGGGGAATGTGAAAGTTAACTACTTACAACTTTTGACTTATAAAGAAATTTGAAAGGCAAGGTAAAACAAATTTTTTTTTTTTAACCTAAGCAGTCAATGATGAGTGGAAACCACATTTAGCTCTCAGAAACAGAATGCTGTCCAATACTGGTAATACTTTGAAGGACAAAACACCCACAGGACTCTTAAGAGTGATGGATTCAATTAATTTACCGATGATATGCAGTAGCTAGTAGAACATATTAGCTAGGATTTAGTTACATGATTGAACAGGTGAAAAAATACTTACAAATAAAATATATACTGTATTTAGGTCTTCGGAGCTCCTGAATCAGATAATCCACGTTCTCCTAGAAAAGAAAAGAACAAGCAAACAAAATGAGAAAAACCGCTTAAGTGATGAAGTAACAAATATGTATCATCCATTGATTTATTTAAGTATTTTACTAAGAGTCTACTGTGCTGAGGTCTAAATTAAGTGTGCCTATGTCGAGAGAGGTGAGGACTGGGGATAAAAGAGATACATTAAATATAATGATCAAATCATATGTGATATAGCTGCACTGCTCTGGCCAAATAAGTTATTAAAAAACATAAAGTACATAGATGTTGAAATACCACATAAAATAGATAATAATTATGCAAATTTGCCTCAAGCTGTTTGTCTATAAATTTGTATTCATCTGATCAAAATTCTTATTTTTTTGTAGAACAACAAAATTTGTCTAAAATTTTTTAGACACATTTAAAAAATCAACATTCAAGAGAAAATATAGTTACTTATATTCACTTGGGCTTTTAACTTATTGGGACCAAAGGTGGCAGAACTGCAGTATTTTTGAAGTATTTATAAACAGTAGGCTAAGGCCTTTTGTATAATTGCATTATTTAAAAATAAAACATGAAATTTAGAAATAAAAACAACTGATTTTCAATTGGTCAAAACATAATTCCAATTATGTAAGATCAAAATGCAGGTTTTATCTACTTTTGAAACACATATGGCTAAATTTCAGTATAAAGTTGATCTCCAAACTATACATGATATAAAATATCATTTTTGAATGTTAAAAAACCATGTATTTCCTTACAGAATGAAAAGTAATGTAAGCAATACATATTGCTTGTTAAATGGAAAAAAGACCTTAAAAATTGTCATTTAAATTTTAAATTATATTAACAAATTAACTTTAAATGTAATCTTAAGGAAAAATTATTTCTAAGAACACATTTTGAGCTTGAGAGAACATAAACATAAGGCTATGAAAGAGCTTCTCTAATAAAAAAAAGTTAGGCAATGATGGACTAAATTATCTTTAAGACCCCTCTCAGAACCAAAATTTCATGACTAATAAGAAACAATCGGAAACTACTATAACAAAACAATTACTTGATATATTAATTCAGAACTATTTATTAACTATCTGCTATGTGGTGGACACTGGGGACATAGTAGTGTGAAAATATGGATATCATCTCTGCTCTCCTGGAACTTACTGCTGGTACATGAGACACATTAATTAATCATACAAACCATAGGAGACTTCAACCATGACAAGTAGTAGGCCAGAGAAGATGGTGCTATAAGTATTTATAAGAGGGGGGGTTTGACCTGGTCAGCAAGGCCAGGAAAGATCTGCTTGAGGGAGTGAAGATGGTCCAGGAAAGCAGAAAAACTTGTGCAAAGGTCCTACAGCGTGATGGAATATAGTGGACTGAAAGAATAGTGTGGCTAAGACCAAATGGGGAATGGTTTGAAATGAGGCTTTAGAAATAGTAGGAACTAGACCATACAGGGCCTTGCAGGCCACACTTAAGAAGGAGTTGTGTCTTTATCATAAAAGCAATGAGAAATCATTCAAGGATTTCNCAGAAAAACTTGTGCAAAGGTCCTGCAGCGTGATGGAATATAGTGGACTGAAAGAATAGTGTGGCTAAGACCAAATGGGGAATGGTTTGAAATGAGGCTTTAGAAATAGTAGGAACTAGACCATACAGGGCCTTGCAGGCCACACTTAAGAAGGAGTTGTGTCTTTATCATAAAAGCAATGAGAAATCATTCAAGGATTTCAAGCATGGTGACATGGTCAATTTGCATCTTGGAAAGTACATAATATACAAGCACTAGAGTTAAGAACATAAATATAAAACAAGAGAATATACAAAATAAGACAGAAATAGTAAAGGATTTTTAAAGGAGGATTCAAGTTAGATTTAGAAGATAATGGACGAAAACTGACAGAAGGCTGCTGCTGCTGCTGCCAAGTGGCTTCAGTCATGTCTGACTCTGTGCAACCCCACCAGGCTCCACCGTCCCTGGGATTCTCCAGGCAAGAATACTGGAGTGGGTTGCCATTTCCTTCTCCAGTGCATGAAAGTG
>SJYA01000573.1:114971-240837 GCA_006410615.1 Neotragus moschatus | reverse complement strand
GATCTTCGTTTTCTGAATGTTGAGCTTTAAGCCAACTTTTTCGCTTTCCTCTTTCACTTTCATCAAGAGGCTTTTTAGTTCCTCTTCACTTTCTGCCATAAGGGTGGTGTCATCTGCATATCTGAGGTTATTGATAGTTCTCCTGGCAATCTTGATTCCAGCTTGTGCTTTTTCCAGCCCAGCGTTTCTCATGACGTACTCTGCATATAAGTTAAATAAGCAGGGTGACAATATACAACCTTGAAGGACTCCTTTTCCTATTTGGAACCAGTCTGTTGTTCCATGTCCAGTTCTAACTGTTGCTTCCTGACCTGCATACAGAAGGATCGTACAAAGGCCTATTTGGCTGCAGTGGAGGAGCAGAGACAGGACATACAAGAATGAATACCTAAGGGCAGACCAGGCCAGCTAGAGGGCCCTGAGGACTACTAAATATGTCAGGGAAGTAAAATTGAGCCATTAAAGATTCCTGAACATAGATGTGAATAAAGTGATAAAGACTCAAAACACTGACATAAGTATGTAAGATTAAATGGTAATGGTGTTCAGTGTGATAGGTGTGGAGTTTCATTCAGTTAAAGAGATGTGGGTCTCAGGGCAGTTAGCAGCATTGCAAGTAGCTGAGATCCTACAAAACATCTTGAAGGAAATCTAGCTGTGAGAAGTGACTGAGATATGGAAAGGAGGAAAGTCATGGTTATAACTGATAAGCCAGTATAACTATGATGCCACAAACAATGATAACAGAAATTTATTTTGTCTTCATAGTACTTCCAGATCATAGTGTGCTGCATTTGCCTAAGTAGATGGCAAGGGTTTATGCAGTACCTTGGTAGGTCGAAGAAAACAAATTGCTTTCAGGTGTTTCATGATCTCTCGATTTTGAGAATCAATGCGTTCAAAAAGGTACACTTCCTTCTGGAGAATTTCCGATTGTGTGTATACCATACTCACTATGCCAGTCTGTAAAGAAAAAAATTAACTAATTTTATGCTAGTCCATAATAATAAAAACAAGCAGCAATACCTATGACTTAAAAAAATTTTTTTTTCATTAATACTACTTACTGGGATAACTTAAATACTAACATATGTAATAACATGTACTGAGCATCTAAATAAGTAATGTACCAAAATGAAATCCTCTCTCTGAACATGGACAAACCATAAATTGACAAATAAAAAATTTCCCACCACCNTTAGTTTTCTGCACCTTTGCGCTGGGGGATTGTAAAATCAAGAACATAACAAGAAACAACTGCAAGAAGTCAGTGACTGTAATTGCTTGTAAATATTTCCACCAAAAAAGTAACCAGTGTTTATTGGGCTCACAGTTTAATCAATACATTCAACATCACCAAATCATTATTCTTTCATTCTATTGTGTGAAGTGTAGAGTTAAAACTACACCCGGAGCACGCTAACATGAATCTGGCTGTTAAGTTTATTTTATTAAGCTTTGTATACAATTTCAAATCCTTTACAGGATATCAGAAACCGCTTGAAATACCATAGGTTTTTGTCACCTCTAAAGTTTCTTTCCCTTTCAGTTTTTCTACCACATAAATAAAACTTCCTGTTTGGCATTCTTTTCTATTTTTGAGGTACGTTTTGCAAGAGAAGTTATATTAAGGTGAAAATACGAATCTTTAAATGGATACAAATGAGAAGAATCTTAATATCTAAAAATTCTGTTATTTAAAAATGTTATTTGAATTTTTAAATATAATAAATATTTTACTTAAAGTGTAATACAATTTAAAATATAGAAAACAGCAAACTGGTTGATGAAAGAAGTAACTGCAGATCTTGTAAGTTATCAGTAGTTGAAAATTCTCTCCTGTCATTGGTTTTTGTTTTTTCTTATCTATAGTTTGGGCTTCCTTGGTGGCTCATTGGTAAGGAATCCGCATGCCAGTGCAGGAGCTGCAGGTGTTTAATCCTTGGTCCAGGAAGATCTCCTGGAGGAGGAAATGGCAACCCATGCCAGTATTTTTACCTGGAAAATCCCGTGGACAGAGGAGCCTAGTAGACTACAGTCCACCAGATCACAAAGAGTTGGACACTACTTAGCAATTGAACAATAGCAACCTATAATTTGAATTTCAGTGTGGTATAAGATTGTTTTCCATTTTATTCATTTTTCAGAAGAAACAAGGAAAGGCTTCTCTATGAACTTTGTGCTTTTTTTAGACAATTGTCAGTTCAGTTCAGTCGCTCAGTCGTGTCCAACTCTTTGCAACCTCATGCAGCACGCCAGGCCTCCCTGTCCATCACCAACTCCCAGAGTTCACTCAGACTCATGTCCATCGAGTCAGTGATGCCATCCAGCCATCTCATCCTCTGTCGTCCTCTTCTCCTCCTGCCCTCAATCCTTCCCAGCATCAGAGTCTTTTCCAGTGAGTCAACTCTTTGCATGAAGTGGCCAAAGTACTGGAGTTTCAGCTTTAGCATCATTCCTTCCAAAGAACACCCAGGACTGATCTTTAGGATGGACTGGTTGGATCTCCTTGCATGTCCAAGGGACTCTCAAGAGTCTTCTCTGACACCACAGTTCAAAAGCATCAATTCTTCGGCACTCAGCTTTCTTCACAGTCCAACACTCACATCCATATATGACCACTGGAAAAACCATAGCCTTGACTAGACAGACCTTAGTCGGCAAAGTAATGTCTCTGCTTTTGAATATGCTATCTAGGTTGGTCATAACTTTTCTTCCAAAGAGTAAGTGTCTTTTAATTGTCAGTCTGTAAGTAATACATGGACACTGCATCCATTTAAGTATTTATATTTAGACAATTATAACATTTTAGAGGGGGAGGAATATGCCTATTTTGACAAGATGTACTGACTCATTCCATTGCCCATGAAATTCCACTGATGTCAGTGGCAGTGTTATTTTATATGTGGCTAAGATACAGTATTTAATAGAGTGTAAACATTTTATACAAGATATATATTTAATGGATGTTGTGATGATCCTGAAGTTTGGCAGCCTATTTCTTTTTTGAAGAAAACTAAAAGAGCCATTTTAACTTTCTCCAGATTAAGAATTTCTTTTGTATTCCCATCCCTCTAAATCTCCAGCATAAACCCAGTGACTTGTTTTGTTGTAGGCAAGACATGGCAAATCCAGAAACTAATATGAAGTACCTCGTGTGTGAATTAACTTGTTTTGTCCTCTCTGATTCTTTGCAACCCTAAGGACTGTAGCCCACCAGACTCCTCTGTCCATGGGATTTCCCAGGCAAGAATACTGGAGTGGGGTGCTATGTCCTTCTCCAGGGGATCTTCCCCACCCAGGGATTGAGTGTCTCTTGTATCTCATGCGTTGGCAGGCAGGTTCTTTACCACTAGTGCCACCTGAAAAGCCCACAAAGTACCTTGCTTCTATTTTAACAATTGAGGGTGTCAATAAACTATAATAAAACAAGTTTTTAATGATAAAAACTTCAAATTTGAAAAAAAATACAATCTTCAAATATAAATGATTATATTAATTATAAACTTTCTGATGCAGTTATTTGAAAAATTTTTTTTACTAGATTCAAGGAATCAGTGCTTTAACAGTGGAAAACAGAACATTAAAAAATATAGTGGTTACAGATGTAAAGAACAGACTTTTGGATTCAGTGGGAGAAGAAGAAGGTAGGATGATTTAAGAGAATGACATTGAAACATATATATTACCATATGTAAAATAGCCAGTCGGAGTTTGATGTATGATGCAGGGCACCCAAAGCCAGTGCTCTGTGACACCTAGAGGGGTAGGGTGGGGAGGAGAGTGGGAGGGGGGCTTCAGAATGGAGGGGACACATATACCTGTGGTCAATTCATGTTGATGTATGACAAAAAACATCACAATACTGTAAAGTAATTATTCTACAATTAAATTTTTAGAAACTTAAATGGTGTTTATATGTGTACATTTTGTTTAGACTTGTAAATATGTGTGTAAATGAAATAAGAATGATTACCTGAGTAATGACATGTGCTTCAGCTTCTTACAAAGTGTGTACTATTTGAAGTTTAACTCTCCATTTTATATTTAATCAAAATCATGATTTTCCTCCATAAGACCTCAAAGTTTGATGTAAAACAAAGGATATGTAAATAAGTTCAGTATAATTATAATAACAATATGGCCAACTCTTAGTTATCTTAGATTAGTAATTATTTACCATTCTTGTTGCTGTGTGTTAACATACATCTGCATAGGAGGAAAGTAAAGATAAAAGTCAGTGAAACTCAATTAGATTTTCTTCTTGTTAGCAACTGACAAAAAACATTTAAAAAAGAATGACAGTATTGCTTGTGTCAGACAACCCATCCTTATACAATATTTTTAACCTTTATAACCATTTACACATCTGATAAGTGGTGGTAATATAATCAGCCTTAGGAAATTGTGAGAATTAAATGAAATAACGTGCAGGAAAAAAACTGTGCGTGGTACATAGTAAAGCCTCAATAAATATCAGCTTTAGTTATTTGAAATAAAAAGATACACATACCTTTTATTTTTTTCATATGGCATATTTCAGTTTCCTTTGTTAATAATATTTAAAAATAGACTGGATTTCAGAAGTTGTAAACTATAGTTTCCAAATATAATTTCCATAATAACTGTAATCTAAATAATAGAAATATTAATGGGAATATTTGGGCTGTTCCATCATAAATTACTTTAAAGGGTACAGTTTTCATGAAGACAGAACAGTAAAAATGCTTCAAGTTATTTTAGAGACTTAGTGCCTACCTTAGTCTCAAATCAAGCAGAATTTGTTAAGTTTTTGTCACAGTTGGTAGTTTAGTACCAAACTTTATGGCAGCAAAAGTATTGAAGAGCTTTAAATCATTAAGTAAAAATTTTTTTCGTGGAAGGTTCTCTCTGCACATTCAGTAATTACAGTGATTCTATCCTTCTGGCAGTGATGTTAACTTTGATCACTTTGTTTAGGTGGTGTCTGCTGGGTTTCCACACTGTAAATTTACTATTTTTCTCCTTACATTTAATAAATACCATATGGAGAGATGCCTCGATTAGTTGCAAATATCCTATTCTCATCATTTACCTGTTAATTTTAACTGAAATCTGTTGATGGTTCTTGCTTGCAAAAGTTGGTGTTTACCTAATGGTAATTATTTTCCTCATTCCTTCTACAGTTATTATTTGGAATTCTTCTGTAAAAAAGCCATCCTTTTCCCTCATTTATTTTTACAATCATTTATTTATGTCAGACTCATGGATATTTAGAGAATTGTCACTTTTCAGTAATAGTTATATACAGAAGTTGAGAGCACTGGCTCTGGAATCAGACAGCCTGGATTTGAGTCTGCTGTTGACTAGTTGCAGGACAGTGGTAAGTTACATAAGTGATTAGTGACTCAGTTTCCCCATTTGTTAAATGGAGAAAATAACACCTGTTTCAGGTTATTGTGAGAATTAAGTGAGATGATACATGTAGTCTTTAGCTTAGCTTTAACTATTTTTTTTCTTAGTGAATGTTTTATGTTGTGCTTAGTTTTTTGAAAAAAACATTATTTATGGTTGCAAGCAGCTTTCTCTAGTTGCAGCGAGCGGGGTCAACTCTTCTTTGCCATGCATGGGCTTCGTGTTGTGGTGGCTTCTCTGTGGAGCACAGGCTCAAGGCATAGGGGCTTCAGTAGTTGTATCACACAGGCTCAGTAGTTGTAGCTCCAGGGCTCTAGAGTGCTGACTCAGTAGTTGGCTTAGTTGCCCTGGTATGTGGGATTTTCCCAGACTGAGAATCAAACCTGTGCCCCCTCCATTGGCAGGCAGATTCTTACCACCAAGGAAATCCTATACTGTGCTTAGTTTTACTGTTTGTTTCCCCATGTACAAACTGAATTTTTTAAAAAATTGTTACATGCTTGCCCTCCCTGAGAAATTATTAAAGTTCACAAAATAAATTTTAAGTGCTTTGTAATGTTAAGGAGATGCTTTCTAAGTTCTTATTTCTAAAAAGAAAAAGATTACACTAGAAATTGCTAAGATTCTTTTGATGACCATGATTCTGTTCATGGGCTTCTTTTGTTAGAAATGTTCAGTTCAGTGCAGTCGCTTAGTCGTGTCCGACTCTTTGCAACCGGGTGAACCACAGCTCACCAGGCCTCCGTGTCCATCACCAACTCCCAGAGTTTACCCAAACTCATGTCCATTGAGTCAGTGATGCCATCCAACCACCTCATCCTCTTTTGTTTCCTTCTCCTCCTGCCTTCAATCTTTCCCAGCATCAAGGTCTTTTCCAGTGAGTCAGCTCTTCACATCAGGTGGCCAAAGTATTGGAGTTTCAGCTTCAACATCCAGGACTGATCTCCTTTAGGATGGCCTGGTTGGATCTCCTTGCAGTCCAAGGGACTGTCAAGAATCTTCTCCAACACCCCAGTTCATCAGTTCTTCAGCGCTCAGCTTTCTGTAGATGACCATAAAATGCAATGAAACTATTTTTAAATTTTAAATATTTCAAGAGAATAGGCAAAGCATATGAAGTAAGTACCAGAAAATGCGTGTTCTTGTGAATCCTAAATTTTGTAAGTGGTAAAGGAGTCTTAATTACACTTTTATACTAAAATAATTCCTTTAGAAATGGCTAATTACTGATTTAATAAGCAACTCATCAGAATCACTTTTCTTTACTAGAGAGAATAATGTTGAAAAAAATAAAATAGAAAATATTTTGTTTACATATCTTTCCATTTGAAGCAAGTGAAATTTAATGTAGAATGCTATTATTTAAGATTTCTCTTAATACTAATAAATAAAACAGCCACCTTTTACCGAGCATTTACTATACGCTGAGTCCTTTGCACGTATTTCAGTTAACTTGTGCAACTTTCCTTTGAGGTGACTTTTAACTCCAGATAAACTGAAGTTCACAGAAGTTGAATAACTTTCCCAAGGTAACACAGAAAGCAAATTGAGAGAAGCTTATCTTTTTCAATGCACATCTTACCGTGTATTTCTTTTTTCACATCCTTTTTAAAAAAGTAGATTGCCATTTCTTTGAGGATAGAGAACTGTTTTCCCCATCCTTTTCACCTAGTGCGGTGTCCTGTACACAGAGATACTCAATAAATATTTAATGTTGGTGATACACATTACTGGGAAAACTGCTACAGTGGCATGTTAAATAAAGTATAGACTTTTATGCAGACAGAACAAACAGATCCATATACTTATCTAAGTGATCCATGCCAACAATTTCACTGAACTATGTAAAGTAAATTCTGGGGAACGGAGCCTGGATTTTCTTTCCAGTTCCCAGTAAATTAGAGAAATGTAAGACCTGAACATTCTGGTGCCCTTGTAAAGTGACATTTGTCTTTTCTGACAATATGCTAGCAGTTATTAAAGAGAAGATTAATTTCATAAATTGTTAAGCATTTACTTGAAAAGCATCAGCTTTAAAAAAAGTATTTCATTTAGTGTAGAGCTGAATTTTTTCAGCACCCTGCCAGAGGGCGCCCTTGGACCACTAAAAAGGTATGGATAATGCTAGGATCTTTGTAACTTTGGGTGCTGGTTCTCTGAGTAATGGTTACACCAATGAAGGAAAACACATCATTTTGGCCGGAATAGATGATGAAATGCTTTAACATTGAGTTTAATCTGTTTTGGCTTTAAATCATAATGAATTGTTACATGAATCTACTGCTTTATAATTTTTTTCATTTGGGGGAGAACTAGACAAAACTAATAGCTATAAAGTTTAAATAAACAGGCATTCAATTTGGAAAGTTATTTTAGTATGAAGTCTAAAATTTGAAGGGTGAGAATTCGATTATAATTTCTACTCATATCTGATTGCAATTGACAGTGCGTGCGTGCATGTTAAGTCGCTTGGTCGTATCCCACTCTGTGCAATGCCATGGACTGTGGCCGGCAGGCTACGCTGTCCATGGGATTCTCCAGATAAGAATACTGGAGTGGGTTGCCATTTCCTCCAGAGTAATTGACAGTAGATGTGTCAGTATACACATGTGTGTTTTAGGCCATATGCTGAATACTTGCCATGCAATTGAATACAGCATATTTTTTGTTGGGCCACAGAGCTTGCAGAATCTTAATTCTCCAACAGGGGGATTGAACCTATACCCATGACAGTGAAAGCCCAGAGTCCTAGCTACTAGATCACCAGGGTATTTTGTTACCCTTTTTTGGAAAATGAGAAAATTGAAGTTTAGAGAGATTACGAAGATTTCTGCTAGAAAGTGACAAAACTGGGATTTGAACCTGGAGATGTGGACACCAGAATCTATATTTATACCAGAACACTGTACTGCAAATGACAGTTCCTTCCATTCACGACAGGAAATATGCAAATAACAGTGACATTGGTTTTTTCCTTTAATTTCCAGTTATTATTGAAATATCCAGACTCATCACAACTTAATTTAGGCATAATGTTGAGAAATAAGACTTTTATTTCCTGGTGATGTAGTAATTTAAACTCAGGTACTATAGAATTCCTGATAAGAGAAACTCTCAAGTTTAGAGAATACCATGATAGAATGAAAAGAATAATGAATTGGGAGCCAAGTAATCTGATTTATAGCATGCTTCATTACAATGTTTAGACGCATTTCAGAGATGATTTCGGAGAAGGCAGTGGCACCCCACTCCAGTACTCTTGCCTGGAAAATCCCATGGACGGAGGAGCCTGGTGGGCTGCAGTCCATGGGGTTGCTAGGAGTCGGACATGACAGAGCGACTTCACTTTCACTTTTTACTTTCATGCATTGGAGAAGGAAATGGCAACCCACTTCAGTGTTCTTGCCTGGAAAATCCCAGGGATGGGGGCGCCTGATTGGCTGCCATCTCTGGGGCCGCACAGAGTTGGCCACAACTGAAGCGACGTAACAGCAGCAGCAGCAGCAGCAGAGATGATTTAAGGTCACTTGATAAGAGACCTTAAATGATAAAATGACTTGATAAGAGATAGAGAACTTAATAGCTCAATAACCATAGAAGCAATTGAAAAGGTAGTAAATATATTTTAAAAGGAAAAGAGCACAATAATGTGACTATACTTACCACTATTGAAATGTACACTTAAAAATGGTTAAGACAGTAAATTTCATGTTTTTAATCACAATAATAATTTTTTAAGAGGAAGACCCCAGGTCTAGGTGATTGTATGGTTATAGAAAACCTTTAAGGAACAGATAAACTCATTTGTTAAGTATGCAATTCTATGGCATGGCAAATAGTGAAATACTTGCAATATATTTCTATTATCTAACTTTGACAAGGAAAGGAAAAAGTATAGCACAGAAAAGAAAAATTAAAATCCACCTCACTTATAAATATTAAATACTTAATCAAATAGTAACAATTTAAATTCAGTGATAGATCATAGACATCTAGGTCATAGACATCTTAGTTTCCTGAGGAATCATTGTCAGTTCTCTAATACTTGCCAAGTGCCCAGAAAAGTGCTTGATATATAATAGATACATAAATTTGTGTTGCTTTAAATGAACTGAGTTAGCCAGTAGGGTTAATTCCAGTAACACAAGTGTGGTTGCTATTAGGGAATACATTCTTATACCGAAAGACTAAATAATATTAATAAAAAGGTGATCTTGTAAGATGCTGAAACACTTTTATTAAACCAACTCTCATTTCTGATAAAAGTTATTGTAAGCTAAGAAAAGGAAATTGCATTAGTTTGATGAAGGCCATCTTAATTGAACATCACACCTTATGAAACATTAGAAAGTTTTTTGTGAATAAAATAATAATACTATCTGTTATAACTGCTGCTATTCAACAGTGTTCTAGATGTCTTAGCCAATGTATCAATAGAAGAAGAGAGCTAAGTACTGGAAAGGAGGAGACAAGAATCACATGCAGGCAAAATGGTTGCCTATTTAGATAATCTTGAGACAACCAATGAAACATTAACTAGAATTAATAAGAGAGTGCAATAAAATGGCTCAATAAAAGATAAACAAAATCAACATCTACCTGTATGCCAATAATAACTAATGAAAAATTATAATGGAAGAAAAATCTCATTTATAAAAATAGCAAGAGTATAAATCCAATATGAAATACATGGCTTATATGGAAAAAAATTATAAATATTACTGGAGAGATAACTCAAAACGTTTTGAATAACTAAAGAAAGAATAAAATCTTGAGTGGGGAAGTAAATATTATAATGATGTCAATCAGTTTCAGTTTCAGTTCAGTCACTCAGTTGTGTCCAACTCTTTGCGACCCCATGGACTGTAGCACGCCAGGCCTCCCTGTCCATCACCAACTCCCAGAGTCTACTCAAACTCATGTCCATTGAGTCAGTGATGCCATCCAACCATCTCATCTTCTGCCGTCCCCTTCTCCGGCATTCAATCTTTCCCAGCATCAGGGTCTTTTTAAATGAGTCAGTTCTTCTAATCAAGTGGCCAAAGTATAGGAGTTTTAGCTTCAGCATCATCCTTCCAATGAGTATTCAGGGTTGATTTCCTTTAGGATGGACTGGTTGGATCTCCTTGCAGCCCAAGGGACTGTCAAGAGTCTTCTCCAACACCACAGTTCAAAAGCATCAATTCTTCGGCACTCAGCTTTCTTTATAGTCCAACTGTCACATCCATACACAACTACTGGAAAAACCATGGCTTTGACTATATGGAAATTTGTTGACAAAGTAATGTTTCTACTTTTAATATGCTGTCTAGGTTGGTCATAGCTTTTCTTCCAAGGAGCAAGCATCTTTTAATTTCATGACTGCAATAACCATCTGCATTGATTTTGGAGCCCCCCAAAATAAAGTCTGTCACTGTATATCTCCTATTAATCTCTCAATTCAGCATAACCTCAATCAAAACCCCAATGGGGATTTTTCAGACAATAAGGACTTGACACATGAGGAGAGAATATGGAGAAGAATAGACAGTTGAGAAATTNATTGATTTTGGAGCCCCCCAAAATAAAGTCTGTCACTGTATATCTCCTATTAATCTCTCAATTCAGCATAACCTCAATCAAAACCCCAATGGGGATTTTTCAGACAATAAGGACTTGACACATGAGGAGAGAATATGGAGAAGAATAGACAGTTGAGAAATTTATTTTTTTTCCTTTTACAGAGTCATGGGTAGTGGAAAGCCTATTAAATATTAGATCATTAAGAGTAGTTAAGATAGTTTGATAATATACCTGGACAGATAAGTATATTGGAATAGAGTAAAACGCACAGAAATAGACCCCCTTTTAAATGGGAATGTACTTTGTGATAAAGATCATATTTTAAGTTAATACAGAAGAGATGAACAGTGTAAGAAAGGTTGAGACTATTAGCTATCCATTTGGAAAACAAATAAAGGTAGATTCCCTCCCTGTAGCTCTACACGGGAAGAACTGGAGATGAATTAACAACCAGAATATATAAGTAAAAATTATAAAATTACTACAAGAAAGTAAAGAACATTTTTATTCTTTAATAATAGGCTTTCTAAGCAAAATGTAAAATTCAAAACCATAAAGCACCATAATGTTAACTTTGTAAATTAAGTATGCATATAAATGCATACTAAAAATAATCTTCCCAATTTATGCATAATGAAATAAGAATAACAATTTAAAAATGGAAAATGAGTGTATAACTTAGAAACTAAAAATTGGGAGGAAGAAGGAAAAAAAAAAGCCCAGCCAATCCAATAGAGAGCAGGAAGTGAGGAAGAAAAGACATGGAAAAGAAGTCTAAAGAGGAAAAAAATAAGGTAGTGGAAAATAACCTAGATATAGCGGTATTCATGATAATCAGTATAAAATCAGCATTAAAAGCACTAGTTTTAAACCATATTGTTTTATGAGATTAGAAGAGGAGCTACATGCTGTTTGAGTTTCCCTGGTGGCTCAGTGGTAAAGAATCTGCTTGTCAAGGCAGGAGACACAGGTTCCATCCCTCATCTGGGAAGATTCCACGTGCTGGGGAGCAACTAAGCCCCTGTGCTACAATCACTGAGGCGGTGCGCTAGAACTCCTGAGCGGCAACTCTGGAGGCTGGCGTGCCCTAGAGCTCAGGCTCGACAAGAAGGGAAGCAATGACAAGGCAACTGGAGAGCAGACCCTGTTCATCTCAACTAGAGAAAAGCCCGAACAGCAATGAAGACCCAGCAGAGTCAAAATGAATAAACTTAGAAACTTATATTTAATAAACCTTTCTATACCATCCAGATTATACCCAGAGTACTGAGTTTTTATAATTAACAAATAGTTGTGCAGTTTTTTAACTAGAAAAATGTCTGAAGTTTGTGAAATAAGATTAAGTCTGTTAAAATATATACTTATTATCCAGCTTTCCAAGATTTTGTTGCTGTTATCTTTGCCTTCATTCTGTTTGTCCTGGAAGGCATATGTTTTTATTGCCATTTTAGTGGGGTTTACACAAGATAAATACTTGTTGAATCCACCATCTATAAACAATCTTTTTCTCCAGATTAAAAAATGAGCAATAAAATAAGAAGCCTTTATTTTAAAAGGGGAGTGGGAGAAGGCAATGGCACCCCACTCCAATATTCTTGCCTGGAGAATCTCAGGGACGGGGGAGCCTGGTGGGCTGCTGCCTATGGGGTCGCACACAGTTGGACACGACTGAAGCCACTTAGCAGCAGCAGCAGCAGTATTTTGTACTACTAATTGAAAATTTTGAGAGCTATTCTACCAAGACAGGCTTCCCTAGAAGCTCAGATGGTAAAGCTTCTGCCTGCAATGCAGGAAACCCTGGTTCAGGAAAATCCCCTGCAGAAGGAAATGGTAACCCACTCCAGTATTCTTTCCTGGAGAATTCCATGGACAGAGGAACCTGGCCAGCTATAGTCCATGGAGTTGCAAAGAGTCAGACACAACTGAACGACTAACACACACACATTCTAGCACATATTCTTAGGAATTGATCTTTTAATATCACTTTCATTAGATAAAATGTTGAGTTGATTGGACCATATTGCGATAGTAGTAGGTGCTTAATTAATGTTACCATTTTGTGCCAGTTGGCACTGTGTGCTGATCTATTTTTTGCTAGCTCTTATTTTCCTCATATATGCTTGAAAATACCTGTAAATAAAGAAAATACCTAATTTAAAATTAGTTATTGTATTTTGTGTCTTCAGGATGAATAAGAGCAGTGGAAGAGCAGTTTACCATTATTTTTTAAAGACCTGAACATTAGAGGATTTTTGTTGCTTTAGTATAAATCTACATGATGAATAATTCAATTTTAGGAATGAATTTAAAGATACATACATGAGCTCAAATAATTCAATTTTATGGCTCTTGATGTTACATTTTTTCTTTGTTAAATAAGATATGAGAACTATTTTAATCAATATGAAAATCACCTTAAAGTATATCTTAATTTCATAACATTTCTTTCTGGATTCATTCCCTTGTGGATCATTCCATTAAAACAATTTTTCTTAAATTCACCATAGCTTTATCTATGATCATAAAAATGTCAGCAACGGAAAAATGATTGATTACATAATGAAGACTGCCTTGGGATACTAAACAGTCATAAAAGTTATGATGAAGAACATAGTAACAGTAAATTCTCACAAGAAAACAGTGTGGGAGCAAATAGCAGGCAAAGATAGTTCATGCGAGAGTCATGATGTGACTCATGAAATGTGTGTCATGATGTGATGTCATGAAAAGACACTGACTTTGAACTCAAAGCAAATAGGTTCTCAGTTTCAGCTTAACCCCTCACCAGTTGTGTGGCTTGGCTCCCTAGACTTGTGTCTCCATCTATCCAGTGGCATATAATTGGCTACTCTGCAAGTTTTTTATGAAGATGAGAATTAAACCCCTACTTAGTACTGTCCTTGGTACTCAGTGGTAATATTAATTGAGCACCTGCTACTACTGCGACCATAAAAAAGACTTAACCCTAAGGGATATAGCAGAATCACACATATATGGTAACCCCAGTTACCATATATGGTTGACATATTGCTTCTCTCTTTGCTAGAAATGGGAACCCAGATAGTTGGCAGTTCTATGTATGAGGACATGGCTTTTCTAAATGTCACTGTAAGTAAGGGCACTCATGCTGCCTGTACCCTGTGTTCCTCTCTGAGGCTCTGGCCTCTGGGACTCAGGCTGCCTTTTCCTTTCCTGATACAACATCACTGGGGTCAATCTCTTCCAAGCCTAGCTCTGGATTGGAAGACTGTTAACCCAATTTATCATTTCTCCCAGGTCTTTTTCATTAAACAATTTTTTATTATGAAACCATTCTGGGGAGTCACAAAGAGCAAACAGTGGGGAATTACAAGATACATGAACGTCTTTTAATAGTGATATTACGCTATGGTATGCCTCTCTTTGAGGTGGTGACTCAAGCATGAGCTCACTATAGTAAGCTGAATGATGCTGCCCTCCAAAAGACATCCTCATTAGGGTTAGGATCCTGGGAACCTGTGAATAGGCCATGTTAGATGGCAAAGGGACATTAATGTTGCAGAAGGAATTAAGGTTGCTAATCAGCAGAGCTTAAGTTAGCAAGAGCATTGCTAACAATTATAGTTGGTGACTCTGGAGGAGGGCATGGCAACCCACTCCAGTATCCTTGCCTGGAAAATTCCGTGGACAGAGGAGCCTGGTGGTCTACAGTCCATAGGATCACTAAGAGTCAGACATGACTGAAGTGACTTAGCACACACACATACTTGGTGACTATTGTAGTAGTCCCACCCTTATGGCAGAAAGTGAAGAGGAACTAAAAAGCCTCTTGATGAAAGTAAAAGAGNAGATGGCTGGATGGCATCACTGACTTGATGGACGCGAGTCTGAGTGAACTCCGGGAGTTGGTGATGGACAGGGAGGCCTGGTGTGCTACGATAAGAGTCGGACACGACTGAGTGACTGAACTGAACTGAACTGAACTGTAGTAGTGTAGTGGGCTTCCCTTGTAGCTCAGCTGGTAAAGAATCCGCCTGCTGTGTAGAAGAGCCTGGTTCAATTCCTGGGTCAGGAAGATCACCTGGAGAAGGGGTAGGCTACCCACTCCGCTATTCTTGGATTTCCCTGGTGGCTCAGATGGTAAAGAATCTGCCTGCAATACAGGAGACCTGGGTTTGATCCCTCTCCACAATTCTTGCCTGGAGAATCCCTATGGACAGAGGAGCCTGGTGGGCTCCAGTCCATGGAGTTGCAGAGTTGAAGACTACTGAGTGACTAAGCACAGCACAGCATAGTAGTGTAGTATATTGGTACCTATAGGAGTTCCAAGGTTAAACTATTTTCAAAAAAGTTTTAGACATGATTTACCTTTCCTTCTTCTGTTAATGTTATACTGATGGTGCAAAAGCAATTGTGAATAAAATGCTAGTCCCTTAGTGTTGCAGTCCTTTAATGGACTGGAACCTGGTGGTCCGGAGTTGACTGATATGAAAGTAAAGGAGTGAGAAAGAGGCTCACATTCCTTGGTTTACGTGGAAAGCCAATAAAGCCCCTGACACGGGACTTGCTCTGTTCACGGAGGCCGCAGGCGCCCTTTTGATGGACAGAAGATGCAGAGCAGCTTCTCCAGAGGGTCTTAGAAGCCCGGGCAGGAAGGTGAACTCAGAGAGCCTCTGCGTCCAAGGGATCGCCTGAAAAAGAGAGGGAGAGAGAGAGAGAGAGGGAGAGAGAGAGAGAAAGAGAGAGAGAGAGAGAAAGAAAGACGCGGGGACCAGAGCTCTGACAGAGCAAAGGTGTTTTAATTAACATGGTGTGTGTATACNTGAACTCAGAGAGCCTCTGCGTCCAAGGGATCGCCTGAAAAAGAGAGGGAGAGAGAGAGAGAGAGGGAGAGAGAGAGAGAAAGAGAGAGAGAGAGAGAAAGAAAGACGCGGGGACCAGAGCTCTGACAGAGCAAAGGTGTTTTAATTAACATGGTGTGTGTATACATACTGTCTTACAAAGTTGTTATTCTTAGCAAAGATAAAGATTAAAATTCCAGACTTACAAAACATAGGCAACCGATATTAGAGAGATTTATAAACAATCACTTTTACGGTAAGGTTCACAAGGAGGAAGAGGATACCTATCACTGTATAGAAAAACTAATGAAGGAAATGTCTGGATTCTTCAGCCCCCGAGAGAGGCTTGCCTCTCCTCTGAATTCCTGAGTATTCAGGAATTAATAAGCAACAGAGAATTCCGGACAGATCCGAAACAGCACACAGGAGGCCTCCTGTTAAATGTATCCTGACATCTTAGCACAAATTAAACAGTGACACCAAACTATCAATATACTATTGGTAGTGATTGTATTTTTCACTGCCAGGCAGTTGCAGAAATAAGGAGGGGAGATGGGAGGAGAGGAGAGGAAGAGCAAGGAAGGGAGGGTGAGAAAGAAGAAAAAGGAAAGAGAGAGAAGGAAGGGAGGGAGAGAGAGAGGAAGGAGGGAAGAAAGGAGAGAGAAGGAAAGAAAGGGAAAGAAGGAAATGCTAGTTTCACTTAAGACTATTGATGAAGCAGGAAAATTAATTTTATTAAATGTTGACCCCTGAGTACATTTGTTTTTGATATGCTGGGTGATGAAGGTGGTGCACATAAGCACTTCTGCTGTATTCCAAGGTATGAAGCTTATTTTGTGGAAAAGCATTTGTGGAATTGTTTGAATTGTGAGTTGAACCAGCCATTTTTTTTGGTTGGAACACCATTTTACTTGAAAGAATGACAATCTGTGGATATTGAGACATAGGTAAATGGCAGGAGTTTTCTCAAAAATGAGCAAAGTGAGTCTAACACTTCAAGGAAAACAAATGACCAAGTTCGTTGCCATTGATAAAATCTGAGCTTTCAAACAAATATAGGAATTCTGGGAGAATTATAGCTGCCTTTGTGAACTTGACAACCTCCCACACTTAAAGATATTCTAATGAGGTTGTATTCGTAAACGTAATATATGATATTATACAATGAAGTGTGTTAACATTCAGAAAGCCCGCGTAATACGGTGGCTCAGTATTTTTCAAATGACCAGTACAAAATAAGTTCAAGATAAAGTAACAGATTTTAATGTAACAGAGTATGAAAAATTCATTGATATGCTCTCAGATTCCATATTTTGCAACTACCCTTTTAGAAACTGCTACTTGGTGAGTTTGGGTATAGTATCAAAGAAAAATATCCACAATTATTTGAAAAAGGCTTTGAAATATTCCTCTTTTTTATAATTATGCATCTGTGTGAAGCTGGATTTTCTTGAATTATTTCAATCTTTTAAAATAACATATCCCAAAAAATTGAATGGAGAAGAAGATATGAGAAAAAATCCAGTTGTCTTCTATTAAGCCATATATTAAAGAGATTTGCAAACATGTTAAGCAATGCCTTAGCAACTAAACAACAACAAAACAATGCCATCTTCTTACTAATTTCTTATTTTGAAAAATACAGTTATTTTTCTTAAAACTTGTTGTGTATTTAGCATGTAATGGGTTTATTTTTAAATGAATTGATAAACAGTTTGAAAGTATCTCAGTTTTGGAACTTCCCTGGTGGTGCAGTTGCTAAGACTCCATGCTCCAGATGCAAGGGCCTGGGTCTCAACTAAGAGTTCGTATGCTACAACTAAGACATTGTGCAACCAAAAAAAAAAAAAGAAACTCAGATTCAATTTTTAATATGGTAAGTATCAATAGCTATAACTCACATAACAAAAAAAAAGCTCTTTGAAGTCCTTAATAATTTTTTAGCATGAAAGTTTCCTGGGATCAAAAAGATTGAGAACACTGAAACAGAGGGTTAGTATAACCATTTTATTGTGTGTTGATCTTATGAAGAAAATTGCTAAAATTAAGAATGCAATGAGCCTTGTTAGTATTTTAGATCATATTGACACTTTTTAAAGGCCCCCTAAGTAATGTCTACAATGCGGGAGACCTGGGTTTGATCCCTGGGTCGGAAAGATCCCCTGGAGAAGGAAATGGCAATCCACTCCAGTACTATTGCTTGGAAAATCCCATGGACAGAGGAGCCTGGTAGGCTACAGTCCATGGGGTGGCAAAGAGTTGGACATGACTGAGAGACTTCGCTTTCACGTTCACAAGTAATATAAAGTAATAGAACTGTGGTATTCAAAATTATGCTATTTTAGATAAGTCAAAGCCTGCATCTATGTTTATATTTTTGGCCTAATCTAATGCCATAACAACCCCAAAATTTATAGTAAAAAAAAAACTCAGGAACTTTTATACAAGCACAGGAAAACAGATTTCCAGATTGTTCTGACAGAGTCTTATGCTGAACGCCAGAGGGCTGAGCTGCTTCAAATGTTTGCAGAAATGATTTCTTTTTTAAAAGTAGCTCTGTCAGCTGGAGAACAGAAAAAGAACAAACTTGCTGAATGAGGATGGTTTGAAACTCCTGTCATAATTCTGTAATTGGCATTCCTGCTGCAGCTAGGAGAAGCCTAATTGTGTGTGAGATCTATAGGGCTGTCATCTACATCTAACTCAAAGTGCTGATGTGAGTAATTTTAAAGTTCCAGTGCAAGTATGGGGCTGGTTATGACCTTGTGGGTGTGTGCTAAGTCACTTCAGTTGTGTCCAGTGTGAGACCCCATGTACTGTAGCCCACCAGGCTCCTCTGTCCATGGGATTCTTCAGGCAAGAATACTGGAGTGGGTTGCCATGCTCTTCTCCAGGGGATCTTCTGACCCAGGGATTTAACCCGTGTCTCTTATGCCTCCTGCATTGGCAGGCAGATTCTTTACCACTAGTGCCACCTGGGAAGCCCTGATTATGACCTTATTGGAAAGCAACGCCCATGTAAGATGTTGTGTTTCTTGTTTCCTGCAACAGACAGCCTCAGTTACCTAATCTGTGAACTGATCACAAGGCCTCTTCATTATGTTCCACAACTTATTATCATCAGCACCAAACTATATGTATGAAATTCTTTTGAGAAATTAAAAGTATTTAATTAGATTTATTTTTGATAACAATATTCTTAGAGGCATTTTAGTATAGTGGTTTTGGAGTTAGACTAGTCCAGGCTTCAGCTCTGGCTTTGCTGCTGCTGATCATGTAACTTGAACTGTGTTTCTTTAACCTGCGTGACCCTCAGTTTTATGTGTGGTAATACTTAAAATAATACTTATCTCTTGGGCTACCATGAGGATTACTGAAAGTAAAGAGCTTATTACAGCACTTAACATAATAAAGTATGCAGTAGATGATAGCTGCTGTTATTAACAATTATAGTAATAACTACACTGATGGTAATTTCATACCTTAATGATAGAAGTTAGGAGAGACTGAAGGTATCCTGTATCTTAGTCCCATTTACTAGCAAGTTCTTTGAGGCATAGAGACAGTTGGGTAATGTTGGTATCATTTAAGGACATAGATAAGATTCTTGTCTTCTCTTGACCATTTCAGTTAGTTGTCTGAATAGCAAGGAAAAGAATGAGGTTGGACAGCTGGAGGGAAAAGTATTGTGTCCTCAAAAGGCCATATTTAAAAGACGCTTATTTTTGTTTAGTAGACCTTTTCTGGGCAGTGTCAGCAGCTGTTCAAGGAAATGAACCAGTGGAAATGTAAACTGGTACAATTTTTTTTGTCAGGCAATTCAGCAATAAATATTAAAGATCTTGAAAATATTCAATCTTTAACCCAGCATTTCTAATTTTTAGGAAATTTTTCTAAGGAAAAGATATAGGGATCTATAAAAAGATTTGTGTTTATGGATGTTTGTCACAGCACTATTTTTTAATACAATAGTGAGTAAGAAACAAATTAAAAGCTTAACAATAGAAACTGCTTAAGTACAGTATGGCCTAGTTATAGAATGAAAGAATATTCAACTACCAAAAATCATGTTGGGTACAAAAAGCTTAGCCAGTAAATTAAATGTGTGAAGCTTCTGAGTAGAATACTAGCAAGTGGTGAGGACTGTGAGAAACTGGAGATTTTGTATACTATGCTATGGCATTAAAATTCAAATAATAAAACAACATTATTTGGTAAAAAAGAAAAAAGAAGAAGATGAAGTCTGAATTCTGCCCATACATATACCAGCTTGAGATACTTATAGTTGAAGAATATTAAAATGTGGGAAAATATTCATGGCATAGTTTAAAAAACCTTTTGTTATATTCAAGTATCATTGATTTACAGTGCTGTGTTAACATCTGCTATACAGCAAAGTGATTCAGTTATATGTGTATGTATATATGTGTGTACATATATAGTTTTTTCATATTCTTTGCCATTACAGTTTATCACAAGATATTGAATATAGTTCCCTGTGTTGTACAGTAGGACCTTGTTGTTAGTCCCATCTTGATGTAATAGTTTGTATCTGCTAGTCTCAAACTTTCAGTCGCATCCATGCCCTGCCTCCCCTTTGGCCACCACGTCTCTTTGTGTCTGTGAGTGTGTTTCTGTTTCCTAGAGAAGTTCATTTGTGTCATATTTTAGATTCTGCTCAAAGTGGTCTCATATGGTATTTGTCTTTTTCTGACTTACTTCATTTAGTATGAACGTCTCTAGGTCCATCCATGTTGCTGCATTACTTCAATGCATGGCATAATTTTAGGTGTCAAAAGCAAATAAGAAAAGTAGTGTAGATATGGATGATTCCAATTTCTTTTAAAAGTGTGTGTTTTTATGGATATATCACTTTCCTGTCTGGTGGTTGGGCTCATCTATCTGGAAGAATATTTGCCAGAACAACAATAGCCAACGATTACATAGACCTTACAATGTGCCAGTGATTGTTTTGAGTACCTTGTACGTGTTTAACTCATTTAATCTTCAGAGCAAAAATAGGTCCTATCACTACTCCTGTTTTACAGATGATAATGCTCAGGCACAGAGAGATTAAGCTCAAGATCACACAGAAAATAGTAGAGGTGGGATTCAAGCTGAAGCAATAGAATTTGGGCTCTTAACTGCTATGCTGTATTAACATAAAAAAGTTATCACTTCTCTGAGATTTTTGTGTTTTTTATTTTTGGTAGTTAAAATTTCTTTCATAATAAATATGTATTTTATAATCAGAAAAAGCACAATATTTTATTGACAGTATACCTTTACTGCCTATGCGTGTGCTCCTTCTGGCTTCTCCAATTACTGTTCTCTATTAATGAAAATTAGTCTGTTTGATTTGCTGGCTGAAACCTTAGGCCCTGAGGAAATAAAAAATAGGACAGGTAAGTTTTATGGAGGTGAAAGGAAAAGCATGTCAATAACAGGTTCTACAGGGCAGCAGAAGAGCATTGAGCAAGAAAGAGTAAGATTAGGTTAATAAGGAGTGCAATGCGGGTGGCTATTGCTGGAGAAAAATTTTGTTTGGGCCTGCCCCTGTTGCCTCATCTAAAACATGATGTTACATGGGGAATTCTCTGATGGTCCAGTGGCTGAGGCTTGGAGCTCCACTGCAGGGGCCATGGGTTTGATCCTGGGACAGGAAACTGAGATCCCCACACTCCCTGCCACAGGGCAAAAGGACAAACAAGAGATGTTATAGTGCTCTTCCATATCACTTGAAATTTTCACTGATGTATTTAACAGGAAGTCATTAGATCCTTTCTTGCTAGGCACAAAAAGCATACAAAGAGGACTTCCCTGGTGGCACAGTGGATAAGAATCTGCCTGCCAATTCAGGGGACACTGGTTCTATCTGTGGTCCAGGAAGATTCCACATGCTTCGGCGCATCTAAGCCGGCTCACCCCAACTACTGTGCCTGTGCTCTAGGGCCCAAGAGTCCCAGCTACTGAGCCTACATGCTGCAACTACTGAACCCTGGGCACCTAGAGCCTGTGCTCTCTAACAAGAGAAGCCACAGCAATAAGAAGCCTGAGTACCGCAAGGAAGAATAGCCCCCACTCACCACAACTAGAGAAAGCCTGCACATAGCAACAAAAACCCAGTGCAATCAAAAATAATACAAAAATATTATATAAATAAACAAAAGGAGTATATAAGGAATCTATAACTTGACAAGGGAGATTAAGGCATACAGTACTAGAAAATGGTCACTACAGTTAAGACAGGTCAAAGCGGGGAGAGCTTTATCATATTTTTCTAGCTCTATTGAGATTATAATTGATACATATGTAAATTTAAGGAGTACAAGGTGATGACTTGATGCACTTATATGTTGCAAAATATTTACCACAATGAAGCTAGTTAACACCTCCATCACCTCACTTAATTACCATCTCTGTGTGGTGAGAACACTAACGATGTACTGTCTTAGCAACTTTTAAGCGTACAATACAGTATTGTTAACCATAGTCATCATGCTATACATTAGATCTGCAGGGAGATCTTCATTTTTCAAAATCTTTTTGAGCCTCTGTGAGCTGTTAAGCACTGTTCTTGGTACTGGGAAGATTATAAATGATGAGAAAAAAGACAGTTCCTGCTCTCCCTGAGCTTACGTTTCCATGTGGAAGACAGAAAAATAATTGTTACAGCCTAATATAAAGGCACAGAAAAATGAAAGAAAATGCTCTAGCTCACATTATAACCTGGCAAAGTCAAGATATCAAAAACATATAAATTACCACCAGAAAAGAATAGTATAGATCATTTTTACTTATTGCTGCTAAGTCACTTCAGTCGTGTCCGACTCTGTGAGACCCCAGAGATGGCAGCCCACCAGGCTCCCCCGTCCCTGGGATTCTCCAGGCAAGAACACTGGAGTGGGTTGCCATTTCCTTCTCCAATGCGTGAAAGTGAAGTCACTCAGTCATGTTCGACTGTTTGCGACCCCATGGACTGTAGCCTACCAGGCTCCCCTGTCCATGGGATTTTCCAGGCAAGAGTACTGGAGTGGGGTGCCATTGCCTTCTCCAAAATCTTAAATATTAGCAAATAAAGCCAATAGTGTATTAAAAGAATAATCCATCATGACCAAGTAGGATTTATTCCAAGTATATAGAATAATTCAATATTAGGACGTCTATAAATATAATTCACTAGATTAATGTGCTAAATATGGATATCTATCTATTCAATAGATGGATAAAAAGATTTGATAAAATTTAACAGCCATTCCTGAATAAATAATAAAGATTCTTAGCAAAATAGGAGTCGAGAGAAAAATTCTTTTTAAAAAAGCTTATTTATTTTAATGCAGGATAATTGCTTTACAATATTGTATTGGTTTCTGCCATACATCAACATGAATCAGCCATAGGTATACATATGTCCCTTCCCTTTTGAATCTCCCTCCCACTTCCCACCCCATCCCACCCCTCTAGGTTGTCACAGAGCACCAGGTTGAGCTCCCTGTGTTATACAGCAATTTACCATTAGCTATCTATTTTACATATGGTGGGCTGCCCTCTATGGGGTTGCACAGAGTCGGGCACGAATGAAGCGCCTTAGCAGCAGCAGCAGCAACATATACGTTTCAATGCTACTCGCAATTTGTCCCACCCTCTCCTGTCCCCACTATGTTTGTAAGTCTGTGGAATAGAGAGAAAAATTCTTAACTTGATAAAGAATTCTTAGTACATGCAGAGACATTATACTTCATAGCGCAACTTCAGAAGACTTTCCAGACAGGAGAATTCATCACTATTGTTCAACATTCACTGGAAGACACAAATATGATAATGTGAGAATAATACGAGGGATATAACCTGTAAAAAAATTGTTTGTATTTGAAGATGACATGATGATCCACATAGACAAGAAAGTAAATTGGCAAACTACTTTAAAAATTTATTTTATTCAAGTATTGTTTTTGTTGTTGAATCACTAAGTCATATCCTACTCTTTGCAGCCCCATGAACTGCAGCACGCCAGGCTTCTCTGTCCATCACCATCTTCCTGAGTTTCCTCAAACTCATGTCTGTTGAGTCAGCGATCCCATCCAACCATCTCACCCTCTGTTGCCCCCTTCTCTTCTTGAAGTATAGTGGATTTACAATGTTGTGTTTGCTGCTATATAGCAAGTTATTCAGTTACACACACACACACACACACACACACACACACACACATATATATATATACACACACACACACACATTCTTTTTCACGTTCTTTTCCATATAGTTTATCACAGGATATTGCATACAGTTCCGGATCTTGTTGTTTATTAGTTTGCATCCGCTAATTCCAAATTCCCAATTTATCTCTCCCACCTCTTCCTCCCCCTTGGCAGTCACAAGTCTGTTTTCTTTGTGAGTCTGTTTCTACTTCATAAATAAGCTTTTTGTATCATAGTTTAGATTCCACATGTAAGTGATGTCATGTGATATTCGTCTTTCTCTTTCAGACTTCCTTCACTTACTATGATAATCTCTAGGTCTATCCATGTTGCTGCAAATGGCATTATTTCACTCCTTTTTATGGCTAAGCAGTACTTAAATAGGCAAACTACTGAAACCAATCAGAGCTGGCTGACAAGATCAAACATGCAAAAATAATAAATGTTTCTCTAAACAAGTAGCAACTACTTCAAAAATTAAATAGGAAATAAAATTCCTTTCACACAAAAAATAAAGGTATTTAATATAAAAATCTAATCAAATAAACTAAATCTATAGAACATAATAATTTTAAATGTGCAGTAAACACTATATTCAATGGCTCTTTCTCCTAATGTGGCTTCATCCAGGTCCTCCTGGGAATCACAAAACTTTACACTAGGCCAAATGATCTTGTTAGGATTTACTCTGGTGGTTACTATAGTGCAAGCTGGGCTCTTTAGAACTTGCTACTGCCTGCTTGGTTCCTTGTGCTTAGCTTCACAGTGTCTGTTGAATCAGGGACACAGTTGACAACTGAATCCTAGAGTCTTGCCAAACCTGTTTGATTTAAACAAATAACTCTTTGAGCAGAATGGTTATGTACAGTCATCTAATGAGAACATGAGTGTCATTGAATATTACCTATTATCTAAAAACTTAATTTTTTTTATCTAAAAGAATTCAAGTTAAATTTATGGTTTAATTATTTGGATATTTACAGATTATTTTGACAGCTTCAGAAAGCTTTTTTTTCTAGTATTTTCCCCTGTATTAAAAATGTCTGAGAAATTCTCCTCGTCTTGGCTAATTAATCATCTTAATAATTTGAATTCACCAAATTAGTTGAGAAAGTTTCTTTACTACTGAAATCCCTCATGATAAAATAGAATTTATATATTTCATAGTGAAAGTAAAAGTCACTCAGTCATGTCTGGCTCTTTGTGACCCCATGGATTATATAGTCCTTGGAATTCTCCAGGTCAGAATACTGGGATGGGGATCCTTTCCCTTCTCCAGGGTATCTCCAGGGATTGAATTCAGGTCTCCCACATTGCAGATGGATTCTTCATCAGCTGAGCCACAAGGGAAGCCCATTGGGAAGAGATAAGGAAAATAAATACTTCTAATTTGAAATTTTAAGAAAATGCACATTTTCTTAGCACTTATTCTTTCAGCACTGGAGGATACTAGTAGAGTAGACAATTACAAAGAATCTTGTTTGATGAAGTTGGAAATGTCCAGCTGATCACTCCTTCCTTTGTACCACTGCCTACCTTTTACATATCACTGGCACCCCACTCCAGTACTCTTGCCTGGAAAATCCCATGGGCAGGGGAGCCTGATAGGCTGCAGTCCATGGGGTCGTGAAGAGTTGGACACGACTGAGCGACTTCCCTTTTACTTTTCACTTTCATGCATTGGAGAAGGAAATGGCAACCCACTCTAGTGTTCTTGCCTGGAGAATCCCAGTGATGGGGGAGCCTGGTGGGCTGCCGTCTATGGGGTCACACAGAGTTGGACATAACTGAAGCGACTTAGCAGTAGCAGCATGCTATCACAACTATTTATTTCCTCTGCCTCCCCTACAGAGCATAAGAAATGACATACTATTATATTCCCAGAACCAACCTAACAGGTTGCCTGTCACATACAGAAGGCACTCAGTACAATACAATACATTTGATTTATGATACAACACAATATATTTGATTTACATTATCTGAAGCCTGAAAGTTAAAAGATTATTTTAGCAGGAGCACATCACATCATTAATGGCACACGTTGATATGCATACACTATAGCTTTGTCTAGACATAAAGTATTTTAAATGTAAATAAAATTTGAATATAAATATACTTTTGACTAAATTTTACAGAAACCCAAATGGAATGGGAAGCCTGGTGGGCTGCTGTCTATGGGGTCGCACAGAGTTGGACAAGACTGAAGTGACTTAGCGGCAGCAGCAGCAGCAAATGGAATGAAGTTAAGCAAGGAAGGAGGATGTGTTGGCTCCTATTGTCAAAATGAAGAAAAGGCAGGAGTTGAGCTGTTCTCATAGCTGACTGGCTCCAAGAGCTTAGATATCATCTAGAATCTCCTTGTTTCTTTCTCTTCAGTTTTTTACCTCTGCTTCTTTCTCTGGGTTGGCTTTAATCTTTTAAGTTGCTGACACCATATTTCAAACTTTGCCTTAAGTAGCCCTGGGCCATATCCTTATGACCTCATAACCTATGAAAAATCCAACTAAAAAATTCTAGGGAGGGAATTTGGGTTGTGTCAACTTTGTTTTAATCACTGAGGTCAAGGGGTATGTGATGTTATGTTTGAGACAACTTGGATCAGGAGCTCTTTTCCGTGGCCAGTGAAGTGGAATACTATTATTGGCAAGTCCTTCCAATATCAATTGGTTGCAGTTGGAAAGAAAAGGTTTCTCAAAGAAGATAAGTACTGCTATATTCAGACAAAATAGTCAATATTCATTGCATGGTCTGTGACATACTTTGCTAGTTTTCTCTTACTATTCCTTCTGATCTTCTTCCGTAGTAAAAGAGCTTCTCATTTTAAGTTGGCAAATGGTTATCTAGAATAAATAATACATTTACATGTATGAACTTTCTTTGCAGCTGGGTGTCGTCATGTGACCAAGGTCTGGCCAATAATGTAAGCAGAAATACTGTGCATGCATGCCTGCTAAGTCGCTTCAGTTGTGTCCGACACTTTGCAACCCTATGGACTGTAGCTCCTCTGTCCATGGGATTCTCCAGGCAAGAATGTTGGAGCGGGTTGCCTTGTCCTCCTCCAGGTGACCTTCCCAGCTCAGGCGTCAAATCCACGTCTCTTCTGTCTCCTGAATCAGCTGACGTGTTCTTTATCACTAGCACCACCTGGGAAGCCCCTAGTTGTATGCAGTGCCTAAGAAATGTTCTAAATATAGGGAACATGTGCTTCTTCATTTTTTTCCTCCTCCCTTTGGAGAAGGAAATGGCAACCGACTCCAGTATTCTTGTCTGGAGAATTCCAGGGACGGAGAAGCCTGCCAGGCTACAGATCATGGGATTGCAAGAGTCGGACATGACTTAGCGCCATCTTTCTTTCTTTCTTTGAGGAACAGAGGAGAGCTTTCACTCAAGATCACATTGCTCCAGAATTCTCTAGATCCCCTCACAGCCGTATGGAACTCTCCCCACTCTGCTTCCCCTATATTGTTTGGTTTCAAATATGAACACAAACTCTGACCACATCTCCTTTTCTAATCATGTAATGTTTTTTGACCAAATAAGAAGTTATTTTAATCATACTAACAAACAACACCTAGAAAATGAAAATGATCTTTGAAACTATAACATAAATACTATAATATAGTAAAAATAAGACTTAAAATCAATAATTTAGCTGTCATCACATATGTTAGTACTTCTTTTTTGACTGCATTGAATATCATAAATTTAATGAAGAGTGTGGTACTATAGGGCTTTAATTTCCTTTGATAGAGAATTAATTTTTTGGTAATTTTTATTGGAGTTTAGTTGCTTTACAATATTGTCTTAGTTTCTGCTGTACAGTAAAGTGAATCAGTTATAAATATATGTATATATCCACTCTTTTTTAGATTTCCCATTTAGGTCACCACAGATCAAGCAGAGTTTCCTGTGCTAAACAGTAGGTTCTAATTAGTTACCTATTTTATACATAGTGGTGTATATATGTCAATTCTAATCTCCCAATTCATCCCACTCCTTTTTACTGCCTTGATAACCATAAGTGTGTTCTCTATATCTGTGACTCTATTCATTTTTCTAGATTCCACATATCAGCAACATTATATGATGCTTGTTTTTCTCTTCCTGACTTACTTCACTCACTCTAGGTCCAGCCACGCCTCTGCAAATAGCACTATATCATTTCTTTTTATGGCTGAGTAGCTGGAATCAAGATTGCTGGGAGAAATGTCAATAACCTCAGATAAGCAGATGACACCACCCTTATGGCAGAAGGTGAAGAGGAACTAAACAGCCTCTTGATGAAAGTGAAAGAGAAGAGTGAAAAACTTGGCTTAAAATTCAACATTCAGAAAACTAAGATCATGGCATCTGGTCCCATCACTTCATGGCAAGTAGATGGGGAAACAGTGGAAACAGTGTCAGACTTTATTTTGGGGGGTTCCAAAATCACTGCAGATGGTGATTGCAGCCATGAAATTAAAAGATGCTTACTCCTTGGAAGAAAAGTTATGACCAACCTAGATAGTATATTGAAAAACAGAGACATTACTTTGCCAACAAAGGTCCATCTAGTCAAGGCTATGGTTTTTCCAGTGGTCGTGTATGGATGTGACAGTTGGACTGTGAAGAAAGCTGAGCGCTGAAGAATTGATGCTTTTGAACTATGGTGTTGGAGAAGACTCTTGAGAGTCCCTTGGACTGCAAGGAGATCCAACCAGTCCATTCTGAAGGAGATCAGTCCTGGGTGTTCTTTGGAAAGAATGATGCTAAAGCTGAAACTCTAGTACTTTGGCCACCTCATGTGAAGAGTTGACTCACTGGAAAAGACTCTGATGCTGGGAGGGATTGGGGGTAGGAGGAAGAGGGGACGACACAGGATGAGATGGCTGGATAGCATCACCGACTCGATGGATGAGAGTTTGAGTGAACTCCGGGAGATGGTGATGGACAGGGAGGCCTGGCGTGCTGCAATTCATGGGATCACAAAGAATCAGACATGACAGTGACTGAACTGAACTGAACTGAATGTACCATTGAGAAGCTTTCCTTATAGCTCAGTTGGTAAAGAATTTGCCTGCAATTCAATTGCTGGGTTGAGAAGATCCCCTGGAAAAGGAAATGGCAACCCACTCCAGTATTCTTGCCTGGAGAATCCCATGGAAGAGAAGCCTGGTGGGCTACAGTGCATGGGGTTGCAAGAGTTGGACATGACTTAGAGATTAAACCACCAGCAATGTACCATTGAATATATGTACCACTCCTTTATCCATTCCTCTGTCAGTAGATATTTAGGTTGCTTCCATGTCCTGCCTATTGTAAATAGTGCTATAATGAACATCATACTGTTCATGGGGTTCTCAAGGCAAGAACACTGAAGTGGTTTGCCATTCCCTTCTCCAGTGGACCACTCTCCACCATGACCTGTCCATCTTGGGTGGCCCTACACAGCATGGCTCATAGTTTTTTCATTGAGTTAGACAAGGCTATGGTCCATGTGATCAGTTTAACTAGCTTTCTGTGATTGTGGTTTTCATTCTGTCTGTCCTCTGATGGATAAGGATAAGAGGCTTATGGAAGCTTCCTGGTGGGAGAAACTGAGGGGGAAACTGGGTCTTGTTCTGATAGGCGGGGCCATGCTCCATCAATCTTTAATCCAATTTTCTGTTGATTGGTGGGGCTGTGTTCCCTCTCTGTTGTTTGACCTGAGGCCAAACTATGGTGGAGGTAATGATAATGGAGACCTCCTTCCAAAGGTCCCGTGCACGCACTGCCACACTCAGTGCCCCCGACCCTGCAGCAGCCACTGCTGACCCATGCCTCCAGCAGAGATTCCTGGACACTCATGGGCAAATCTGGAACAGTCTCTTGTGGGGTCATTGCTCCTTTCTCCTGGGNTTTGCTTTTCACTTCTCTTCCTTTCACAGCTATTAGTAAGGCCTCTTCAGACAACCATTTTGCTTTTTTGCATCTGTTTTTCTTGGGGATGGTCTTGATCCCTGTCTCCTGTACAATGTCACGAACTTCCATCCATAGTTCATCAGGCACTCTATCAGATATAGTCCCTAAATCTATTTCTCACCTCCACTGTATAATGGTAAGGGATTTGATTTAGGTCAGACCAGAATGGGCTAGTGGTTTTCCCTACTTTCTTCATTTGTAACAAAGGCTGTAGATAGTCCTGAAGACATTTGAGTCCCTGATTCCAGTCAGTTCTTCTTGAGGTCACTCATGTAGTGTACCGTCCACACCTCAGCTCAGATCAGGTTGTGGTGTCTTGTAAAGCTTCTCTGAAGATTCAGAATTAAAAGAAGAATTACTGAGAGGATTAAGTCAGAAAAGCATCATCAATCCTTTAGCTTTCTATGCCTGGCATGTAATACCGTCTAAAATGATAGCTGCGATTATTGCTATTTATTGAGATATTTGTTCTCAATAGCTATATTTATGTCCTTAAAATTCTTGTCATATAATGTCTCTCAGGCTAAGCTCCTAAAAGATCCAAAATAATTTTTCTAGTTTTTGTGAAGAACATGGAAAGCAGCATAGGAATCGGTATCTTTAGTCTTCTTCCTCAAGCCATCTGTTCCAAGGCTTTATCACCTTGTACTCAAATCCCTTATCCTCTTTATTGTTCCCCTCCTGTTTAAGCTCATGTTCCCTCATAAGCCTGTGAGATCCTTTATTCCCCAGTGTGCAGAGGCAATGATCAGGGACAAGCTCCTGGCAGAAAAACTGTTACCTCAGACGTTATTGTTTGCTATGGTCTCATCCTTGACAGCAAAAATAGAAATGGCTCTGTTTGAAGGGACATATAATTTGTGATCAAAAATAGATCATAGGGCCTTAGAAAAACTAACCAGGGACTAGATTTGCCTTGTGGAAAGGAATACTTTTTCCATTACCTTATGCAAATAAATGCTTGGAAAGTATTTTATTGTGTGTTAATTTTATGCTAAGTGTGGTGCTCCATTGAGAAATTATTACCTTTCATGTCCCTAGAACTGATGTAACTGATGTGTTCCAACTAGGAAGGAGGTAGTTCTTGGCTAAAAGTTAAATCCTATCATCAGTCACTGACATCCATAGGAATAAGCAGGAAGTATGGCTGTCATTAGGTCAGCTTACTGCATCTTTCTGTATTTCTGTCACTGGTCCCTCCTGATTCTGCTTTTAGACTATACACCTAGTAAGAGGCATCTCTTTGTCTTTCCTAATGTCTAGTTTCCCACTGCCAGCTATCATTTAGTTGTGATAAACCTCTTGCCACAAAAATGGCAAACAATAAAATCTTATTGGAGTCTAATATTTCTTAGCTGAAGACTCTGATGCTGGGAAAGACTGAAGGCAGGAGAAGGGGGAGGCAGAGGATGAGATGATTGAATGGCATCACCAACTTAATGGACATGAATCTGAGCAGACTCCAATAGACTGTGAAGGACAGGGAAGCCTGGTGTGCTGCAGTCCATGGGGTCACAAAGAGTTGGACACGACTTAGCAACTGAACAACAATGAAAATTCCTTAGCTGAGGCTGCTGATCCTGAGGATAACATTCTGGCCTTTTAGGAAAGAGACTCTTCAAAGTTTATAGTAATTGGGTGCTTTGAGATTTTTTTTTTTCTCTTGGGTCTTAAAAACATAGCTACTACTGAACCTAAGATGAATCCAGTGAGATAATAGAGGGCTTAATAAAACTGAAGGTAAATGGAGAGCAACTCCTCACTGACCTGCCCAGGGGATAGACTCCCATGTATTGTTTCTGATTTGCAGAGCCTGTTTTAGAGACATGGTGATAAGATGTCATTATATGGCCTGTGAAATCTCTCTATGCCCACAGGTCTATTTCCAATGAATTTCCAGGTCAGACCAGAGTCTGAGAACCACATGAAGTACATGCTCTAGTCACATGAGCACGGGTGGACAGGGACCGAGGACTGGAGCTGCCCCCTCAGCCAGATCTGCTGCTTTGGAATTAGGCAGGAGATTTTATGATATTTGTTACAGATGAAGACTGTGGAACTAGCCCTGACTCATCACTACTTCCATTTCAAGTTCCAGACGCTTGGATAACAAGGCAGGAAGAATAATTTTTTTAAAAAGAGACAGATATGCTAGATTGTTCTTCATTTTGGAATAAGAAGCTGTTGTTTTTTTTTTTAACAGTTGAAATTGTTGAAATGCCTGGGTTACATGTTGCATTTGGTGGCAAGACAAAGTCAAGAGTAGCCACTTGCCTGCAATGTTAGTGAACTTTAAATGTCCACGTTTATACCTTTTCTTCCCTTCTGCCTCTCTTCAGGAAAGCTACTGACTTACATAAGCATATTCTCATACATCTTATATATTCTTCACACATCTTGTTGACTAATTACTAAGTAATTTCATCATCTGAAAAGTATTCATTGAGTACTAGAGCCTGGATTCCTTTGGGCTGCTGCTCTCATGTCTTTTTCACTAAACCTGACCTGGGCTTAGCCCTTGTTTGCTCATTCCACAACAGGGAGCTCTGGGGGGTCAGTCTATTTCATTCTATACTGGACTCTTTCACCTCATACCTGCCTTAATCATGGAACTTAAGTTTACTGAGTTTTTGGTCTCTGACTTCATCTTCTATTTTTGGCTCTCAATTGGCCCCTTGGACTTGATGACAAGGTTTGGCTTCTCCAGATTAATAATTAACCCCTGCCAGACCTCCCTAGTATAGTTTTACACTTACCCTCTGGCCTCATTCCCTCCCAGCTGCTGTGAGTAAATACCTTACTCAAGTCCTCCAAGCCTCTGGGAACTTGCCCAAGGCTGCCTGCCTTCCTCCTTAACCCCACTGGAAAAAAATCAGACATCAAAAGACTTACAGTACATTGTTAGATACAGCAAAATAGAGTGCTTCCTACTAAAAGTATATGACCCAAAGGGGGAAAAATCTGACTCACTTAAAAAAATTGGTAATTATTTTTTCTTTTGAGAAAAAGGAATATGAAAGTCTATTCATTTACTATTGACTAAAAAGTCTTTCAATCTAGGTACTTTAAAAATATGTGACTTTTGTTTCATTAGGAGGCTGATGGAAGTGGAAGGAGGGGGATTAAGCCCAAGCCGATGAGAAGTGGGAGGGGCCTCCCCAGGAGAGACCCCAGCAGGGCCAGAGGAGGTAGACTAGAGGCCAGGATCCAAGCTTTTGTTTGGAAACTAAAAAATCAACAAGTGCCCATAATTATTTTGTTACCTCAAACATGTTTAGGGAAAGGGTAATATTTAGATACAATTATTTGATAGGGCTCTACTTCACTTTAGAAGAAAATTTCCAGATAAATCAGTCAGTAGCTGTAAATAAAAATCTAGGTTTGTAGCTAAGCTTTTAATCAATAGCAGGGAAGCATATTTTCTCTTAAATACACAGTTCTTCAGTCCCAAGCACTTTATTAAAAATTCTTTTTCTTAATTTTTAATCTTCACTGCATTGGGTCTTCCCTGCTGCACTTGCGCTTTCTCTAGTTGCAGCAAGCAGGGGCTACTCTCTAGTTTTGGTACACAAGCTTCTTATTGCAATGGCTTCTCTTGTTGCAGAAAATGGTTTCAATAGTCATAGCTTGCGGGCTCCAGAACACAGGCTCAGTAGTTGCAACGCCCAGGCTTAGATTCCCTGAAGCATGTGGGATCTTTCAGACCAGGGATCAAACCCACATCCCCTGCATTAGCAGGCAGATTCTTTACCACTGGACCACCAAGGAAGTCCTAGCACTGTATTTTAAATAGGGTCACCCTTAACATTTGTAGGCATGGGGCAAGAGTACCAATAGAGGCCCATATACTATCAAGTTTTTAGATAAAATATGTTTTATGCTCCTAACTCCACAAATATATTTTCATTATAACTTGGAAGGCCAGGTTCCAATTTGGACAGAGGAGCCTGGTGGGCTACAGTCCGTAGGGTCACAAAGAGTTGGACACGACTGAAATGACTTAGTACACACGCAGGAATTCTAAAGGATGGTTTCCAGGTGACAAATCACACCAACCATCAGGACCCTGTCCAAGGGATTCTCTAGGCAAGAATGACCATGGAGTGAGTAGCCATGCCCTCCTCCAGGAGATCTTCCTGACCTAAGTATCAAACCCAGGTCTCCAGCATTGCAAGTGGATTCTTTATGGTCTGAGCCACCAGGGAAACCTGTTTATAATTCCTATTCTACTACAAAGCCCCTGTCTTTTGTTTCTCTTGTCTACTGTCTTCCCTCTAAACACACAGAGGCTACTGATTGTTCTGCTCAGATCTGTTTTACTAAATAGGACACAAGGATGGTATCTTCCATTATTTTTATCTGTGATTCCAATTCCCTTTACTAATTATCTGGGACCTTTCTTATTAGCAAAATTTACCTGGAGACCTCTCCAGGAAGAAACAGTGTGGGTGGCAGTAAGTTTGGGGAAGAGGCATGGAGTTTTCTTTTCACTGAGGAGAAGGCCTTAAGAATACTACTGTTTTCAGGATCTGTGGCAGATTTCACCCCTGGATAGAGGAGCAGTGGCCACAGCAGCATTCACATGGGAGGGAGGGAACCTTTCTTGTGACCACAGATGGAGGAGCAGAAAATGCATGATGGACCAGGCCTCTGAGCAACCATTTTATATGAAAGGACAATGAAACAGAATGTCAACGCTATTATCAGATAGGTATCTTTTCAGTACTCATGTGGGCTTCCCTGATGGCTCAGCAGGTAAAGAATCCCCCTGCAATGCAGGAGACACAGAAGATGGGGTTTCAGTCTTTGGGTTGGGAAGACTCCCTGGAGAAGGATGTGGCAACCCACTCCAGTATTCTTGACTGGGAAATCCTACAGACAGAGGAGCCTGGTGGGCTATGGTCCATGGGGTTGCAAAGAGTCGGACATGACTGAGGGACTAAGCACACACGCATGGTGGGTGCTGAGCACCACACTGAGCCCCAGAGAGAACAGGAGTAAAGAGTAGTACACATTTCTCATTAAATCATAACCCACATTTCTGTGAAGGATCCAGTGCTTTTTGTACAGGTACCAGGGAGATTCAGATGAAACTGCCTCAAGCCTATTCTCCTGCACAGTAAGAGCCCTCAGTCTCCCCTGGAATTAAGACCAGGGTCAGCGGGGGGAGTGTCTTATAGCTTTCCTGGGTACTGATTGGTTCAATGGATGGATTGGTTCACCATCTCTAGTTGCTGTTGCTGTTTTGTACCCCATTGCCCCAAGAGGTACAATGCCCACTTTCATTTTCCCAAAAAAATATTCCTCACACAGGGTATTTGTGTATGTGTTAAGCTTTGCTGAAGGCAATAAGTGAGTGAGTGAGTGAAGTCCCTCAGTCGTGTCTGACTCTTTGCAACCCCATGGACTGTAGCCTACCAGGCTCCTCCCTCCATGGGATTCTCCAGGCAAGGGTACTGGAGTGGGTTGCCATTTCCTTCTCCAGGGGATCTTCCCAACCCAGGTCTCCCACATTCCAGGCAGACGCTTTAACCTCTGAGCCACCAGGGAAGAAGTTTTATATTACTCAGTCCTTTCTCTTTCTTTAAAGGCTCCTTATTTTCTTGACCCCTTCCATGAGGCTCCCTTCAGATAATTTTATTTTCTTTGATGAGTTATAGCGAAGGACTCAGTGGGCTTCCCAGGTGGCACTAGTGGTAAAGAATCTGTCTGCCAATGCAGGAGACACAAGAAACTCAGATCTGATCCCAGGGTCAGGAAGATCGCCAACAGAGGAGCCTGGTGGCCTACAGTCCATAGTGTCACAGTCAGACCCAACGGAAGCAACTTAGCATGCATACACACAAGGACTCAGTAACGTGTGATTTGTGAATCATCTATTCCAGTTCCCATCCTGAGAATCAGAAGGACTAACTGAGGCTGGCAAAGGCCACCACTCCCTTCTTATAATTCTGTGAGGGAAACAGGCAGTGTGAATAAGTTTTTCTTTGCTATATGAATTACATCACTGCCTTTAAAAGGCAGCAGTTGTAGTCAATTTTGGTTTTAAGTAACATTACATGTTTTCTTTCTCAGTTTACACAATTATCCCAAAGCAGTCTACAAGCTCTTTGAATTCTTTTAGTCCTTCAGGGATGTATAGTGCCAACAACATTGACCAAAAAACTTACTCGAAGTATAAGATAATAATATAATATATGTAATATTTAGTTTATATTATATTTATATTTAGTTTATATTATAATATACCTATAATATAATATACCTATAATAATTATTATCATCATTATTATTTTGTTTGAGGACACTTGAAGGCTTTTGAACAGGGGAATGATGTGACTAGACCTTAGGTTTAGACAGAGCATGAAGGATAATAGGAGAAGAGAGATTAAAGATAAGAGACTAGTTGTGGGGTTTTGTACAGTAATTTAGGTCAGAGATAAGGAGCTAGGATTATGGCAGTGGGAAATGGGAGAAAGGAATAGATTTAATGATTTTATGTAGAGGTATTGACAATAGATTCAGACATTAAAAGAAANCAGGGGAATGATGTGACTAGACCTTAGGTTTAGACAGAGCATGAAGGATAATAGGAGAAGAGAGATTAAAGATAAGAGACTAGTTGTGGGGTTTTGTACAGTAATTTAGGTCAGAGATAAGGAGCTAGGATTATGGCAGTGGGAAATGGGAGAAAGGAATAGATTTAATGATTTTATGTAGAGGTATTGACAATAGATTCAGACATTAAAAGAAAACTCACCTGGATTTAAGCAGGGACTTTAGTGACAGTCTGTATATTTCTACAGAAAATCTACAGTAAAAATCACTGTAGATTTTTGTATGTCCAGTGCTAGGGCTATCCCACAGAATAGGCAGAATGACACCAACTCACTGGGCTGTGCCTCAGTGTTAAGAAGTAACCACTACAGGACTTCCCTGGTTGTCCAGTGGCTAAAACTCCCTGCTCCCAATGCAGGAGGCCTGAGTTCAACATCTGGTCAGGGAGGTAGATCCCACGTGCTGCAATGAAGATAGAAGATCCCAGATTTCAAGTACTGCACTAAGACCTGGGGCAGCCAAATAAATAAATAGATAAATGTTAAAAAAAAAAGAAGAAGAAGAAGAAGAAGAAGAAACTACCATGCTCTGGAAATTAGAAGAGGTTTGCTACAAAAGGACCATATAAGTACTATTTTCTGAGGAGGGGAAGAGGAAACTAAAAATCAAAAGGAAAGTCTTGTAGGAAGCAGGTAATAAATGACAGAATGTACTGTATGGGCAGTGAGAATTGGCCCTTTCAGCTTCTTTTAGGAATGGCTGTCTATAATGAAAGGCCATATTGTCCTTCTATAGTCTACATCACCTTCCTTTTTTTCTTTTCTTTTCTTTTTTTTCTGGATTAGGTGAAGGATATGCATTAAACAGAAAAGGATTTGGACTTCCAATGCCTGGTCTTGCTCATGAAATCTCCTTAAGAGCTATGATTGTGTTTTTGCATTCCTTACACACGGTGGAGGCCTAAAAATATCAACAGAATTCATGGAGTGGTATTAAATCCCATTTTGCTGCTCCTGTAGAGGATCTAAATAAGGAGACAAGCATTCTCGTGCTATATTCAGTATCATTTATTGGCCCGTAAGAGCAGAGAGGCCACTTGTGTGTGATCTCCCGCCCGGGGGAGGGGCCCAAGGTCAGTGCTTAGGGGAAACTGGCCCATTTAAACATGGTTGCAGGGGCAGCACCTCTGTTTAGCATTTGTAAACTTCTTTGTTGTTGTTTAGTCGCTGAGTTGTGTCCAACTCTTGTGACCATATGGACTGTAACTCACCAGGCTCCTCTGTCCATGGGATTTCCCAGGCAAAAATACTAGAGTCAGTTGTCATTTCCTTCTCACAGGGATCTTCCTGACCCAGGAATCAAACCCACATCTCCTTCATTGGCAGGTGGATTCTTTACCACTGAGCCACCAGGGAAGCCCTCTTCAAGCAGACTTCAATTATCAGCCCCTCGGTTTTCTTTCCTTTCTTTTCCCATAGTCAATGCTTTCTCATAGTCAAGGTCCCTCTGGTCTTACACTTTTCTCTTAGATGTTCCTAGAGTAATTTACTCATCCATGGATCTCCCTAGTTCTTGGTCTTGTTCTAATTTCTTCTCACCTCAGGGTTTGATCTCTTCTTAAACTAAGAAGTTTACCTGACATGCTAGGGGAAGTGTAACCTAAGGCAATCTTGTGATATTTTTTCAGACCCAGATTTTGTTTTTCCCAGCTGGAAGAACTATCATCTGTTTACTTCTCTATGAGGAGTTGGTATGATCGGTAGGCTTGTCTACAGACCACAAGCAACATGGGAACAAACCTAATGCTGATTAGCTCAGTAACCTGGAAAGCAACACTCAGAGGGCACATCATAAGAGAGGTTCTAGTGGATGCCAATTACATATAGTCACTCAACTGTACCACTTATAGCTGGATGGTAGCGCTCCAAGGCAGGATAGAAGCATGTATTTCTAATTTAGAAAACATTCCTAATCTGCAGTACCCATAGAGCTCAATGTGGGCCATTTGTCACATTAAAAAAAATCTGGTGCGGTCTTGCATCTCCTGTCCCCTGAATGCTCTATCAGTTTCCAGTAGCCTGAATTTGGCCTGCCTCCCAGTGCTGACCTAGTCAGGGGACAGAGTGACTTAGTCACTCCATTCCCTGACCTCTCCTCATTGTGTCGGCCAATGTGTTAGCAGTTGAAATATTTGCTTTTCCTCCAAATATGAGGGTGTGTCACCTGTGAAGTGGAGATGAAGCTGACCGACATGAATGGCATTCCTATCAGGTAAGGTAGCACTTGCTATCTTCAAAGCTTCAGGAACTGGCTTCTCTTTCTTTATCTACCTGTTGCTAGGTCCCTGATAGCCTTAAATGCCCATTCTTTCCTCCTCAGGGGATTTGTCAGGAGCAGAATAGGAACAAGCCCAAATCTTGCCAACAGCCCTGTAGCTAATGTCNTCTTCAAAGCTTCAGGAACTGGCTTCTCTTTCTTTATCTACCTGTTGCTAGGTCCCTGATAGCCTTAAATGCCCATTCTTTCCTCCTCAGGGGATTTGTCAGGAGCAGAATAGGAACAAGCCCAAATCTTGCCAACAGCCCTGTAGCTAATGTCCTAACATAGCTCTCCTGGGGACCAGCACTTGAAATAATGGAGAACTGATAAGTCCTATTTACAACATTCCTTCCAGTGATCTTTAGCACTCCTAGGGCCTGGAGGCAGGATTTTCTGTTTAGTAGTTCCCTTAATGGGCTTCCCTGGTGGCTCAGACCATAAAAAATCTGCCTGCACTGTGGGAGACATGAGTTCGATCCCTGGGTCGGGAAGATCCCCCCCCCAGAGGAGGGCATGACAACCACTCCAGTATTCTTGCCTGGAGAATACCCATGGACAGAGGGGGCTGGCAGGCTACAGTCCATATAGTCACAAAGAGTCAGACACGACTGAGTGACTTAGCACAGCACAGTTCCCTTAATGCCTAACCTTAGGAACCCTTTAGAAGACGTGGGAAACTGAATTGTATCACTGAACTCTTCTCTCTTGCTGTTTTGTTACTCCTAGGTTCTTTCTTATTTTTATTTTTAAGATTTATGTATTTCATTTTTTTGGCTGTGGTGCATCTTCGCTGCTGCACTTAGGCTTTCTCTAGTTGCGGTGAGCAGGGGCTGTTCTTCATTGTGGTGCACAGGCTCCTCACTGCTGTGACCTCTCTTGTGGAGCACAGGCTCTAGATATGTGGGCTTCAGTAGTTGCGGCATATAGGCTTAGTAGTTTCGGCTCATGGGGCTCTAGAGAGCTGACTCAATAGTTGTGGTGCACAGGCTTAGTTACTCTGCAGCTTGTGGGATCTTCCTGGACCAGGGATCAAACTGGTGTCCCTTGCATTGCAAATTCTTAACCACTGAACCACCAGGGAAGCCCACTCCTAGGTTCTTAAATTAATTGACTAAATAGTTGACAGATGAGCAAACGCGTATGAAGACTAACACTTCAAGGCAATTATTGGATTCCAGTTAACTAGTGATGACTGGTGAAGATATTTATAGTTTAAGATTTTATAGGATGTCTTTAAAAGGGCATGATACAGGTTAAGCCTGGAATTCCAGTGAGAAAACTTATAGACAGAGGAGAGGAAGGTGGGTAGTAGCGTTGTAGAGTGCTCTTACTGGCTTGCTAGTTGGCTAGTGGTTGCATGTCTCTCCCAAGTCTGTGTTCAGTGACATCACATTAGCAGCATGAAATTAATCAGAGCAGGAATATTTACACCATGGAAATTGGTCAATGCTATAAATCAGGGCCTTTTCCACCTGGAGAGCTGGTTGTTAATATTTACCACTGGTGGTAAAGAAAGCAGAACACAAATGGAGAGATGTAGTTAGTACTGTAGTTAGTACTAGACTGGGATCAGGTTATATAGGATCTTACAGGGCAGACTGAGGAACTCTGGCTTCATTTTATAGATACTGAGGAGTTGCTGATGGCTATATTAGCTGAGATGCTTTTCATTGCAAGCAGTAGAAAAACTAAGTTCAATGTGGCTTAAACAATAAGGAGGATGTATTCTTACATAATAAGAATTTCAAGGAGGATGGCTGAGGGTTGGCTAATTCAGCAGTTCACCCAAGACCCAGATTCTTTGCATTTTTTTGCTCTGCCATCCTTAGTATGTCACCTTGTCCTCCAAACAGAACAGCAGTTCCAAATCCAGCCACACTCAGCAGCAGAAGAGAATAATTTCTTATTTCTCTTTGTCTCTTTGTAAGAGCAAGGAAGTCTAGTCGACTTCCTCAGATCTCACATTGGAGAGAATTTTATCATATTCCTAAGCCAGGCACTGCCAAGGGCAATGGAACCCCATGATTGGTTTAGGTCCATCAGTGTTTCACCCATTTCCCTCCCACTCAGTCCCCACCCTCCACTGGAGCCAATATCCCTGAAGCCCATGGCCACACTGAAAAGGATGGCTGCTTAAACGTGATCAGGATTCTATAAGCAGAGAGAAGGGGAATGGACACTGGTTAAGTGGCCAACATGCTGCTACAGCTTTTGAAAAGAAGGGACGATAGCAATGAAACATTTTAGGAAGCATAATCTAGCAAAGGTAGGCAAGCAGATAGAAGGCCTGAAAATAGATCCAGTTATATATATATATAGTTATTCTAAGTCTAGATGTGACTCTAGTATAAATAGAGTCTGATATTTGCTACCAAAGCAATGGGTCTCAGCTGTCAATTTCTTCATTCATTTATTCACTCAATAGATATCTAATGAATGACTGCCACGGGTAAAGCAGTGTGCCAGGTACTATAATGAAAAAATGGTGAACATTTAGAATCTAATGGATGAAAAAAATGTAAATTTATAATTTAATTGTTATGAAGGAGCCCAAGATTTTTTCCTGTTTTTTTAAATTGAGGTAAGGTTCACACTATGAAAGGTGCAGATCTTCAGTACACAGTTTGACATTCATGTGTAACAGCTATCACTGTCAAGATACAGAATATGTCTATCACCTCAAAAATTTCCCTTGTGCCCCTTTTCTATTCAATCCCTACCTCCACCAATATGCAACTATAGCTCTGATTTCTGTCATGAAGGTTACTTTTGCTTGTTCTTGAATTTCATATAAATGGCTTCTTTTTCCTCAACAAATGATTTTGAGATTTATCCATTTGGTTGTGTTTAAATGGGGTTCATTCTTAAAGACTGTATTCCATTTTTTGACTAGTGTATTTGTCATTTTTCCATTGGTAGACATCTGAAATGTTTCCAGTTTGGACCTGTTACGAATAATGCTATTATGAATATTTACATAAAAGCTTTTTGTGAACATGTTTTCCTTCTATTGGGTAAATATCTAGGAGTGGAATTGCTTGGTCATTTGTTTCCCTGGTGTCTCAGGGGTAAAAAATCTGCCTGCAATGCAGGTACACGTGGGTTTGACACCTAGTTTGAGAAGATCTCCTGGAGAAGGAAATGGCAACCTATTCCAGTTTTCTTGCCTGGGAAATCCCATAGACAGAGGAGCCTGGTGGGCTATAGTCCATGGGGTCATAAGAGTTGGACGCGATTTAGTGACTAAACCAACAGTCACCGCAAGGTAGGAAAACATTTCACTTTATAAGAACTGTGGATATTTTTTAAAAATATAGATTCATGGTCCTCAGTCCCAAGAATTCTGAGTTAGTCCTCTAAGATTCCCAGGCACAGACAATATATAGTTTTTAAACTCCACATAACCACTGGCTAAATTATAGTGATAGTAGTGAAAAGGAAGTTATTTTGGTTTGGTTTTCTTTTCTACCACAAAACCATATAAATGCAAACAATTGCTGTTTTTTTTCCTGGTTAGCTGCAAAATAGCTTTCTCTGAACATTTCCCTCTAGTCTATCCCTTAGCCCCAAGTGTTGAAATAATCTCTCCTTTTAGTTCTTCTGCAGAAAAGGCAAAGCTCTTTTTTTCTGTTCCTGCATAAAGTGAAGTGAAAGCTCTGAGAACTCCTTGGAGCAGCCCTTAAATGGGGGGTGGCTCACTCGTGTCCGACTCTTTGCGACCCCATGGACTGTAGCCCACCAGGCTCCTCCATCCACGGGATTCTCCAGGCAAGAATGCTGGAGTGGGTTGCCATTTCCTTCTCCAGGGGATCGAACCCAGGTCTCCCGCATTGCAGGCAGCTGCTTTAACCTCTGAGCCATTTGGTAAGCTTGGGATCTCTTTGGAGCAGCCCTTAGAATCACTAAAATGAGTAAACAGAAACAAGCCTTCAGGGAGAAGAAGAACTTTGTACTTAATGGCAGATAAGGGTGTGTGGCCCTGGGTACACAGGTAGGGCCTTCTCTGCTGCTTTTTTACTTTCTTTCCTTATTATTCTTTGAACTGTCAGAAAAAATAACCACCTGTGTTCTGGCTGCTGACAATGACACCGGACAGCTGCCTCAGAGAATTTAGCATAATAACAGCCTGAGTGACCACACATCACTACAAAAGAGGTCCCCTGATCCTAGGCAGAGAAACTGACACGTAGGAATCGGGAGTCACTTAATGGATCAGGGGCTGGCTGAGCTGGGACCAGAACCCAGGTGGCCTGGCTCCCAGCCCAGCTGACCACACTGCTACCCACACAGCCTGGGCTAACCCAAAACAAGCAGTCCATTGAGCAACTACACAAACAACAATGAGTGATGGATGGTCTGAGCAAGAAACAGGCACAAAGCAACTGCAACTCCATCACTTCCTGGCCCCTAAATTTCCAGACAAGCCTGTAAAGTGTGGTCACTTAAATGAGTTTGACCAGCAACTTGGCCCAGCTTTCAAGTTTGGAAACTTTTCATAGTCACTGCCAAAAGTAAAATTTGGCCTTGTACTGAGGATGGAGCGTGTCTTTGAACCTCATACCTGGTCCTAATAAGTCTGTGGTAGTGGAGTCAAGACTAGAAGGACATAGTTAACAGATGGGCATAACCTGTTCCTGGGAGGGCCTTAGTGAAACAAGACAGCTTTAGATTTTTGAGACTCCTCATCTGTGGACCTTTCCTCCTACTTCAGATCTAGCCGGCAAAGGGGGTGGCTGTGACCTTTAGTTTGGTCCCAGGCTCAAAATCTTCAACTCTAAACCTAGGGTATTACCAGGAGATATAGCTATCTAGGAAGTTTCCTGTTTCAAGTGTCAATTTTCTGGTCTTGAGTTGGATAATTCTCAAGTGTCTATGCTCCTCTCCTTCCCTTTAGAATCTGAGGACTTCAGAAAGTAGTCAGGGGATAGAAAAGTCGACTGTTTGTTTTTAAATAGGCCTAAAGTCCATTCTAAAGGAGATCAGTCCTGGGTATTCTTTGGAAGGAATGATGCTAAAGCTGAAACTCCAGTNTTACTTTGCCAACTAAGGTCCGTCTAGTCAAGGCTATGGTTTTTTCCAGTGGTCATGTATGGATGTGAGAAATGGACTGTGAAGAAAGATGAGCACCGAAGAATCGATGCTTTTGAACTGCGGTGCTGGAGAAGACTCTTGAGAGACCCTTGGACTGCAAGGAAATCCAACCAGTCCATTCTAAAGGAGATCAGTCCTGGGTGTTCATTGTAAGGACTGATGCTTAGGCTGAAACTCCAATACTTTGGCCACCTCATGTGAAGAGTTGACTCATTGGAAAAGACTCTGATGCTGGGAGGGTTTGGGGGCAGGAGGAGAAGGGGACGACAGAGGATTAGATGGCTGGATGGCATCACTGACTTGATGGACATGAGTTTGAGTGAACTCCGGGAGTTGATGATGGACAGGGAGGCCTGGCGTGCTGCAATTCACGGGGTTGCAAAGAGTCGGACATGACTGAGCGACTGAACTGAAGATAATACTAAATACGAGGAGGTTAGTTAGCAACAAAGAGCATCAAATATAAATGAAATGAGGCTTTATTTTGTCAGATAGTGTAAGATAAACATAGTGCCAAATACTTAAATCACTTATATCTTATTATACTTAGACCAAATAAGAGACTATGGAGTGCAAAAACTTGATCTCCATATTCTAATTTGTCAGTCATTTTGGTACCTGTGGTCATCGAGTAAGCATGGATATTACAGACTTTTCGGTTTTATTGAGTTTCCAAACTCTTTCCATTCTAACAGTTTACTGATATTCAGGTGAATCTTAAAAATATCACTTCCATTCTTAACTTTTAGTGTCTTGCAAACCTGACTTGATTATGCCCAATACTAAAGAATATGGAACGTTCATGTTTAGTGAAAGAAATCTTGTCCAACACTGATTAATCACAGCCCTGCTTATTTGGTCATGATCTTCTCTGTCTCTATTTCAGTTCTGGTGCTTGCCTTAATCGTCCTGCTTTAATCCTATTTCCTCCATAAAACAATCTTTTTTCATTTCTTTGTGAACTGATTGATTTAGTTTGAGTTCCTGTACTGTGCTGGAGAAGGGAAAGGCTGCCCACTCCAGTATTCTGGCCGGGAGAATTCCATGGACATGATAGTCAATGGAGTCACAAAGAGTCGGACATGACTGAGCAGCTTTCACTCACTGTGCTAGGTATTGGTGATACAACAATGATAACAGAGCTTGTTCTGGAAGCTCTTAGTCTAGTGAAGGTCCAGGTTATCATCTGCAAATTCCTATTGCATTTATTGATAGCTCGTATCTTGATATTTTAAATTTACGGTACAAGCATATGATCATTTTATCTGAATATGTTCAATGTAAAAGCAAAGTTTTCTACAAAGATTATCATCAGGAAAAAGTAATTTTATATTTGAGACTTTGCAAGGTATTTTTTTTTTTTTTTTTGGTGGCCGTCAGTATTTATATTCTGAATACAAGTATAATGTTTTGTAGAAGACAGGCTTGAGATGATGTCGGTAAGTACTCATTTGAATGTTTATGGAAATTTCCTGACGTAAAAGGGGAATAAAGAATTTAGACAAATAAATTATTCTTGAGGGGTGTTGATTTACTGTCATAATTCGTTTTAAAGTATTCACAAAGTTTTTTTAAAAAGTCTTTAAAAATCTCACCTTAAAGAGCAATGTTGTAAGTAATTTATGGACATCGTAATATATACTATAAAACAATGGGAAAAAACCCACTATGTTAGTATTATGTGAATGGAAGTTTGTAGGTTGGAAAAGTATTTCCAGTGACAATATTCTATATGACTTCAGAAAGTATTGCTTCTCAACTTATATGGAAATGAAGGTAATTCAAGTTTTGATACTTTACAATGACTCAGGCAGAAGATAATGAGTTGACACTTGTTGAAAGATACATGTGAAATTTGAACAAAGTTGTTTTTAAAATTTTTCTGCTTCATGATTTTAAAACATTGATAAAAGTTAATTAATGAGTTAAAATATATATTGGGCTTTTCATACAAATATGCAAAGGTTTGTATATTTCAAATTGGTCAAAAGAATTTTAAAATATCCTCTCATTGGTAAAAATTAAGGCATCCATCATATTGAGGGTTATATGGTATTCATTTATGGTAGATTACTTGCAAGTTTCTGGGTTGTTGGATGGCTATTTAACATAGTGAGAAACTGTTAAAAAATACATGTTGAACTAATAAAATGCTCTATACATTTATTAAGATTTTTTCTTGGTACCATGAGGGATGGTGCTATACCAGAATTTCCCAGTTATTTGCTTAAAATGATTCTTCTGCATAATGTTTTTTAACAACTTTATTTCTTGATTTATACTATATAATGTTTTGGGTTAAAAGGATAATTTCATGGATGAGTCTCTTTGGACATGTGTTCTACCCTTAGAGTGATAGAAAGCAGTGGCATGTGAAGCAGAAACAAGAATTGCTTTTATGTTGTATTTATTAATTTTGAAATTGTTAATGCTTCCTGGCGAACTAAGTTGCCTTTGGGAGGCACAAGTTTAAGGAAGACATTCAGTAGCATGCCTATTGATATTCTGTTCTCAGTGACTTGTTGATAGTTTCAGACCTTATTAAATTACTTTTCCAGAAGTGAGCCTCAGAATTGTAAGTTGTCAAGACAGTTCTTTTCTTTACATTTATTGTTGGATGCATATATAGGAAAATTATGATAGGATAAGGCTGGTTGCAAGGCTGTGGAAAACATCATCATCTCGGGACTTCCCAGGAAGTCCAGTGGTTAAGACAACATACTCATGACAGAGCATGAGTTTGATCCCTGGTCAGGTATGCTGTATACCACAAGGTGTGGCTGAAAAATAGAAAAAGAAGCATTGCCATCTTAATCAGATAAGAAAATAAATTGTAAAAGAGTCTTTACTTCCATCTGCTTGTTTCAGAGGAGATGGGGGTGCAGTGGTAGTTGGTGGGTTTTTAAAATTCAGTTGTTATATCACATTTTTACATTTTAATCTTTCATTAAGTACTGTTTCTCTTTGGAGGAAAGAAGAAAAGTGAAAGGTGAGGGGGAAAGGGAAAGATATACCCAACTGGATTCAGAGTTCCAGAGAATAGCAAGGAAAGATAAGAAGGCCTTCTTAAATGAAAAATGCAAAGAAATAGAGGACAACAATAGAAAGACTAGAGAGATCTTCAAGAGAATTAGAGATCTCAAGGGAACATTTCATGCAAGGATGGGAGCAATAAAGGACGGAAATGGTAAGGATCTAACAAGCAGAGGAGATTAAGAAGGGGTGGCAAGAATTCATAGAACTATACAAGAAAGGTCTTAACGACTCAGATAACCACAGTGGTATGATCACTCACCTATAGCCGGACATCCTGGAGTGTGAAGTCAAGTGGGCCTTAGGAAGCATTGCTATGAACAAAGCTAGTGGAAGTGACAAAATTTCAGCCCAGCTATTTAAAAATCCTCAAAGATGATGCCCTTAAAGTGCTGCACTCAATATGTCAGCACATTTGGAGAACCCAGCAGTGGCCACAGGACCAGAAAAGGTCAGTTTTTATTCCAGTCCCAAAGAAGGGCAGTGCCAAAGAATGTTCAGACTACCATACAGTTGTCCTGATTTCACATGCTAACAAGGTAATGCTCAAAATCCTTTAAGCTTGGCTTCAGCAATACGTGCACCGAGAACTTCCAAATATATAAACTGGATTTTGAAGAGGCAGAGGAACTGAAGATCAAATTGCCAACATTCGTTGAATCATGAAGAAAACAAGGGAATTCCAGAAAAACATCTGCTTCTGCTTCTTCTTCATTGCCTGTGCTAAAGTCTTTGATTGTGTGGATCACAACAAACTGTGGAAAATTCTTAATGAGATGGGAGTACCAACTACCTCACTTGTCTCTTGAGAAACCTGTATGCGGGTCAAGAAGCACCAGGTAGAACTGGACATGGAACAATGGACTAGTTCAAAGTCAGGAACGGAGTACACCAAGGCTGTATGTTGTCAACCTGCTTATTTAACTTTTATGCAGAGTATATCATGCAACATGCTGGGCTGGGTGAAGCACAAGCTGGAATAAAGTCTGCCAGGAGAAATATCAACAACCTCAGATATAAAGATGATTCCACTCTAATGGCAAAAAGTGAAGAGGAACTAAAGAGCCTCTTGATGAGAGTGAAAAAGGAGAGTGAAAAAGCTGGTTTGAAACTCAACATTAAAAAACTAAGACCATGGCATCAGGTCCCATCACTTCATGGCAAATAGAAAGGGAAAAAATGGAAGCAGTGACAGATTTTATTTCCTTGGGCTCTAGATCACTGTAGACAGGGACTGTAGCCATGAAATTAAAAGATACTTGCGCCTCGGAAGGAAAGCTATGATAAACCTAGACAGTGTTTTAAAAAGCAAAGACCTTGCTTTGTCGACAATGGTCAGTCTAGTCAAAGTTACCGTTTTTCCGGTAGTCATGTATAGATTTGTGAGAGTTGGAGCACAAAGAAAGCTGAGAGCTAAAGAATTGATCGTTTTGAATTGTGGTTCTGTAGAGGCTCTTGAGAATCCCTTGGGCTGTGTAGAGATCAAATGAGTCAGTCCTAAAGGAAATCAAGCCTGAATATCCATTGGAAGGACTAATGCTGAAGCTCTAATACTTTGGCCCCTTAGGCAAAGAGCCAATTCATTGGAAAAAACCCTGATGCTGGGAAAGATTAAAGGCAAAAGGAGACAGGCAGCAGAGTGTGGGCAGCAGAGGATGAGATGGTTAGATAATGTCACCGACTTGATGGACATGCATTTGAGCAAATTCTAGGAGAGAATGGAGGACACGGGAACCTCATGTGGTGCCACCATGGGGTTGCAAAGAGTTGGACACAACTTAGTGACTGAACAGCAAATGTTTGGAGGGCAAGTAAGATAGTCTTAGACCGAATGACATTTTAATGTATGAAAAGGCATATATAAACAACTATCTGAAACAGTGAATAAATATGAAATAAAATATTTTATGTTGGATGGCAAGTAGTGTGCATTTTGTGGGAAGGAAGCAGGAGTCCTGATGGTAAAACTTGAAAATTGTTGCGTGTGTGAGATTTACCCTGGGAAACTCTTTTGCAAGAGCTGGGCTTTCAGAAATGATTAGGATGATGATAGATTGCAAAGGGTAGGGCAGTAAAGAAATATTTACTTGAACCATATCCATTGCTCCAGCACCATTTCCTGAAAAGGCTGTCTCTCCTCCATTGAAATCTTTTGTTCATTTGTTAAAATTGTTGGGCATATTTGTTTGGGTCTGTTTCTGGGTTCTCCTTCTGTTCCATTGATCTTTGTGTTTATCTCTCCACCAGTACCACCCTGTCATATTTACTGCAGCTATGTGGTCAGCCTTAACATCAGGAAGAATGATTTCTCTCTTTATTATTATTTTTCAGAAGATTTTAGAAAAAGCTCTTTTATTGTCTATGGAAATTTGCTGAGATATTGATATGAATTATATATTTTATATATATCTAGATGTGTATATATAAATATGAATATATCAGTTTAAGAAGAATTGAAATCTTGGTTATGTGGACTCTTCCAATCCGTGAACACCATGTGTTTCTTCAAGTGATTAGGTCTTGTTTGATTTCTTTCATCAGTGTTTTATAATTTTCATCATACAAATCCTATATGTTCTTTATTAAATTATATGTATTTTATTTTCTTAGGAGCAATAGTAACTGATACTTTTTAATTTCAGTTCTGCTTGTTCATTGTCACTGTAAAGAAACATAATTGATTTTTGTGTGTTGATTTGTTTTCTGTGACCTGACTGGACTCATTAATTCTAGCATTTTTTGTTGTTGTTTGAAGATTCCTTAGAATTTTCTGAATAGACATTTTATCTGCAAATAGAAACAGTTTTATATTTGCTTTTCCAATTTTTTCCTTGCCTTATTGCAATAGCTAAAGCTTTCAATGCTAAGTTAAATCAAAGTGGGAGGAGTCGACATCAGTGCCTTCTTTTTGATGTTTTAGGGGGAGGCATTCAGTCTTTCACCATACAGTGTGATCTTAGCTGGAAGTTTTTTGGCAGGTGCTCTTTCTCAGTTTGCGGAAGTTTCTCTCTATTCTTGTTAGACTTATCGATAGACCATATGATTTTTCTCTTTTTGTCTGCTTGTTTGGCAGAGTGCATTTATTGACTTTTGAATATCAAATTAGCCTTCACGCCTGGAATAGATCCTACTTGGTTGTGGTACATTACTTAAAATATATTTTTTGGATTTTTGTTTGCTAAAATTTTGTTGAGAACTTTTTCATCTAATTTGTTATTGCTGTTCAGTTGCTAAGTCATGTCCAGCTCTTTGACCCCATGGACTGCAGCCGGTCCCTGTCCTTTACTATCTCCTGGAGCTTGTGCAGACTCATGTCCATTGAGTTGGTGATGCTGTCCTAGTGATACATTGGTCTGTATACCCTGTTGGCCCTTTTTTGTTCTCTCTTTGACTGATTTTTGTATCAAGGTAATACGTGCTTCATAAAATTAGTTGTGAAGTAGTCCCTCTTCATCTGATTCTGAAAGAGATTGTGTAAAATTAATGCTGCTGCTGCTGCTAAGTCACCTCAGTCATGTCCGACTCTGTGCGACCCCATAGACGGCAGCCCACCAGGCTACCCCGTCCCTGGGATTCTCTAGGCAAGAAAACTGGAGTGGGTTGCTATTTCCTTCTCCAATGCATGAAAGGGAAAAGTCAAAGTGAAGTCGCTCATTCATGTCTGACTCTTAGCAACCCCATGGACTGCAGCCCACCAGGCTCCTCTGTCCATGGATTTTCCAAGCAAGAGTGCTGGAGTGGGGTGCCATGGCTGGTGTATTATTTTAGTGCTTCATGCTTTTAAAAAGCAGAACCCCAGTTGTTCTCAGATGCATTCACATTAGATAAAATTTACATTTTCCTTATTGGAGGAGTATCTTAGATTTGAGTATGACTTTTACAGGGCTGTTTTAACAAATTTTAGGTCCTGTGTATTGCCTTTTTTCTTTTTTTTAAATGGTAGGGAAAAATGAAATTGTCAGTATCAATCATTATGTATAAGCAGTAGGTTGGAAATAGAATTATTACCTGAAATAATTTATCAAAGATAATTCTAATACTTGATTCTGTGATAGACTTACTGATTTGCAGCTTGCCTGAGTATGAGTTGTGAAACTACAGAATTATCCATAGTAACTTTGGAATTGTTAGGGAGATTGAATGAAATGTAGAAACAAAGCATTGTGAGGTTTGTTAACTTGTTCAAGGTCACAGTGTGTAAACTAAATTCCAAGTTCAGTTCACAGTCTTCTACTGCTGCTGCTAAGTCACTTCAGTTGTGTCCGACTCTGTGTGACCCCATAGACAGCAGCCCACCAGGCTCCCCCGTCCCTGGGATTCTCTAGGCAAGAACACTGGAGTGGGTTGCCATTTCCTTCTCCAATGTATGAAAGGGAAAAGTTTAAGGGATGTCGCTCAGTCGTGTCCGAGTCTTCACAGCCCCATGGATCGCAGCCTACCAGGCTTCTCTGTCTATGGGATTTTCCAGGCAAGAGTACTGGAGTGGGGTGCCATCGCCTTCTCCAGTCTTCTAAGCCAATGCTTAACTGGGAAGGAACATTAGATCACCAGTGAGTCTTTGCTGAAAGAAGCAAAGAAAACATACACATAGTATCTATATATCTATATATCCTCTGCTGACCTCATATACTTTTCAGCTACTCATCCCTGGGGCATACAAAATGGTACTCAAAGGTAAATTTGAGAAAACACATGGGGGATTTTGATGCACAGCATAGGTTAAGAACCATTACAATAACCCCACACATTATGTCCATTTATTTCTTTTGAAAATCATTAACTGTTTGTAATTACTTTGTTAGAATAAACTTATGGTAGAAATTTACAGTTTAAGAAAATCTTAAATTGTGAAATGCTATTAAAAACTAGAAAATATAGGTGACTTTTACCATCCTTTTTAGAAGTGCACCTTTAAAGTCACTAGGTGAGCATAAGAACATAACAATACATGTAACTTGCTTTATTTTTCTAATTATGTTATTGTATTTAGTGGTCAGTTAGAGATATGATGGGATAAAGACTGATTACTGAATCAACTTGAAGATATGGGAGGGGGTTGGCAAAATTGTCAGTATTCCCCATAAGCAATTTTCTATCTGTGAATAATATCAAATGATAGTCTAGATCTAGAAAGTCATTCTGAAATCTTATCATTAAATATTGAAAAGTATTAAAAGAAATAAAAAGTAATAGTTTATCTTTTTTCTAGACCAGAGGTGGCAAAGAAACGAAACTGGTGTTTCCCCCCGTCCTTCTATACTAATTCCAAGGCGCTTTACCTCAGTCTTTCTCAGTACGTTGCTTCTGGCAGCCACTCTTAACTGGAATTGACACCAAAGATGAAACCTATTGTATTTGGCATTTTTGTTCTAGGCAGTGTACTTTTTTGGCGGTCAGATTTGTTTACTTTAAATGTTACTCTGTGCCTCAGTGGAGTCTTTTTTTGGAAATTAAAAATAATAGTGGTTTTTAATGTGAGTTACACAAATGGTAGTTCATAGAAGACCCCCCACCCCCAGCAAAACAAAACAAACGAAAGAAAAGTCCAGTTAGCTAAAAATTAGCATGTTGTTTCAAGAGAGAGCTTACCACAGAGCCTGTAGGCCAGATCCAGCCTGTGAACTCAGAATGATATTTACATTTTTAAATGGTGGGGGAAAGTTTTTTTTTTTTTAAGAATATTTTGTGATATAAAAATTATGTGAAATTTAGTCGTCAGTGTCCATTAGTGAAGTTGTATTGAAATGTAGCAGTGCTCATTCATTTACCGTCCAGTGGATGCTTTTGTGCTGCGTTGGCAGGATTGAGGAGTTGTAAAAGAAACCATAAGGCCAACAAAGGCTAAGATATTTCCTGTCTGGCCCTTTCCAGAAAAAGTTTGCCAGTCTGCTGTGAGATAATGCAGGTAGTGCATGTTTGCTTTTGGGTTATTTAGTAAAGGAGGAAACTTAATTTGATGTTTTTTCAACAGGTTTCCGAAAAGGAATAATTTAGAAACATTGAGGTCTCAGAACTTCTTTAGACTTAGCCTAAGGAGATTTTTATGTGGTTTGTATCTATAAATATCACCATACTAGAAATTAGGGCAGAAAATTAAAGAATATTTATTTAAAAGTGTCAATAATAAATCCATTATATGTTAACAAAAGAATAGATTTTAAGAATAGATTTTTATGAAAAATATTTTCTAAAAAATTAGATAAATTTTTTACAAATTTTTTAATAATTGTTTTAGTAGATGACAACTGAATTCTTGTATCTGTTTTTCCACTCCGTTTGTTGTGACGCAAAAACTTGTGATGTTTTGACGTGGAGGAAATCTGTCCATACACAGACATGTAGTTAGAAAAATGGAGAGTATTTTAATAGGTTTTTAAGATAATTGTGGATATTTTTCTTTGATAGTACACCATAATTCAAAAAGTAGTAATTTCTTTGATGGTTTTGTGTTCTTAAGTCAAATTGATTGAAGTATACGTTGCAGAGAATAACATATATTTTGTTTAGATACACAAGTCTGTGCAGTCTGATTAACTCATGAATTATATAGCCATCATCACAATAAAAATGTGGAATGTTTCCATCACCTCTAAAAGTTTCCTTATACCCTTTTGTAATTAGCCCTGTCCCCTCACTCTTAACTTCTGATCTGATTTTCATACCTGTACTTCTGCCTTTTCCAAAATATTGTGTAAATGGAATCATACAGTATGTAGCCTTTTAGCCCATTTTTGTTTTTAGCATAATGTGTTTACAGTTTATCCGTTTAGTTGCAGCTATAACCAGTTCATTTATTTTTATTGTATAGATGTTTATTTTTACATCTATCAGTGCTAGATATTAGGTGGTTTCTGGTGATTCTGAATAAAGCCACTCTAAAAAGTATAGTTTTTTGCATAGATATATGTTTCCGTTCCTTAAATACCTAGGCATGAGATTGCTGTGTAATATGGTAGATGCATGTTTCACTGTAAGAAGACTTCATCCTGAGTTAATGGGCCATTTTGCATTCCCACTAGCAGTGTGTGCAAGTTGCCATTGCTCTACATATTTCCCAAAACTTGAGACTGTATGTTTTTATTTTTATGTTAGTCATTCTAATGAATATTAGATCTAGTTTTAGTTTGCATTTCCCTGGTTAGTGATATTGAGTATCTTTCTATGTAGTATTTCCCATTTATATTTCTTTGATAAGACGTCTATCTGAATCTCTTGCCCATTTTTTAGAAATTAGGTAATATGTTTTCTTATTATTGAGTTGTAATAGATCTTTTTATTTTCTGAATATCTGTTCTTTTTTAGGTATATAATTTGCAGGTATTTTCTCTGGTGGCTTAGAGGGTAAAGCATCTGCCCACAATATGGGAGACCCGGGTTCAATCCCTGGGTAGGGAAGATCCCCTGGAGAAGGAAATGGCAACCCACTCCAGTACTCTTGCCTGGAAAATCCCATGGACAGAGGAGCCTGGTAGGCTATAGTCCATGGGGTTGCAAAGAGTCGGACACGACTGAGCGACTTCACTTCTCCCAGTCTGAATTTTTTCTTTAACTTTCAAAGAGAAGTTTCAATTTTAACGAAGTTCAGCTTTTGAAGTCTAATTTTTTCTTTTGAGGCTCCTAATTTTTTGTATTTTAACAAATCTTTCATGTTAATAATTTAGGGTCACAAGATTTTTCTTGTTTTTAGAAGTTTTATAATAATAGTTTAAGGTTTTAGATAAAGTGAAGAGGAACTAAAAAATAAAAAGCCTCTTGATAAGAGTGAAAGAGGAGAGTGAGAAAGTTGGCTTAAAACTCAGCATTCAGAAAACGAAGATCATGGCATCTGGTCCCATCACTTCATGGGAAATAGATGGGGAAACTGTGGAAACAGTGTCAGACTTTATATTTTGGGGCTCCAAAATCACTGCAGATGGTGATTGCAGCCATGAAATTAAAAGATGCTTACTAGTAACCTAGATAGCATATTCAAAAGCAGAGACATTACTTTGCCAACTATGGTCCGTCTAGTCAAGGCTATGGTTTTTCCTGTGGTCATGTATGGATGTGAGAGTTGGACTGTGAAGAAGGCTGAGCACTGAAGAANGGCACAATAAATATAAAAATTAAACTAAAATAGATTTTATATAAGAGATTCTCCCCAACTCTTCAGGGAGTTTTCATGAATGCAAAGGCAAAAATTAGTTGACTTGTTCATATATGTATAAAATACTTTTTATAAAATCAGAAACGGGTAATTGTTTAGTCTTTGACTTACCGTACTGTATATTTAGATGTTAGAGGACGCTGGAACCCTTTGTCTTTCAACCTATTTCTAAAGTGAGAAAGGACAGAGGGAAGAAGTAGTAGGAAGGTGGGTCCATAAGGGTAGCTAGTCTTAAATCTTTTAAAAACATTTTCTATACTACTTAACTTTAAATGAGAGATTTCCTTCCTAATAAATGAGGTTGCATTCTTGACGGATAAGACAGTAGGGACTTATGCTGGGTGGCTAGGGAGAATCAGACTTGTAATTAAAGATTTGCTGTGCATAATTTACAAATGAATACATTATGAGCAAACAATTATACTCTTTGTCCTCATTGTTTTTCCTAGCCTTTCTTTTAAAGGTTAATAACCAACCTGCTGTGCTAGTCTATTGATATTTTGAAGGCTGGACAGAACTGTAAAATAAATTGATGTTGTACACGGGGAAGCCAAATACCAGTCTGCTCTAATTTCCACTAGCTACCCGGCATGCCTCGGAGCACCTCCCTAAATTGGTGGCCAGTAACTATATACTTAGAGATTACAAATGAATACACATATTAGGTCATGCTAGGAGTAATTGAGAAGTTAAACGTACTGAAGAGATTTTCCAAAACTGAAATAGATTGTTTTTCGATTTTTTCCATTTTGGATTATCAGCACCTTTCCACCGATAATCATCCATTAACATGAATGAATAATTTAGAATTGAACAGATACCCACTTTGGATAGTATGCGCCGAAGCAGGAAGGAAAGAAGGAAAATAGTTTCCAAACTACTGTCATTTTTGTTGCCTAGTTTGACTTATCCCTTTCATTTAATGCCAAAGACTTCCTTGTGAAAAAAAGTAAACCTTTGCCAAAGAAAGGTCTGTATACTAACTTGTATAAGGCAGGCTGACCAGTAATGGATGTTAATTATTGGTTGGACTTTGATGTAGTTATGTTGCCAGTAACTTGGAAATTTTCCTGACGCTTTTTCCCCTTAATCTCTTTCTTTGGGGCTCCTATTGAAAATGGTTTAATTTGGAGGGAATATCTGATTTTTCAAAATTACACACACTGTTCCAGAGTCCGTTGACTATCAATAATTGTTTTAAATTGTGAGTTAGTTGGTGCCATTATTAGTGATGATATCTGGCACATTCAGCTTATATCTGTATTTAGCAACTTGCCCTAGTTGAACTACCTGTATTATTCCCAGGGTTGGGGTTAGGGGTGGGGATTGAAGTGGTGAATAAAATCCTATAATAAGTGTAGGGCAACCCAATAGCCCATCACTATTTTCAGTTCTCAGAAGGCTTTGTTTAGAATTTTGAGTTTCAGTATATGTTACTTAAGTGAATTATGATGGAATAACTCAGTATTAAAAATAAGTTTTCAGATTGTTATGGGGCCACTTGTTAAAGTTTTAGAGCTCCTGAGTGTCTCAAGCATGCTAAGTATGCTGGAAGAGAACATTGTAAGGGAGCGCTTTTTCTCCTAACCCCAGACACTCATCCCATCAGGGAAAAAATCCTGAAACAATGCTTTGAAGTGTGACTTCAGTAGTATCTTTCCTATGCAAGCTTAGGAGCTGTGGAATGGCAGCCTGGAATCCACTCAGCAGCCCCTGATAAGTGAGATAATTAAAATCTATGTAACTAGAATATAGATGGTATAACTAGAATATAGATGCAGAACAATTTTTTCATGAATGCCTGAAATTAGTTGATTTTTCAGTATGATAGAAGAAGGAAGTTGATTTTTTTTAAAGTAATAAATGCTTACTGAATAATGATTGAACACTCCTATGGATAAGACAGTCTCCAAGCTCCAGTGACAGGCTTTGGGGAGATAAGAAAGATGTAATAAACAGATGTTCTTGCCCTTGGGAGAAGGATGATGTTGGGGAAGGCAGTATGTAAGTGAGAAGGCAGACTATTATTAGGAAAAAGCATGTAAACAAGACCACGTTTAACGTGCTACAAATGGGATACGTGAAGACTAAAAAATTTTAAGTAAAGTGCAAGTGAGGTAAATTAGAGAAGATTTGAATCAGGAAAATTTGAAATGGACTTGGGAGGTTATGGATTAGAGTCATAATGATGCGTGAGGTATGGAGTTAGGTGGATCTTGGTTCAAGTCATGGTTCTACTGTGACCTTGGACAATTTACTTCTCCATCTTTAATATATATATATAATATATGTGAGCAAGTAAGTGAAATAGTTATTTTGTGTTGGGAGTAAAAGGAAATAGATCTTCTGGACAGAAAGTATAGAATGTACAGTGTGCAGTTATGGTATGAATGACTAAGTTGTGTTTGTGGGGAGAATAAATAAGAATGACTAGAGAAAATGTGGGTTGCTCAAGTCATGGGTAGAGCAGGCGAGAGGGTGGAGGGGACTCAGAGGCCAGACTCTGTTGGGTGTTGATGAAAGGGTCAATAGAGTCATTGTAGGTCCTTGAACAAAGGATGGATTTAGTGAGAAGTAGTGAGCCCTCTGGTCCAGGAACTCAGGGACAAGGCGTCAAGCACCAATACATTGTGACTCTCCTTTTCTGGAATATCCAGGCCTAAAGAGATCAGCCAGGAGATGTAGGATTCCTTGTAGAAGTCTTTGTATTCACACACCTTACTCACTATTTTGAACTCTGCTTGTTACTGTCTCACATTGTACCAGCCTGTGAGGCAGTCATGCGACTATGGTTGGATTCTCTTCAAGCTTATGTTAAAGACAGTGTTGTGTTTCAAGTGCTCTTGACTTTCAGTTATCTCTGCTATTGCAGGGAGCACTAGTTTAGGTAATTCAGAGCTTAAAAAATTTCTTGTTTTAAAAATCATACTTATTGTAGTGTTTGGGGATCATACCGATGGAATGAACTTGCATTTGTATTTCTAAACCTGAATTACCTGATAGGAAAATATACTGATAGACAAGAACCATCAGTCTTGAATTAAAAATTTTGCCTCAGAAATCCATAAAATGAACAGTCCATATGAGGATAATTAAGACTGGGCTACACTGAGTCTGTTAATGAAGACTGATTTCTTTTCAAAATCTGTGTGGGGCCAGTGTGGCCTCTCAGCTGTCTGCTTTATTCCTGAGAGCGGTTGGTAGAAGATGCCTATGTTGCATTCTGAATAAGTCTTTACTCACAATATCTGGAGGAGTCCTGTTGCATCGTACTGCATTGTTGAAGATTAAGCTGGCCTTTTCAAAGGTTTTAAGCTTTATAAAGGCTCTGCAGGTATTAGCTCCTTTGAAAATCTGTTAGATTTTTCCTCCTGAAGTAAACTTGTTGAAAATATGGCCAATTTAAGAAAAAAAGAGAAAAAGGAAGGCAACATGTCCACACTTAAGAAGTAAACCAAAAAAAAGAAATCACACAGCTCTTCTTCCATCCTTGTTCCTTCATTTGACTTGTTTTCCTTTATCCTTGCCTACCCTAGCCTTCTCATAATCATTACCAAACTGTGTGCTTGTGATGTCATGGGCACAGGATTATTATTTACCACTGAAGTCAGGAGATTGTATTTCTGAGCTAAAATTCAGAGGTGGAAAAATCAGGCATTTTCATTTATGCAGTTTAGTTCAGGATTATTTGTAACTGTGTTTTTTAGAATTATGTCTTATACCTTAGACTATAAGAAATAGTTTTGCATAGGAGAGATCACTAGGCTATTATTTTTTGTGACTTGCTGTGAATTTGGTTCTATTAGGTGGTATGACGAATCAGGAAAAATGACAATTTTTTGCCCTTGAGGAATTTACAGTCCAGTTTGGAGTAAGGGGAATAGGAAGAGGTGAATACCTACTGAGCCTCTTTATGCCAGAGAAAATTTTAAAATATGAAAGCATATTATCAATTGCATAATACAGATCTCAAACCATAAGTATTTGAGGAGAAGAATACTCAGGTAATTATGAGTGATATCACAGAGGAATTGTAGTTTACTCCAGATCTTTAGAAAGTTGTATTAGGTGCAGGAAATGAAGATGAAGCAAATAACAAAAATGTCATTTCATTTTGGAGCTTGGAGAGATCAAGCAAAAACTTGGAAACAGGAATGTACTTGGGGTGTTCTTGGGGTGGTAATGAGACTGACCTGAGTTGCAGTGAATAGTCATAAAACAAAGATGGTTAGGTTGGTTTGGAGCTGTGTTTATAGAGGGTCTTAAAAGTTAGGCTTATAAGTTTAGATTTTAAATGATGGAAAACAGCTAACCACTGAGAATTTTTTATAGGATCATAAAATGATGATAACAGGAAATAGATTTTGCTTGGAGGGAAGGGAAGTGAGCACCTGGTGTGTATGAGATGATGAGACCTGAGCTAGGGTTGTGGAGGAGAAAGAGTGAAAAAATGATTGTGAAGGGAAAATTCAAATCAATGAGGACTGGACGTGGAAGATGAAGGAGAGAGATCACTCAAACGTGACTATGGTGTTTTAAGCCTGGGTTTCTGAGACATTGAAGTAAAGAAGGTGGGAAGGTTTCCTCATTTCTTAGGGAAATATGATGAGCTTAATTGGAAATGTTTTGGACTTAAAAACTGGCAATGAAATGTCCAAATGAAAGCTGTTCCAGTTGTTAGAGATGAGACTTAGCTGGTGGAAAGGTGGGGGTAAATAATGCTTGAAAGTATGGGTTTGGANAAGGTTTCCTCATTTCTTAGGGAAATATGATGAGCTTAATTGGAAATGTTTTGGACTTAAAAACTGGCAATGAAATGTCCAAATGAAAGCTGTTCCAGTTGTTAGAGATGAGACTTAGCTGGTGGAAAGGTGGGGGTAAATAATGCTTGAAAGTATGGGTTTGGAGTTCATTAACATTGCTGTGATAGCTCTAGCCAAGAAAATGAATCAGCTCTCTGAAGACTAGAGTTTAGGGGAGGAGCACAAGACCACAGATAGTGGTACTGATAAGCACTACTATTCTCTATTCTTCAGGCCATCTTAATCGAGTTTTTCCTTCTCCTTTCATCTTTTCCATTGCTGTCTTCCCTACTCCATCAATCCTTTGAATGTGTCTTATAAGCACTGTCTTAGGCACTGAGGAAGCAGATAAGTCAGACAAGGTCTGTGCCTACAGGGAGTTTATGGGTCTAGTGGGAGATAGATGTGTCAATATATAGATGAAGTGAAGTGTGATTGATGTTGTGATAAAGGTATGTAGGGGGCAGTTCTGCCTTGGACGTTCAAAGGTTGGAAAGGGCCTCCCAGAGGAGATGATATTTGAGCTGAGTCTTGAAAGATGAGTTAAGGATGTACCCTACAGATTAGAGAGAGAAGTACACTCAAGGCCAAGAAAACAGCATGAGTAAATGCTTAAAGGAACGAAACAGCCAGACTTCTTCAGGTAACTTTTAAGTAGTTATTAATATTATGGTTGGAGGTCAGGGATGAGGCTGGAGAAGTAGGTAAGGCTCATCATGGACTGATCAAGGTAAGGCTGATCAAGTTTTATCTTGTTCTGCATGAAATGATAAGCCATTTAAGGGTTTTTAAACATTGGGTGATAAAGTTTCATGTTCTAGAAAGATAATTTTGTCAGTGGTATAGAGAGAGTAGATTGGAGAGGAACAGAGCAAAAGACTTTTGAAATAACTTACTAATACATTTTTTGTTGAGTGATCATGTTTAGAAATAGAATCAGAGAACAAGAGGGACTGTTCCCCGTTCTTAGTCTCCCTCACTGATTTTCAGATGGAATACCTGAGATTTACTCCGGATCACAGAAGTAGTGAAGTGATGGCTTAGTCTGAGATTCAGTGTTCATGGCTGCAATGTAGTGGGTGATTAATGAGTATTTGTTCACCTCTCTAATTCCCTCACGAGTCCTGTTGAATGTTCGTCCCATTCTGCCACGCTGCATTGTGCTTGAAGACAGAAGGACTTCTGTCATTTCATTCCATCATCCTTTATTCTAGTCGAAAGTGAGCAGTGGTATTTTCCCGGATCTGACTGAGGAATATCTGCCCTAAGAGTGCCATGGGGATTTGGGGCTTTGGCCTGGGGCAGTTGGGCACCCTGGAGTGGAGTGACTAGAATGTTAGAATTCCTCAGTGATTTAAGTGATTCAGATGTGGAGGGATGTCAAGGTATTTGTTTTATTGTGTGTGCAGATGTATTTATCTCTCCTGCTAAGTTCCCTTCTAGTTTTCTTTTAAACTTAGTTTTAAGCTGTATCAATGAAACTTTGGTGAAAGAAATAAGTTATGATAAATTGGGTACCAGCAAAAAGTATATATTAAAAAAAAAGATTTGTCATTATTCTTTCTTCCCCATGTTTTTAATGTCATTGGGTTTTTGTGAAGGTCAATTGTTTGGGTTTAAAGTGCAATGTAAGAATTTGGATTTTGTGTTTTAAGTCTTTTTTTGCTGGAGAAGAACAGAATAGGATAGAGGACATCTTAGAGGTCCATAGGTTCCCCTGGGGAAAGCTGGAACATGAGGGGGATGTGGAAGGATGATGTCTTCCATTGACAAGCCTTCATCAAAACTGATTTATGAGTTCCTTACTCCTTCCTCTGGGTTCTGTCAACATCTCTAGAGAAAGGCCTTGGATTGGATACTGTCCACTTTAGCAGAGCTGCCAATTCTTAATTCTTTCTCAAGTGGGCAAGGGTACATTTTGTTTTTGTTTGTGAGTGTTTGGGGGAGGGTTGGAGAGAGAGGAGGTACAGAATAGCTACTCATAGTGAGTCTTTATCTGAATTCCTATGTAACTGGAAGTTTCCTTGGCTTTGTTTTAGGGGAGATGACTTGGTTACACAGGCATTTAAGTTACGTGGGAAGGTGGTTCTCACTCCCTTCAGTTATCTGATCTAGGATGGCAATAAATACTTTTTCTTGTCCATATTTGTCAGCCTCCGCCCACTGCCCCCCCCCCCCTTTGCTCTCAGTGCTTTTTGTGCACACTGGGTGAGGGATATGAAGGATCCTCTTCAGTCTAAAATGGAGCTTGTCAGGTGTTCTTTTGAAGTTTAGGGGAACCTAAACCAGCTCCTGGTTACTCTTGTGTTAATGACTCTCCTATTCTTCCAGTCTCTGGGCCCTTTCTTAATTTGAACATTTTGAATAATAAGATATCTTAAATACTTTGGAAAGTTCAGGGGAAAAAAACCCTAACATAATTTTGAGCCCACAACCCAGATTTAGTGGATATTAACATTTTGCGGGTTTATTTTAGATTTCTCACTGTCTTTAAGATATAAACTGTTAAGTATTAGATACAGCCAAAGTCCTACTCTGCATCCTTATCCCCTTCCTCTTTCCTGAGAAATGAATACTGGCCTAAATTGGTATGTATCATTGCATTTTATGTTTTATACTTTAAAAACACTGTGTAATGTAGGCACAAGCAACATATAGTTTTATTTTGAAATCATAAATAAAAATCAGAATCGTACTGCAGGTATTTTTTGCAACCCTGTTTCCCAGTGCTGTTTTTCAGAATTATTTACATGTAGGTCTAGTTCATTTAATCACCTGATCTTTAAGCCTGTTTCCTCCACTGCCCTCCCCACTTGTGAATAGTCCTACCATCAAAGTCCCAGTTTAAACCCTCTCTTCCATGAAAACTTCCCTGATTCTTTCCTCCTCCTGCAAGCTGTGATCTTTCCTATTTCTGAAGCTGCCTATCATTTTATTGATGCTGATCTGGTCGTAGTTGTGTGTTTTTGTATTTTAGTTTATTTATGCCCTTGGCTTGCCTCTTTTATACTGTGAGCTCCTTGAAAGCAGATAAGTAGTTTCTTTTATTTTTGTATCCCTCATGGCACTTGCCACAGTAACATAAACATATTAGGCATTTAGTCGCTGGTTAATTAATTAATAAAACAATAAAAACAGTCCTCTGAGTTGGTGAGCTGTGTAATTATGAGCAATATAGTGTGGCCTTTATGAAAAATAAAGCTTAAAAGAAACATTCAGCACTGTAAATTATATAAAAATGTACATAAATGTTGAGTGCGTTCAAGACTGACTTCCTGTCGGAGATGAGAGCAAACATTCCTGAGAAATGAAATGAAAATTGATTGGTGATATCATCCCAATGAGGAAACTCCTGGGAATTGATCCTGATGGCATTTGAGGCAGTGTACTTCTGTGGCCAAACTCCTTTCACTAGCTATCAAATTCTGCTATTGTCATCAAGGCCTTGACACCTTTGCTGGAGATTTACATTGGTGGTGAGAAAAAGCAGCCTATCTGTTCACTTAATAAATACTGCTGAGAAACAAGAATTCTTTGGCCTCTAAAAAAGGCCTAATAATGTACACATTTGTGTGTGTATGTAATATACTTTTAACGGCACCATTTTTATCGATGAGACCAGATTGTATCCCAGCAAAATATTCTTAAGCTTTTAATTCTGGAATGTGTAGTATCAACATAACATTGTTTAGGTCTCACCAAAGTCCTTCCCTCCCCTGCCAGGAAGAAATTAAATGTTAAGTTGAACTATAATGAAATTGAAATTTTATAGATAAAATAAGTCATATATCACCAATGATTATTCTTTAAACTTATGTTTAGGTTTTTTTTTTAAATTATTTTTTATTTATTTTTTTTGTTCTTTATAACTTTTTTTTTTTAATTTTAATTTTAATTTTTTTTTCCATCTCAGGTGTACATGAGTTCCCAATCTTGAACAAACTTATGTTTAGGTTGTTATGTTTAATGGTTATTGTGTTAAATGGTAATTGCTTAAGCTTGTATTTAATGGTCATTGCTTAAACTGTGGTTAAACTTAATAGGTCAGGTCTTGATTTCCTGTTGGAGTTCTGAAGAACATTATCACAGACCTTTTTGAAGTGAATAATTCCAACTCTTATTTATAATTCTAAAATGCACTTCTGAACTTTGCAACAGATTTTCTTTTTGTAATTATCTTTAGCTCCAATTTTTGATAAAACATTCTTATTTCTCAGCAGACATTTAGTATATTGGGGAAGGTTGTGGGAGAGTGTGTGAGGGTTTTAGAGCATACAACCTCATCTCAGGAAAATGAACCTGAGATGAAAATTCTTGCTGTCAGTAGCTGTAATACATGTAATTGATTGAGTTGATTTTAATGAGCTTACATTACAACCTTTGAGTAAATGACTCCCCCATTATCATTTCCTGCCAACCTCTCATGTCTCTTCTCTAGTCTTGATAAGGGAGATCTGAGGTGATAGGGAAAACCAGGGAAGAGAAAATTTGTTGTCACCATTGACTTTATCTGGAGACCCTGTTAGAGCCCTACCTGGCACCAGATTCCTACCTGTGGTTCCCCCAACAGTTCTTAGGTTAAAAGGGAAGAGGAATGCGGATGTCAGGGGAAAGAGCAAAGAAACAGTGTAGATAGTGGGAGTTAATAGATATCATAGAATAGGACTGAGGAACAGAAATGGGGGAAAAGGGATGTGCATACAAATTTAAAGAGGTTCTGTTTCCTCCTGTCATTCCAAACCTGGCTTAGAATTCTTCATAAACCTTGTACCTTAACTATACCAAAGGTGTATTGAGGAGGCCACACCAGCTTTAAAACTATCATCTTTGTATTCTAAAATCATTCTTTGAAAAGTCAGGTCATTTTAAATGAGGTGGTCTACTAGCGCCTTTTCAATCATTAATAACTGACTTCAAAGGAAAAGAATTCATCTGAGGCTTTAGAACTAGTCAGTCTTGATATTTACATGAAGATAGTCCCATGTGAGGAACTGAGGCAAGATAATGGGAACATATAATAATGCTAACAAAAATATTTTAGATAGTATGCTCTTATTTCTTTTAAAAACTTTCCTGCTCTTTTGAGTTCCTTTGTTAGCATTTGCTTTCATCATTGAACTGGGAGCTCACCTGGCTGAGTGTTTAGACTCTTCATTTTCTGAAAATTTCCCTTAGTACTAGGGGCAAGATTATCTAATATGAGGAATACTTGGTCCCTGTTTACTGACTTGGGATAAGGACTTCCCAGACTCCTCAAAATTCTGAAAATAGAATTTGAGAGTTAGACTTAAGATTTGCTGCATCCTAACTTCTTTGGCTGCCTAAAGTAAATTCCTAGCTATTTGATACAAGGTCGCCTCTCATTTTAATGTTAAGTTCTTCTGTCACACATCTGTGTAATTTTTTGTAGTATTCTAGTTCATTATGGAAATTAAGATTGAAAAAAGTCATCTGTGCAGAATTCCCTTGATGTTTGCTTCCTGGCTGAGATGATAAATTCCTTTTTACTGAACACGTGTTGTGTACTGGAATTTGGACAAGATGCTCTAAGGAGATGCCAAGGTTATGTTACCTACTAAATAAACTAAACAAGTATTAGGAGAATTGGCTCCTTGGGAATTTATATTCTGGGTTAAAATAGGATACACACACAGAGACACACATTTTTAGAAAAAAGAAAAACAGACTGTATAGTGTTATGTATAATCTCACATAGTATTTTAGAATGGAAAAGGAATTTACATATTGTCATCATTTTCTGGGTGAGGAAAATGAGGCCCAGAATATTTAAATGACTTGTTCAAGGTAGTTACCCTCACCAACAAACATTTTATTGGATATCTGCCCTCTGAAAAGTTAGGCCTCAGGTATAGAAAGATTAAAATCATCAAGAACTTAATAATTAGTTATGAAGGCTGAATGTTTGCATAAAAAGATAACTAGTAATACAAAGTCATGGGTATTAAGTGTCAATACTCATGACATTATATATACTCTCCAACCCCCAGTTTTGAAGATAAAATAGTCCTTCCCTCTGCTTGTAGGTAGGTTGCTTTGGTTACAAACTGTAGGTGAAGTAGCCTCAAAGGCTGCATTAGTCTTTTCGGGTTAAAGGGATAGAGATATATAGTTATACAGAAGTTTAGAGAGAGTGGATAGGGAACATTTGTACCCTTAGGATAATCTAGGCCCTGGAAAAGAGAGAAGACTGAGTAAGTGGAGAGGGGGGAACATTCAAGGAATGAGAACAGGGAGCTGAGCCTGTCTTGTGGGGACAGAACAAGTAGACACAGTGCTTCATTTAGGAGAGCAATGAGATTAATAAAGTTGGAGAGTTAGATGAATTGGAGAGGACCTTAAATCCCATGTAGAGGATTTCAGTTTATCTTTACAATGAAAAATCTTTGAGCAGGGAATTATATATGTAAATTAGTATTTTGGGAAAATTGTTTCAGCCATGTGGTGTGAAATGGAAGGAGAGAAAGCAGTTAGAAGACAAATTCTGGGAAAGGAGTCTTTACAGGGATGATGGGAATGGAGAAAGGGGAGAGATTCAAGTGATTTGAAGAAAACTAAACACCATTTGGTAACTGCTTTTATAGGAAAGGGATAGATAAGAACAATGCACATGTTTTTAATCTGGGTTATAGCAGTAGGGGAGCTGGGTTTGCGTGGTGTTTAATACATTTATTCTCCAAAGGAATGCCTTGGTGGAAAAAAGCACTGAGTCTAGCCCAACGTTCAGATCATACTGAGTATAGAGTTTAAGTGACTGGTTTGCATGCCTCGTAAGTAGTGGAACTTGGTGTAGAGCCCATGCTTTTGACTGTTGTCTAGTGCTATTTTTATTATATACAGCTTACGAGGAGGTGGGTCAAGTGGTTAAAAACACAGAGCCTGGAAGTGAAATGGGAAGTTGAAGACCACATTATGATGAGGTTTAACCACAAGCTGTTTCAGTTCTACATAGGTTTTCCTTGTATTTAGGCTCTAAATGTGTATAGTTCTCTCAGGCTCACAGTGTTACAATGACCTGGGTTTCTTAGAACTATCTTCTGAGTTTCACTTCCTCACAGTCAAGGAAAAAAATTTCCTTAGATTTTGGACTTAATTGCATATACTCTCTGACCCCCAAATTTTGAAGATAAAATAGTCCTTTCCCCTGCTTGTAGGTAGGTTGCTTTGCTTACAAACTATAGATGAAGTAACCTCAAAGGCCACCTTAGTCTTTTTGGAGTAAAGAGAGGAGGAGAGTTTTGGACCTGAATCTTTCAGGCTTATTTACTGTGTCAGCAGTTACGAACAGTTTCCTTACACAGATCTTATTACCTAAAAAGGGCTATAAATTGTATGGATCAATATGGTGTTTTTGCTAATGGTATGTTTTTAGAGGATCAAATGGCCTTGTGAAAAATCATTTATATTTTGTTTTTAAATATGTAGTCAGGTATATTTAAGATATGACTCTTTCTTACACCTTTGTTTCCTTTCCTTTTCTTTCCCCTTCTACCAGGCATTTACCAGATGTGGTAACAGATACCTGCAGACTCAAAATAGCATTTTCTGGATCAGCTAACACTTACTATATATCTGCTGTAAGGGTCTGGCACTGTTATATAATTTCATTAGCCAGATTAAATATTTCTAGATTTTATGCTAAGTCCCTACTGGCCACTGTATTCCAGTGTTTGGCTTCTACAGTTCTTATCCTATCTTAATCCTTGCCATGACTCTTCTTGTATAACTTTTTTTGGGTATGTCATTTTAATTATTTAGGCTGTGCTGGGTCTTTGTTGCTGCTTTCCTCTAGTTGCGGAGAGCAGGGTCTACTCTTGAGCTGCGGTGCGCAGGCTTCTCAGTGCGGTGGCTTCTCTTGTTGCCGAGCACGGGCTCTAGGGCGTGCAGGCTTCGGTAGTTGTGGCTCCCAGGTTTGGGTTTGGTTGCTCCACAGTATGTGGGATTTTCCCGGATCGGTATCTGTCTTGTATTCTACATTGGCAGGCAGATTACTGAGCCCTTCTTTTTTAAAAAAAAAAAAAAAAAAAAAGGAAGCACTCCTTTTATAACTTTTGCCCTGGCTAGGGAATAAAGGGGAGAAAACTTTACTATTTAATAGTGAAGACCCTAGGCTGAGTTATACTAAGGGCTTTATATAATCACCTCATTTATTACTAATAGGTTAGATATTTTTATACCTGCTTGCAGATTCATCCAGAGTGTTTATTACTACATTAATATTAATTCACCAGGATATTTTGGCACAGTTTAAGGTGCTGAGGGATATCACAGTGAATATCAGATAAGGTTCCTGCTAAGGCATAGAGAAGTTAAATAGCTTGTGCAAGGTGCCATAGCAAGAAAGTGGCAGAGCTAGGATTTAAATATAGATCTGATGGATTCCAAAGGGAATGTCTGCAACAGTTTTTAAAATATGCTGCCATTTACATATACTACATGTTCTCTGTAATTGCACATATCAAGTTGTAAAAATAAGTGAGTTCCCCCAGTATTTCTTTTTTAAAGGGTTCTTGATGAGTCCAAGAAAGAAATATGCCTTGGGGCTGGCAAGCACAGCTGCACAATTATTTTCCTCTCTTCCCCCCTCTTTTGCCCACTCTGTCTGAACCCACTCATCAGTTCAGCTCAGTTCAGTCGCTCAGTTGTGTCCGACTCTGCGACCCCATGAATCGCAGCAAGCCAGGCCTCCCTGTCCATCACCACCTCCCGGAGTTCACTCAGACTCACGCCCATCGAGTCAGTGATGCCATACAGCCAGCCATCTCATCCTCTGTTGTCCCCTTCTCCTCCTGCCCGCAATCCCTCCCAGCATCAGAGTCTTTTCCAATGAGTCAACTCTTCGCATGAGGTGGTCAAAGTACTGGAGTTTCAGCTTTAGCATCATTCCTTCCAAAGAACACCCAGAACTGATCTCCTTCAGAATGGACTGGTTGGATCTCCTTGCAGTCCAAGGGACTCTCAAGAGTCTTCTCCAACTCCACAGTTCAAAAGCGCTCATGAATTCTTCGGCGCTCAGCCTGAACTCACTCATACCTGGGTATAAACTGGACAGCCTGACCTGCTTTGGCATTTGGATGTGTTTGTGCTTTGAGGGCTGGGAGAGTTGTTTCTTTGACTTCATTGCCCATTTGCAAGTTCGTTCTTGTAGCATGATGAGTAATATGTTGTTAACATTGTAATGTGGTCATGCCAGCTGGAATTTTTTCTTTTTTTTCTTTTTCCCTTGGTTCTTTCTGATGAGTGTGTGATGCTTGGGTCAGACTTGCTTTCCACAGCTATTCAAACAGAGAAGACTTTCTGTATTCAGAGGACTAGAAAATAGTCTCGAGGTTGGGAAGACTATTAAAATTCAATGTCTTCTGCCCAGCCGAAATTCAGTTTTGTTGGCATTTTGGGTTTATTCTTTATCAAGTGTGATCCAAGAAAGTACTTGTTAGATTAAGGCCATTATTACTATGTGCCATATTTGGAATGAGCAGTGTTCTGGAGTTAGCACCTTAAAAATAGGCACAGGGTTTTTTTTCATGGGCATTCCATAGTAGAAAGCATTAAAAGATGCTTAAATCTGTGAGAGTGATGTGCTGAATTCCAATAGGAACTGAATTCTAAGAACTAATCAGGTGGGATCAAGGTTGTAAGTGTTAAAACTAGTATTGGGGATCCAGTCAATTTAGCATTTTGATTCCAGGAATTTCTGGGCATGGCTCATGAGGTTAATAAGGTGATTTATATGGGTGTGTCTAGCCTAGTGCTTGGTACTTGATTGGTGCACAATAAATGTTAGCTAAATCTTTAAAAGATATTTGAATACAGAGTTTGTCAGTTTGTCTTTCTAGAGCAGCTTCTTCATCATTAAGTATTCCTTCTTTTGAAGAATATTTGTTGAGCCTTTAACTGTGGGTAAAGCATTTGGGACAGATTTAGAATAGTAGATTCTTACTGAGACTGTGATCTTAATATTTTATAAATGGAATCAGTTAGGCCTAGCATTTAATGGGAAATTTGTGATTTTACTTTGCTAGAGAGTCAGCCCTTTGCTTTTTTGATAGAAATAACTTCTTGACTCTTTGGTGGAATTAAAAATGCTTGCTTTTTAATTCCAGTTAAACTGGGTTTGATTTTTTTGATATTTGAGATAGTTGCCTATGATGTTTCCTTTTATCCTCTCTTCATTTTTTTTCAGTAAATAAGACAATATAGTTGCAAGTGTATTGTGAACTGCAAAGCTAGTGGTTATCATCTCTACCACCACTAGTACTAATATTATGGATTAGTAATAAATAGGATTCATTCTTACAGGGGTTAGTTTCCGTGATTAATTTTAAGGAGAAAAACTCAGAGGACAATGGGATATTTGCCACATGATTTGTGTACTGCTGCTGCTGCTGCTAAGTCGCTTCAGTCGTGTCCGACTCTGTGCCACCCCATAGATGGAGCCCATCAGGCTCCCCCGTCCCTGGGATTCTCCAGGCAAGAACACTGGAGTGGGTTGCCATTTCCTTCTCCAGATCTGTGTACTAATGGATACCTTTTGTAGTTTTTGTGGAAGGGAGCAGGAAAAGCAGAGACTTGTTAACGCTGAAAATTTGGCCTGGTGCTATGTCATTGTGAAGGGTTGCCTTATACTACTTTGCTGTCCTCTGTAGTGGCAAGAAAATTAAGCAGGATTTATTATCTGTTAGAGGCTTATAGTACATTTTACTGGAAGCATCAGTCTATACAGGAAACAGTTCATCCCAGTTTGTTGGTAAGATCAACCACATTCCTACATTATGAACCTTATAATAAATAACAAAATTATATTGGTCGATCCAGGGTAGTATCTGCCTGGCCTCCCAGTGTAGGAAGATTGAGGAAACAGTGTCATTGACCAAAATATTTGGTTAGCTGTTATCATCAAAAGCCTTTGCAGTCAACTTCTGGTGACTCTTATTTTTGGAGAAGAACGTGATTTTTATAATCCAAAATAAGTTATTCAGTAAATTTTGAAAAGACTACTTACTTTTCAAAATTTCCTTTTCTGTCTCTTGTCCCTGTCCCTTGGTAAGTCTTTGTCCAGTAAAGGAATTTAGCTGATACCCATCTGGTGTTTTCTGTGAAACCAGCCCATTAGATGAACATCTAGAAAGCAGGGTATACTGTCTCATACCTCAGTTGGTAAAGAATCTGCCTGTAGTGCAGGAGATCCTGGTTAGATTCCTGGGTTGGGAAGATCCACTGGTGAAGGGATAGGCTACCCACTCCTGTATTCCTGGGGTTCCCTTGTAGCTCAGCTGATAAAGAATCCACCTGCAATGTGAGAGACCTGAGTCCGATCCCTGGGTTGGGAAGCTCTCCTTGAGAAGGGAAAGAGTGCCCACTCCAGTATTCTGGCCTGGAGAATCCCATGGACTGTATAGTCCATGGGGTCACGAAGAGTCGGACATGACTGAGCGACTTTCACTTTCAGTTGATGCATGCTGTGTCCTCTTCACTCAGCAGACTGCCTGGCATTGAGTGGGTCCTTAATAAGTGCTTACTGAATGGCTGAGTCAGGAGGTTAAGGTTTTCATTAGGGGAGAAAGAACTGTGTGACTCTTGGTGCTACTGTGCTGATCATGGCCCTTTCTAAGAGGATGAAGCAATGTAGCTTTCTCAAAAATAAATGTAAATGCAAGGAAAGTTTTTGCTTTGACATTTGCAGGCATTTTACATTTTTGAATAAGGAGAAGTAATATGTTAAAGATTTGTGCTTTCTCTCTTGATTTTTATGTTTTATTCTATTCAAAGTTTAATTATTGCTATGATATCTTCATAATGTACGAGAAGCATAGCGTCATACTGTCAGTAGAAAAGAAAAAGAAAAATCTCTCTGTATGTCACACATAATTTTATAAAACTTCAGACTTAAGGGATATAAGTCTAAAAGAATACAGTATCTCAAATCCAATTTATGTTTTTAGTGTTGTTGAGCAAAACAAAAGTGATTTACTTTGAATGTGTCTTTGTGATTTTCTTTATAGATGGATGACTTCCTTTTTTTAATACAGTTTGCTTAAGTAACTAAATTTCCCAGGTACACATTTTCTTCTTTGATATAAATCTGTAGAAGTTAGAGATTTAGCTGGGTGGCAGGAGAAGATGGAATTTTCATAGATAAATCCATAAAGTGGATTACATGGAGAATTGAAAATTATCAGTATATGTGAAGTCAAGTGAAGATTTCTGGGATGAGAGTTAACCAACTTATGTTCTATACACTGTTTTCCCACTGGTTAGCTTTGGGCAAGTCACTAAATCTCACTCACTTGTTTCTCAGTGTTCTCATCTGTCAATTGAGGGTATGGAATGAAATGATCTCTGATATCCTGGTTCTAAAGCCCATAATTCTAAAGGGCCAAATAAAGAAAATAGACTGACTTTTGGTCCCTTACCACCAGCGTGTTCCACATAAGATCTGAATGTGAAATGTTGATTATGTAAATAATAGAAGTGTAAAACCTATATTCCTAAGTTGACTAGACTTGTCAGATTGTGTTATATGCTCATAATTGATTTTATATGCATAAATATAAGAGGCTTGCTTGCTTTTGAAAGAGCAGTTATTACCACAAAAGGTACAACCTAGGAGGCGCTAGTGGTCAAGAACCCACCTGCCAATGCAGGAGACATAAGAGCTGTGGGTTTGATCCCTGGGTTGGGAGATCCCCTGGAGAAGGAGATAGCAACCCACTCCAGTATTCGTCCCTGGAAAATCCCATGGACAGAGGAGCCTGGCAGGCTACAGTCCATAGGGTCACAAAGAATCGAACACGGCTGAAGCGACTTAGTACACACTTGAATACAAATAAAAGGGACCCAAGTAATGCTCAAGATACCCTGGGTTGGAGTTTCTGCTTCTTACCTGTAACCTGGAAATAAGAATATGTATGTGTTGGCAGGCTTGGTCGGGGGTGGAGAGGGTTGTGGTGGCTAGTAGACAGTGTGGGTGAATGTGGATAGTAGTTAACAGCAAAATATTCAAGAGCTTTCCAACCTGTGGACTTTGCATGGCTAGACTGATTAGACTGTGCTATAAATCTCTGGAGAACTGATATGAACCCTGTGTTGTATTCAGATTCAGAATACGTAGGTCCAAGCTCCTTGCTTTCTGGGTATCACTTAGGCTTTGTAAGCTTCTCTCTGTGTGTGTGTGTTTTCCATCAGAAAATAGGGGATAAAAGTCTCAATGGGTATTTAATTTTTAAAATTTCTATTAAATGAGGCCATATTTGTGAAAGTGCCTTTCAAACAAATAAATTACAGCAAAAGAGAAGCTATTAGTAGTGAACAGACAGCTGTACAGATACATTTATTCCTATAGACCTTGATTATACTTATCTATCTGTTGAGTGGTGACATTTAATAATTCAGAAGACTATTTTAGGTATTTTTTTAGGTATAGATTAGCTCTCGATTATCCACACATATGTACTAGCATGAATAATTTAGAACCACAAATATTTGTTAGGCATCTGCTATGTGCCAGGCAGTTTATTAGGCTTGTTTAGAATTTTTTAAAGTACAAAATAAAGGTGCCAACCTCAAGGATCTTAGTCCTACCTAGAATGCATCTTGTCTTTCAGTCTCATGAGCTCTTACCCATCCTAAAGCCTCAGTTTGAGAAACTTCCCTAACCCATCCAGGTAAACTAGTTGGTTCCTATACTTCTTACCCCACTGGGCACTAGAAACATGTTTAGATTTCTCACACCAGACTGGAGTCCCTTAAAGGTAGGACTGTGGCTTCACCCTTTGTATCCTGAGGCTGTGGTAGACCCAGCTTGGTAAATTTTGAATGAATGACTGATAGTCAGATTGGTGAGATAAGTGTCAGGAAGGCCAACTAATGTGACAAGGTGGTATATGGTATCAGCAAGTGCCAGTGAACGTTTCACACACTGTACCTATGGGAGTTCAAATGAGGTTTAGATATAGCCAGGAAAGGTGGTACTGTGGAACTGCATTTGAAGAATTAAAACAAATAATAGTGATAAAAGTATCTTTCATTGAACTGAATTATATAATTTAAGATAGACAAATTTCTTTTTCCAGTTGTTTGAGGTTTTATAAAAATTAGTAATCATATGGTAAAGGAAGTTAATTTATCAGAAGAAATATACAAAGTGAATTAATTTCCTGTGGGTAACTAATCACAGATGAGACAGTCATTGTAATTTTTTTTTCCTTCTGCTACTTCTTCCCTTAAATGGAAGTTCTGTAATTGACAGTGAAATGACCATTAGTTAGGAATCAATAAGGGGAGAGAAGGTTGTCAACTACTGAATATTTGAGGGTTGATTCTAGAGAGATGGTGTGTTTTGTTATTAAACTAACCTGTGTGGTTTCATAATATTTATTTTTCTCTCATGTCAAAAGTTCAGTAATCAGAATATTTTTAAGGGCTCGTAGAACTTTGTTTGTTTGTTTTATAGGTTATTCTTCTAAAAGTTGAACTTATTGGGAGTTGAACCTGGACTACCCTTGACCCTAGCTGAAAGGAAAAAAAAAAAAAGAAAACCATTGTGTGGGCAAATAGGCATACTGGTCTGGATCTAAAAAAGTAAACACTAACGTGGTTTCTGTTTCTATTCAAGTTACTCTTGTTGTGCCAATAATATAATAATAGACTTTATTTGTGACTCTCTCTGCCCTTATTTTTCCAAAGGTCACTTCCATTGTATAAGCCTTCCAAATTATTAAATTTCCCAAATAATTATAACCCAGAGAGCCTTTTATCAGTAGCACTGAATTGACAAATGCCAGTTCATAAGGAGTTCTCTGTGAGCTTCTTCCTCATTTGTATATTAGCCTTTGGCTGTTGATGGGATTTGTCCTTTAGAAATTCATTTTGCTGTTTGTAGCCTGATTTAAAAAAAAAAAAAAAAAAAAACTAGAAACTTTTTGGGGAAAAAAAAATGTTAAATCTTGTTCTGACACATACCAGTGGTAATGATAAAGCCAGAGGACCAATTCTTGAATCTTTACTGGTGTGTTTCCACAGTAGCCTATAGTATACTGATAAATTGTTTTGGGAGTGATAAATTATATGATCAGGTTCAGTTTTTTCCTCTTAAGTTTGTTTTTGGGGGAGAAAATAGACATCTGGAATGAGTAGGGTGGTAAGGGTTAAGGGTGGGGAGATAGGGTTGGTAGATTAAGGCAGGAGAATTTTGGTCAATCTGTGGGAAATTGCTGTTCCTAGAGATGTGGGGATAAATGAACTATTTAATTATCCTGCCAGTGCAGGAGACGGAATAGACACGGGTTCGATCCTTAGGTTGGGAAGATCCTCTGGAGGAGGAACTGGCAACCCACTCTAGAATTCTTGCCTGGAAAATTCCATGGACAGAGGAGCCTGGCAGCCTACAGTCCATGGGTTTCGAAACAATCGAACACCATTGAGAGGCCGAGCACACACACACATTGAGCTAGATATGTACCTCTAGGAGAGGACAGACTTTTTTGTTTTTGCTCTTTTTTTGAGGGACTATCTGGGAGAAGATACATCTGAAGGAATCTCTGACATTTTCTTGAAGACTTGAAAAACACTGGAATGGGAGTGATAGAACAGGTGCTGTGTGTATGTGTTAAGACTGTGCCAAGAAATGGTTGTAGCACTGGAGGGTTTGTTTGCAGGAGTAGAGGGAGCTTCTGAAGGAGAGACAAAGGCTGTGTTGGACACCAGTGGAGTGAGGCAGAGCTTGTGGGAGGGGTTAGGTGCAAAGAAGGCAACTGACATGTTTTGAGGACTTACTGAACGCTAGGCACTGTACTGAAAGCTTTTTATATCTTACATTATTTAATCCTAACTGGAAGTCTGAAGTGTAGATAATTCCCCCAGTTTATACATGAAGGAACAGAGGCGCTAAACAGTCATATTGCTTACCCATGATTGCTCAGCTGTTAGTAGTAGATAAGGGATTCGAGCCTAGATCTGTCTGAATCCAGAGCCTATTCTGTCTCTCCAGGTGGAGGTGAAAGGAGCTGAGGCAGTGAGGGTGGACTTGCACGTGGCAGACTGCCCATGTTTCCTCAGTCTTCCTCCCTGGACTAAGTGGAGTTTAGTACTTGGGAGTCACATTGGCTGGACTTATAAAAATCTTGGTCCTACCACTTTTTACTGTGGATTATAACTTAGTGATACATCAGGCTTCCCTAGTGGTTCAGAGGGCAAAGAACTGCCTGCCAGTGCAGGAAACATACGGGATGCAGGTTTGGTCCCTGGGTCGGGAAGATCCCCTGGAGAAGGCAGGGACTACCTACTCCAGTATTCTTACCTGGAGAATCCCATGGACAGAGAAGCCTGGCGATTTATAGTCCATGGAGTTGCAAACAGTCAGACTTGACTGAGTGACTATAACATTTAGTGGTACATAGGTCTTTTTAATATGGAATTTAGTCAAATCTTTTTTTTTAAGAAAGTAATATTTTTTTTTTCACTTGGAAGGGCACATATTAACTAAAAACAATCTGCCAAGATAATCTTTTGTCTCTCCCACCCACCTAGTCAACAATTGTGTGAAATTCTAAGGGTTTCTGTCCTTTCTTTCTCCTTGTCTGGATTCCTTGGAACTGACATCACAGACGTGGAGGAGTCACTGACCTTTGAAAATTTTTGATGGTCTTGAATGTTGTGGTTTTCCAGTGAGTTTGAGGAGGAGTTGGAGGGTACTCAGACAGCTGTAATGCATCAGTGGACCAGGAGAGTGGGTATAGTGTGAGAATGTGGACACTTTGGGGGATATTTTAGATGAGAGAATGTAGGATCAGTAATTTCTCATGCATTTTTTTTTTCGCATTTTAACATAACTATTATCTACAGCTATGTATTATCTATAGCTATGTTAAATATCAGTATTTAATTTTGAGTCACTTTTCTCTGTTAATAAACAGTTGGGCACTCATCATGAAGACTGATTTTAGTATTAGTCTGAGCTAAACAACTTGCCAACAAAGGTCCGTCTAGTCAAGGCTATGGTTTTTCCAGTGGTCATGTATGGATGTGAGAGTTGGACTGTGAAGAAAGCTGAGCACCAAAGAATTGATGCTTTTGAACTGTGGTGTTGGAGAAGTCCCTTGGACTGCAAGGAGATCCAGCCAGTCCATCCTAAAGGAGATCAGTCCTGGGTGTTCATTGGGAGGACTCATGCTAAAGCCGAAACTCCAGTACTTTGGCCACTTCACGTGAAGAGTTGACTCACTGGAAAAGACTCTGATGCTGGGAGGGATTGGAAGCAGGAGGAGAAGGGGTTGACAGAGGATGAGATGGCTGGATGGCATCACCGACTTGATGGACATGAGTCTGAGTGAACTCCGGGAGTTGGTGATGGACAGGGAGGCCTGGCATGCTGCGATTCGTGGGGTCGCAAAGAGTGGGACATGACTGAGCAACTGAACTGAACTGAACTGAAAGAACATTCAGGGAGAGAAATCTGTTGCGAATAAGATCATATAGCAATCTTAAGCACATGTGTTTGAGATGCCCACTGTTTACAACATGGTGAACATTTTGAGATGCCTGTTTATAACACTGATTATCTGGTTATTGTCAATACTGAGGTGGGGGGGCGGGCTGTGTGTAGTGGGATACCATACAAAGAGAATTCAGTTTATCTGAATGAAAACTAAGTACTTACCAGGTGCTTGGATGCTGGGAATACAGGATAAACAAGACAAGATTCCTGCCCTCAGATTGCTCATGGTTTAGTGGGGAGACAGACATGTAAATAAACACAAGTACTGTGCAGTATAATGTGCTAGAGGGAGAGTACAAGATGAAACACCAAGGAGGAAGCGGGCACTTGGGAAGCCAGGGAAGGTTTTGCAGATGAGGTAGTACTTATGGTAGCCTTAAAGAAGAAATAGGAATTCACCTGCTAGACCAGGAGCCAGAAGGAACAACATTCACAAAGGAACTGAAATTTGAAGCATGTAGTATACTTGCAGAACTATCAAGTACAAGGAGAGGAAAGGTGGGATGTAGATAAGGCCGGAGGATTAGATAGAGCTGGATCATGAAGGGCCTTGTTTGTCTTGAGTAGAAATTTGGATGTTAAGCTTTAGTCACTGAGGATCCATTGAGCAGTGTGATATAATACTTTCATATTTGCATTTTAGATTGATCAGCCTCTACAAGCAACCACTGTGAAAAATGGCTGGAGAAAGGAAGAGGGAGAAATTAGGAAGCTATTTCCTGGGGTCCAGGTTCTGAACACCTGAGAGAAGATAAAAGAGATGTAGTCTGTAGAAGATGTTGGATGGATCTGAGAATTCTTTAAGATTAAAATTACTAAACTTTAGTAAAGGATGATTTGTGAGTGAGGATAAGGCAAGAGAGAAATCCAGGGTGGCTCCCAGGCTTGTGATGTAAGTGATAGGAGGGATGATGGTGCTACTTGCTAGAAAAGGAAGAAAAACAGCTTGGACAGGTGGAGGGATAGTGCTGAGTCTGAAGTGCCTGTGGGATTCCTGGTTGAGTTGGAAAGAGTTGGGGACAGAAGATGCCTTTTAAGTCATCGACATGTGGGTGCTCAGGGGCATGAATGAAGTTCTTCAAGGGGATGATATAAAATGAGAAAGTGGAAGGCTTGAGGTTAGAACTGTGGGTGAACTAACCTTTGGTGCAGGCACAGAAGGAAAAATTCGCAAAGGTGACCAAGGCACAGAACAAGAGAGGCAGGAAGAGTGGTCCGTGTGTCTCAAATGCTGCAAAGAGACACTAGATAAGCAGTAAGGAGGATGGTGATGGTCTGTCTAAGACAGTGGTGTCCTTGACTTTCTATTGAAGCCAGTTTTAGTTGGTGGAGGACTGACTGTCAGGTGAGAAAGTACCATCAGTGAGTGTGGTCTAATTTAAAGAGTTTTGCAGGGAAGATGAGAATAACAGCCAGCAGATAAGGCGGGAGGAAAATCTGAAGGAACACCCTTTGCTTTGTTTCATAATTTTTTCTGTGAAGTCGGAGGAAAGGTCATCTACTAAGGGAGGTGATAAGGATTTGGTGGGAGGCTCAGGGAGAATGGTGAAGGGATAGGATAGTAGCAGAGAAGACTGGTTAGGTACTAAAGTCAAGCAAAAGAAAGCAGTATCTCATTGAAAGGAATGAGACAGAACTTGATATATCTGTAGTCATACTACTCTGTATTATTGTGGGCTCTTGTCTTGTATAGTAGCCTTGTTTAGTAGTGGAGAAGTTGAATGTGAGATCTCTCCAGATTGGGCAGATGAAAGGATAAAGGAACTAGGTTTTTACAGGCGAATAAAGTGATCACTCATGTATATGTTTAGATAGACAAGAAAGGACAAAGTGGAATCTAACCGTTTTTCTCGTCTTTTCTGCTCTCATCCTAGTCTAGCTCACTGTCATCTCATTTTACCATAGTTTTCTAAACAGTTCTCTCTAAATCCACTTGTGCTCCTTGTAAAGTATTCTTCCCACTGCAACTGGAGTGGTCTTTTAATATTTTAAATCTGGTTCTGTCCTGTTCCTGCCTATAACTCTTCAAAGGCTTCTCCTTACTTTTAGGATATTAATAAGATCTCAGTCTTCAGTAGTGTCCACTGGGCCACCCCTTTGTCCTCATTTTTCACCATTTCACCTCTCTGTACCTCCTTGCCACAGAACATTGATATGTTTCCTCTGCTTAGAGCATTCTTTCTTTCCTAATTTGTCTCCAGTTCCTACTTGTTTTTCAGTTCTTAGATATAATATCACTTCCTTGGGAAAGCTTTTCTTGAGTCCCCATATGCTATAATGGCCCTCCCCCAGTGTTTTCCCCTATTATAATTACAGTTGTTTGTGAAATTTTGTGTTTTTTCCTCTATACTAGAAGCTTTGTGAAGGTAGAGATTATGTCTAGTTCATGGTTATGTTCCTAATCCTGACCATAGTGCCTAGCCCAGAGTAGGCACTCCATTAATTTTTGTTGAATTAATGAATAAGATGGTTAAAGAATTGGATGGCTTAGTCTTGAGGCAAAGATGTCCTGAGGTGAGATAGCAGGTTTAGTAGTAGAGAGAAACAGCCAGAGTAAGATGTTGGGAGTTGAAGATTTAGAGGTAGAACGGTTTCAGGGCATGGTGAGTCTGAGTTGCTGAAGTAGAGATGAAGGTCTTGGCATTTGATGAGTTTATGAGACTTTAAGGCAGAAATGTTGGATAGATTGTGCAGGTGGGTGTTGAAATAGTTCAGGAAGGTGATAGGATTTGAACTGAGGAAAACATAAGGCAGAGGCATGCGTCATTAATAAACATGAGAGATGGGCACAGCCCTTTCCTGTGGTGAAAGAATTAAATGGCTGAAAATCAGTGCAGTTCTGGGAATCAGTAATGACTGTCCCTAGAGGTGGCACTAGTGGTAAAGAACCCACCTGCCAATGCAGGAGACACAAGAGACAGGTTCGATCTCTGGGTCAGGAAGATCCCCTGGAGGAGGAAATGGTAACCCACTCCAGTGTTCTTGCCTGGAAGATCCCATGGAGAGAAGAGCTTGGTGCGCTAGAGCCTGTAGGGTCACAGTCAGACACGACTGAAGTGACTTAGCAGACACACTTGGAAGCAGTATGGTACAGTAGAGAGAGCATGTGTTCAAAATGTCTGGGTTCAGATTTTGGGTAACCCACCTGACTTTTCAAGCCTTATTCCTTTCTGTGTAAACTGGGAATAATAAGCCTGCTGCAGGAGTTTTGTTGTTAATGAATAAGAAATGTTTTTGAAAGTGCTTAATATTAACTTGTTATTCTTTTTAAATTATTTATTTTTAGCTACATGCAGGCTTCTCTCTTCTAGTTGTGTCAAGTTGGGGCTACTCTCTGGTTTTGTTGCACAGGCTTCTCATTGTTGTGACTTCTCTGGTTGCAAAGCACAGGCTTCAGTAGTTGTGGCTTGTGGATTCTAGAGTTTGGGTTCAGTAGTTGTGGCACACAAGCCTAGTTGCTCCAGAGCATGTGAGATCTTCCCAGATCAGGGATTAAACCCATGTCCCCTGCACTGACAGGCAAATTCTTAAACCACTAGACCACCAGGGAAGCCCTGACTTATTTTCTTGATTACTATCCTCACTTCAAGAGAGCATGGAAGTGGAAGTAGGGATGAGAAGCAAAGATAGTAGCAGAAGTGAACTTTGAACAAGGTACATGTCTTCATTTATTCTCCTTGTTGAGTTTGTAATATAGGGTCAGCATGAACATTTATGCATGGATACAGGCAATGGCAAGTACTGACATAAGGAAGAATTTTGTAAAAGAAAAAAAAGAGGCCACTGGTTGGCTCATGATAACATTGCAGTGTTGACCTACCACAAATTTTTATGGAAAGAAATGCTNCGGGAGTTGGTGATGGACAGGGAGGCCTGGCATGCTGCGATTCGTGGGGTCGCAAAGAGTGGGACATGACTGAGCAACTGAACTGAACTGAACTGAAAGAACATTCAGGGAGAGAAATCTGTTGCGAATAAGATCATATAGCAATCTTAAGCACATGTGTTTGAGATGCCCACTGTTTACAACATGGTGAACATTTTGAGATGCCTGTTTATAACACTGATTATCTGGTTATTGTCAATACTGAGGTGGGGGGGCGGGCTGTGTGTAGTGGGATACCATACAAAGAGAATTCAGTTTATCTGAATGAAAACTAAGTACTTACCAGGTGCTTGGATGCTGGGAATACAGGATAAACAAGACAAGATTCCTGCCCTCAGATTGCTCATGGTTTAGTGGGGAGACAGACATGTAAATAAACACAAGTACTGTGCAGTATAATGTGCTAGAGGGAGAGTACAAGATGAAACACCAAGGAGGAAGCAGGCACTTGGGAAGCCAGGGAAGGTTTTGCAGATGAGGTAGTACTTATGGTAGCCTTAAAGAAGAAATAGGAATTCACCTGCTAGACCAGGAGCCAGAAGGAACAACATTCACAAAGGAACTGAAATTTGAAGCATGTAGTATACTTGCAGAACTATCAAGTACAAGGAGAGGAAAGGTGGGATGTAGATAAGGCCGGAGGATTAGATAGAGCTGGATCATGAAGGGCCTTGTTTGTCTTGAGTAGAAATTTGGATGTTAAGCTTTAGTCACTGAGGATCCATTGAGCAGTGTGATATAATACTTTCATATTTGCATTTTAGATTGATCAGCCTCTACAAGCAACCACTGTGAAAAATGGCTGGAGAAAGGAAGAGGGAGAAATTAGGAAGCTATTTCCTGGGGTCCAGGTTCTGAACACCTGAGAGAAGATAAAAGAGATGTAGTCTGTAGAAGATGTTGGATGGATCTGAGAATTCTTTAAGATTAAAATTACTAAACTTTAGTAAAGGATGATTTGTGAGTGAGGATAAGGCAAGAGAGAAATCCAGGGTGGCTCCCAGGCTTGTGATGTAAGTGATAGGAGGGATGATGGTGCTACTTGCTAGAAAAGGAAGAAAAACAGCTTGGACAGGTGGAGGGATAGTGCTGAGTCTGAAGTGCCTGTGGGATTCCTGGTTGAGTTGGAAAGAGTTGGGGACAGAAGATGCCTTTTAAGTCATCGACATGTGGGTGCTCAGGGGCATGAATGAAGTTCTTCAAGGGGATGATATAAAATGAGAAAGTGGAAGGCTTGAGGTTAGAACTGTGGGTGAACTAACCTTTGGTGCAGGCACAGAAGGAAAAATTCGCAAAGGTGACCAAGGCACAGAACAAGAGAGGCAGGAAGAGTGGTCCGTGTGTCTCAAATGCTGCAAAGAGACACTAGATAAGCAGTAAGGAGGATGGTGATGGTCTGTCTAAGACAGTGGTGTCCTTGACTTTCTATTGAAGCCAGTTTTAGTTGGTGGAGGACTGACTGTCAGGTGAGAAAGTACCATCAGTGAGTGTGGTCTAATTTAAAGAGTTTTGCAGGGAAGATGAGAATAACAGCCAGCAGATAAGGCGGGAGGAAAATCTGAAGGAACACCCTTTGCTTTGTTTCATAATTTTTTCTGTGAAGTCGGAGGAAAGGTCATCTACTAAGGGAGGTGATAAGGATTTGGTGGGAGGCTCAGGGAGAATGGTGAAGGGATAGGATAGTAGCAGAGAAGACTGGTTAGGTACTAAAGTCAAGCAAAAGAAAGCAGTATCTCATTGAAAGGAATGAGACAGAACTTGATATATCTGTAGTCATACTACTCTGTATTATTGTGGGCTCTTGTCTTGTATAGTAGCCTTGTTTAGTAGTGGAGAAGTTGAATGTGAGATCTCTCCAGATTGGGCAGATGAAAGGATAAAGGAACTAGGTTTTTACAGGCGAATAAAGTGATCACTCATGTATATGTTTAGATAGACAAGAAAGGACAAAGTGGAATCTAACCGTTTTTCTCGTCTTTTCTGCTCTCATCCTAGTCTAGCTCACTGTCATCTCATTTTACCATAGTTTTCTAAACAGTTCTCTCTAAATCCACTTGTGCTCCTTGTAAAGTATTCTTCCCACTGCAACTGGAGTGGTCTTTTAATATTTTAAATCTGGTTCTGTCCTGTTCCTGCCTATAACTCTTCAAAGGCTTCTCCTTACTTTTAGGATATTAATAAGATCTCAGTCTTCAGTAGTGTCCACTGGGCCACCCCTTTGTCCTCATTTTTCACCATTTCACCTCTCTGTACCTCCTTGCCACAGAACATTGATATGTTTCCTCTGCTTAGAGCATTCTTTCTTTCCTAATTTGTCTCCAGTTCCTACTTGTTTTTCAGTTCTTAGATATAATATCACTTCCTTGGGAAAGCTTTTCTTGAGTCCCCATATGCTATAATGGCCCTCCCCCAGTGTTTTCCCCTATTATAATTACAGTTGTTTGTGAAATTTTGTGTTTTTTCCTCTATACTAGAAGCTTTGTGAAGGTAGAGATTATGTCTAGTTCATGGTTATGTTCCTAATCCTGACCATAGTGCCTAGCCCAGAGTAGGCACTCCATTAATTTTTGTTGAATTAATGAATAAGATGGTTAAAGAATTGGATGGCTTAGTCTTGAGGCAAAGATGTCCTGAGGTGAGATAGCAGGTTTAGTAGTAGAGAGAAACAGCCAGAGTAAGATGTTGGGAGTTGAAGATTTAGAGGTAGAACGGTTTCAGGGCATGGTGAGTCTGAGTTGCTGAAGTAGAGATGAAGGTCTTGGCATTTGATGAGTTTATGAGACTTTAAGGCAGAAATGTTGGATAGATTGTGCAGGTGGGTGTTGAAATAGTTCAGGAAGGTGATAGGATTTGAACTGAGGAAAACATAAGGCAGAGTCATGCGTCATTAATAAACATGAGAGATGGGCACAGCCCTTTCCTGTGGTGAAAGAATTAAATGGCTGAAAATCAGTGCAGTTCTGGGAATCAGTAATGACTGTCCCTAGAGGTGGCACTAGTGGTAAAGAACCCACCTGCCAATGCAGGAGACACAAGAGACAGGTTCGATCTCTGGGTCAGGAAGATCCCCTGGAGGAGGAAATGGTAACCCACTCCAGTGTTCTTGCCTGGAAGATCCCATGGAGAGAAGAGCTTGGTGCGCTAGAGCCTGTAGGGTCACAGTCAGACACGACTGAAGTGACTTAGCAGACACACTTGGAAGCAGTATGGTACAGTAGAGAGAGCATGTGTTCAAAATGTCTGGGTTCAGATTTTGGGTAACCCACCTGACTTTTCAAGCCTTATTCCTTTCTGTGTAAACTGGGAATAATAAGCCTGCTGCAGGAGTTTTGTTGTTAATGAATAAGAAATGTTTTTGAAAGTGCTTAATATTAACTTGTTATTCTTTTTAAATTATTTATTTTTAGCTACATGCAGGCTTCTCTCTTCTAGTTGTGTCAAGTTGGGGCTACTCTCTGGTTTTGTTGCACAGGCTTCTCATTGTTGTGACTTCTCTGGTTGCAAAGCACAGGCTTCAGTAGTTGTGGCTTGTGGATTCTAGAGTTTGGGTTCAGTAGTTGTGGCACACAAGCCTAGTTGCTCCAGAGCATGTGAGATCTTCCCAGATCAGGGATTAAACCCATGTCCCCTGCACTGACAGGCAAATTCTTAAACCACTAGACCACCAGGGAAGCCCTGACTTATTTTCTTGATTACTATCCTCACTTCAAGAGAGCATGGAAGTGGAAGTAGGGATGAGAAGCAAAGATAGTAGCAGAAGTGAACTTTGAACAAGGTACATGTCTTCATTTATTCTCCTTGTTGAGTTTGTAATATAGGGTCAGCATGAACATTTATGCATGGATACAGGCAATGGCAAGTACTGACATAAGGAAGAATTTTGTAAAAGAAAAAAAAGAGGCCACTGGTTGGCTCATGATAACATTGCAGTGTTGACCTACCACAAATTTTTATGGAAAGAAATGCTTTATATAATCATTTTCCATGAAAATTCCATCATTCCTGGAAGTAGATTTTGCTGTTCTGGAGAAGAAATCAAGTACCATTATGCTAAAGAGAGAGGAGGGCTGGTGATTTAGTTAAGCATTTTCTAACAATTAGAGCTGTCCAACAATAAAATGCACATTGTAGCAAAGAAATGAGTCTCCATCAGAACTTGTATTCTTGTGGAGACTGGATGATTTATCTGTCAAAGATGCAGTAGAAGAATTCTTGCATGGAGGCTGAAGAAGTTCAACTTCATGTTTCAACTTGAAAACTTCCTGTAACTTGTAGTAAATGTTAGTGGTTTCTCTACTAACTGGAAAAGTAAGAAGAGTTGCTTACCAGTCCAGATCAGTGATTTTAAAATTATGGGAGATTCATCCAAGAATTGGCTTCGCAGGTGGCACAGTGGTAAAGAATCTGCCTGCCAGTGCAGGAGATGCAAGAGACGCGGCTTCGATCTTTGGGTCAGGAAGATTCCCTGGAGTAGAACTGGCAACCTGCTCCAGTATTCTTGCCAGAAAAATACCATGGACAGAGAAACCTGGTGGGCTACAGACCATGGGGTCATAAAGAGTTGGACATGACTGAGTGACTGAGCACTAACGAGCACACAGAGTCCCTCTGATTGGAAGATTGGAAGATTTGACTCCGATTTAGATTTGTCAAAACACCATTCAGTCAACAAATATTTGAGTGCCTCTTCTGTTTCATTTGAAAGTTTAAGCCAGTGTTTTCTTTTTTTCCTTCCTGTGAGTCTTCCAAGATTCTCCTTCCAAGAGCCAAGGACGGTGAGTCTTCATCATCACCTAGTCCCATTTGGAATTTGAGAATTCCCATTTGGAATTTGAGAAGTCCCATTTGGATAGTCCCATTTGGAATTGGAGAAGCTCAAGCCAGGTGTTGGTAGTGGTGAAAAAAAGGCTGCAGTCCTCACCTGTCGAGTAGGATGAGGGTGGAGTCCATGGCATGCACCTTGTAGACATCAAATGTAAGAATGTGTCGCCAAAAAGTTTGGTTTAGTGCTTTGAATCTTTGAGTAAGTCATTCTAGATAATGTTGGACCTTGAAATTATTTTTAAAAACTGTGTTTGGAAAAGAATGACCTACTGTGTTGGCATGTGAGGTCTAAGATGCCGTGATGTTGACGGTTTTCATTGGCTTCTCTCAGAAGCCTCTGGCTGGCTTCGAAATGGCCTATGAACCTGTGGCTTAATCTGCTTCACTCTTCTGCTGAGCACCTTTTTGTTGATTGTTAAGGAAATAGCATCTCACTCCAGTATTCTTGCCTGGAGAATCCATGAGCAGAGAAGCTTGGCAGGCTACTGTCCATAGGATTGCAAGAGTCGAACACGGCTTAGTGACTAAACCACCACTGCCATCTGTGTGCCTATTGTGTATTTCTCATGTTGTTTCACAAAGTTATTAAAGTGGCTTTACCTAGTTCCTTTACTTTTTTTTTTTTAAGAGATAAAGTTGAAATTCATTTTGCAGGTATCTCTTGGTTTTGGATTATTTATGTGTTTTAAGTTATTTGGACTGCTACCATCTCCTGTGACTTAAGATGGTGCCTAAAATGGGCTTGAGGAAGAATCTTGTCTGTATTAGAAGAGGGGGAAACCACTCATTCACCTGTGAATTTTGAAGTAATTCAGTTCTTAAGCATTTTATCTAAGGAACTAATTTATTTAATAACTTAGCATTTTGAATTTGAGGTTCAGTTCAGTTCAGTTCAGTCACTCAGTCATAATCTGACTCTTTGTGACCCCATGGACTGCAGCATGCCAAGCCTCCCTGTCCATCACCACCTCCCGGAGTTTAGCCAAATTCAGTGAGTCAGTGATGCCATCCAGCCATCTCATCCTCTGTCGTCCCCTTCTCCTCCTCCCTTCAATCTTTCCCAGCATCAGGGTCTTTTCAAATGAGTCAGCTCTTCGCATCAGGTGGCCAAAGTATTGGAGTTTCAGCTTTAGCATCATTCCTTCCAGTGAACACCCAGGACTGATCTCCTTTAGGATGGACTGGTTGGATCTCCTTGCAGTCCAAGGGACTCTCAAGAGTCTTCTCCAGCACCACAGTTCAAAAGCATCAATTCTTCTTTACTCAGCTTTCTTTATAGTCCATCTCTCACATCCATACATGACTACTGGAAAAACCATAGCTTTGACTAGATGGTCCTTTGTTGGCAAAGTAATGTCTCTGCTTTTTAATATGCTGTCTAGGTTGGTCATAATTTTTCTTCCAAGTAGTAAGTGTTTATTAATTTCATGGCTGCAATCACCATCTACAGTGATGTTGGAGCCCCCCAAAATAAAGTCTGACACTGTTTCCATTGTTTGCCCATCTATTTGCCATGAAGTGATGGGACCGGATGCCATGACCTTAGTTTTCTGAATGTTGAGCTTTAAGCCATTTTTTTTTACTCTCCTCTATTCCTTTTCATCAAGAGGCTCTTTAGTTCTTCTTCACTTTCTGTGGGTGGTATCATCTGCATATCTGAGGTTATTGATATTTCTCCAGCAGTTTTGATTCCAACTTGTGCTTCTTCCAGCCCAGCGTTTCTGATGATGTACCCTGCATATAAGTTAAATAAGCAGGGTGACAATATACAACCTTGACCTATTTGGAACCAGTCTGTTGTTCCATGTCCAGTTCTAACTGTTGCTTCCTGACCTGCATACACGTTTCTCAAGAGGCAGGTCAGGTGGTCTGGTATTCCCATCTCCTTCAGAATTTTCCACAGTTTATTGTAATTCACAGAGTCAAAGGCTTTGGCATAGTCAGTAAAGCAGAAATAGATATTTTTCTGGAACTCTCTTGCATTTTTTGATGATCCAGCAGATGTTGGCAATTTGATCTCTGGTTCCTCTGCCTTTTCTAAAACCAGCTTGAACATCTGGAAGTTCACGGTTCATGTATTGTTGAAGCCTGACTTGGAGAATTTTGAGCATTACTTTGCTAACATGTGAGATGAGTGCAATTCTGTGGTAGTTTGAGCATTCTTTGGCATTGCCTTTCTTTGGGATTGGTATGAAAACTGACCTTTTCCAGTCCTGCGGCCACTGCTGAGTTTTCCAAATTTGCTGGCATATTGAGTGCAGCACTTTCACAGCATCATCCTTTAGGATTTGAAATAGCTCTACTGGAATTCCATCACCTCCACTAGCTTTGTTTGTAGTGATGCTTCCTAAGGCCCACTTGACTTCACATTACAGGATGTCTGGCTTTAGGTGAGTGATCACACCATTGTGATTATCTGGGTCATGAAGCTCTTTTTTTATAGTTCTGTGTATTCTTGCCACCTCTTAGCTCCATACCGTTTATGCCCTTTATCAAGCCCATCTTTGCATGAAACATTCTCTTGGTATCTCTAATTTTCTTGAAGAGATCTCTAGTCTTTCCCATCCTATTGTTTTCCTCTATTTCTTTGCACTGATCACTGAAGAAGGCTTTCTTATTTCTCCTTTGCTTCACTTCTTTTCATGGCCAAAAGTTCTTTATGTATTGGTAGACTTTTCTGATAATTGTGATATTGAAATGGAAGTAAATTAGACATTGATAATAAGCAGACCAAAAGAGAATGTAAGGATCATAATTTATGAAGTTTTAGGGAACTGAAGTTATTTTTTAAAACCTGGAAATGATCTTAGAAGTCATCGAATCCAAGTCTAGGATATACAAGAGGCAACTGAGACCCTGTAAGTAATTTGACCAAAGTCACCCAGCTAGTATATAAAGGTATAAGTAAAAGTCATATGATATGAGGGTAGTAGAAATAATGACAGTATGTTAACGTCTCTTTAGAAAGGAGAGTTTGTAAAACTTTGACAGATGGATTGAGACTGGAACAGACCGTTAGAAACAGAGGGGTGATGTGAAAGATGAAGTACCCTTGACTTTCTGATCTGAATTTTAAACCTCAAATTGATTATTTTGGTGGTGGCTGATGCAGAGGTTCAGTTAGTCATTTAATCATTTATTCATCAGGCATTTGTTGACTGTCTACAATATTGTAGATTCTGAGCTAGATGTTGGGGCTACAGATATGAATTAAACATTTCTTTCTACTCCTGAACTTCTTGGCCTCTTGGAACAGAACCAGAAAGAATACTTTCTATTTTGTCGTGTCTCTCCCTTTAAAAAAAAAAAAAAAAAATCCTACATGAAGTTATTAAGTTAGTGGACTACTGGTTTTATGACCTACAAATCACTGCTGTTTCTTTGCCTTACTATTTCTATGGAATGTAGAAAATTAGGATCTGATCACACCAATAAGTAAGCTGTGTCTTGTGTGATGAGAAAGTACCTGAGAATCATCCTTAGCGTTTAGGTTGTTTAGAAGGAGATGTTTCTGGAGAGACAGTCACCTGAGCCACCCTGCTACCCTTGGGAACTCCCCTTTTGGCATTCCCCCAGAGTAGGGGATTGGTGGGTGTGGTGAGGCAGGTATGTGCCTGGTGGCTTTATGAACAAGCCCTCTTCTGCAGAGAACTGTAAACCTGTCTGAAGCGGCAAATTTTGGTGAGAAGTTGTTCTTCTCTTGGTTATTGCTTTCTCAGCTGGGACTGCTAACTTCAGAGGAATGTGGATTGGTGCCAGGCTGACAGGTCAGGGACATAGTTCCTGCCAAAGTCAAGTCTGAAGAAGAGACCTTTTTCAGGTGAACTTATTTGGCAGTCATTTGTCTTGATTGGAGAAAAGCATGTTTCCTGGGTTCGTGAAGTTAGTGGACAAAGATTGACCTTTGTTAGGAACTCATCTCTACCCTGCTTTGCATAATTGCAGAGTGCTTTATTTTGAGTAGTTTCAGATATCCGTTTGCCCTTCCCGTTTTCTCAGCTAGCATGAGAATACTAGTCAACTCGAAAGTTATTCAGTGTGTAGTATTCATTGATTCAGCAAATATTTACTGAGGGCTGGGTGCCAAGCACTACGCCAAGGGGTACATGCTGGGGATATGTTAGTGAATAAGACACACAAGCTCTGTACTTTCAAGAAACTTGTGTATTGGAGGAGGAGGCTAGACAGTAGCTAATTAAAATAATTTCAAAGTATATTGAGTGCCTGGAAAGAAATAAACCAGGTACTATGTTAGGGGATAACGCAAGTGGGAAATTCTTCAGGATGCGAGTCCGCTGCTGCCTTCCGTTAGTTTGCACAAGCAAACTGAGGAACAGAAATGGAATACTCTAGAATGGCAGAGGAGGAGCATTATATGGGGAAATAGTGAACTGTATGTAATGAATGGATGATAACTAGACTTGTGATGGTGATCACTGTAGTATTTATAGATGTTGAACTATATTGCTGGGCACCTGAAACTTATGTAATAAAAGGAAAAACAATGTTAATAAGGAATTAGGAAACCATATTACTCTTCATAGTAAATTCAGCTGAAATGAATGAGCTGGAATAGTTTCCCCATTTGGTTAGGAAGCTGCTGATACTGGGCTGTGATCATCCCATTTGTGAGTTAGGCCTTCTGTGTTTATTTTCTCCTCAGGTGGAGGCTTGACTTTTGATCTATGTCCTCCCTACATCAGCTGCCTGAAAGTACTGAATGATCACATGACCCTGGACATGGATGCTGTCCTGTCGGATTTTGTCCGTTCCACAGGAGCAGAGCCAGGATTGGCCCGAGATCTTCTGGAAGGTAAGGAGTCTTTGGGGGAGAATGAGGAGAGAGAAAGTAAAACGTGATGTTTTTTGTTAGGATAATTTGGAATGTAAGGTGATCAGAAAGATACTTCGTGTATGGTAGGCCTTACATTTAAGTTATTTCTAATAATCTATTTTGTGTGTGATCTCCCATAACTTTAAAATGCAAAATTCCTTTTCCACCTTGAATTTTTGGGTAGCTTTTCATCACTGTCAATTTATGCTTAGGTAATACAAGTGAAATTTGAGATTAGTCTACTAAAAGCATAATTTTAGGTCTGTAAGACTTCCTTTTTATAAATAAATGACTTGGATTTTCATATTTGGGATCATCCATATTTGTTTTTTTCTTTACTTTTCTAACTTATATGGATCATTCTGTATAGAGTGGATTAATTTAATGTTTTTGTTTTGCTGCTTTTGTTTACTTATATCTGTATATACACGGAAGTGTGAATATTCTAAATTTTAAGATCATTTAGGCTTGGCATCATGTCAGCAAGATTCTTTGTTTGGAGTCAGTTAACAGATGCTTTTTGATGATGAAAATACATAATGACACAGTTAGGTAAACATTTTAGGGGATGGGCCAGTTCTTAGTATACACAGGTAATTTTTTAGATTGTCAGTCCTTAGTAAGGTGTGGCAGTTTGACATTTACTTAGCTACCTGTGAGACTAGTGTTGATTTGGAAATGGAAGATCAGGGTTTAAATGGCTTTGCCCTTAATTTACATTTGCAGTTTCATTTCCTACTACTGTTTGCCACAGTGCCTGTGCTCCAGCCAGGCTTGACTTGTCACCTTTTCCTGATCATATTAAATTATCTTGTAAGTCTGCAGTGTCCCTTCATTCATTATTCTCCTGAAATTCTCATACTTCTAGATTCAACCCATATGCCTTCTCTTCCACTTGTAGCATGTGTTGAACACTTCTATTTGTTTAGGATGTGTGAGCTACTGAAATATTTTATTCTCACAACCATTCTGCAAAATAGATTTTATTTTTCCAGTATTCCAGTTTTTAAAAACCTGAGGTCCAAGAAGTGAAGGAGAGTTTGAGCCTATGTAATCTGGTTTCAGAGTTGGGCTCTTAAGTATGTTACACGTTAATGTTTGCATGCTGTCTCTCTTTCTGTTGCACATACATCCATGTACACATACATTTCATGCTATGAAAGAAAAGTTGAGGGTTGAAAGAAAAGTTGAGGGTGCTGTGGAAGTTTAAGAGAGAAACCTAATTTAGATATAGAGTGCAGAAAGGTTTTTTTCTGAAGAAGTGACATGTGAACTGAACCCAAAGGGGTGCATAGGAATAGCAAGACAAAGTAGCTTATACAGGGACCCTAAAGTGAAAGAGTTTGGCACTGATAGTGATTGAGGTAGGAAGAGTAGTACAAGAAAGTGGTAGGTAGCTGGTTAGATAAGTGGGAAGCAGAATACAGAGAGCCTTTGTAGGCTATGGTAAGGGTTGTGCGTTTCAGCGTATGTTCAGTGGGAAGCTGGTGAAGAATTTTAATCAGGGGAGTGTAATGACTGGATTTAAGTTTTTGAACAGGATACTGATTAAAGATAATGGAGCTGACTGGAAGGTGGCCAGAAATGAAGTGGTAAAGTCAGTTAAGAATATTCTCATAGTTTAGGTAAGTGGTGATGGTGACTTGGACTATAACAAAGTGAGAAGTGGGTGGGTTGAAGATGTAATTTAGAAAGGGAACCAAAGGACCTGATCCTCACTTTCTCTCTCTTCCTGTCTCTCGCATTTTCTTTTGAAAGTTAACTCTGGTTATAGTGTAAAGAACAATTTATAGGGGGTAGGAACTAGCAGTAAAGAGACTAGAGAACCACCTCCCAGAAGACCAAAGACTGGGTGACAATATGAGGACTTGAATTGAGGCAGAGATGATAAAAATGGACAAGAAAGAATAGATTTGAGAGAGATTTTAGGGGTACAAACAATCCTGAGAATTGAATAGTGAGGGAAGAGGAAAAGTAGGGTCTGAGGAATGGTGAAGAGCTAAAATGACTATAGTTTCTGGCCTGGAGGGGTTGAGATGATGCCATTCCTGATTCAGGGAATATAGAAGAAGGAGAAGTAAGCTTTAGGAGGGAAGATGATGGACATTCAGTTTTAGTCATATTGACTGTTAGGAGGACTTGATTTTAAGCAGTTTAGCAGACAGTTGGAAATAATGATCCAGTGCTCAAGACAGATCATTCATTCATTCATTGGTGCAGGACAGAAGTCCTCCATTCTTTAGCAGATATTTATTGAGTACATAGTATGTGCCAAGTTTAGATGCTTAAACAAAACAAACAAAAATCTCTGCCTTTACATTTTAGAATAAGAGTCAATAAACGTGATAACCAAGTAAATTGTAAAGTACTATATTATAAAGTTTTAGGTGCTATGAAAAATGGTCGGGAATGGTGAGGCAGGTTGTAATTTTTAATTGGGTAGTCAGGGTAGGCCTTATTAATTTATTAAGAGTGTGACATTTGAGCAAATACCTGAAGGAGTTAAGGAATTGACTGTGTAGATATAATGGAGATAGAGCCTTCTAGACAGTGGGAATAGTTGGTGAAAGGCTGTAAGTGGGAGCAGTCTTAGCAAGTTTCTGGGACCAGCAAAGAGGCCAGTATGACTGATGCAGAGTGAGCAAAAGGAGTTGGAGCAAATGGTGAATCTGATGGTTCAGAAGTAAATTCATCCAGCATGGATGATGATTACGGCTTAACTGGAGAATTATAATTACAACAAGAAGCGTAACAGCAGTGGCAGTAAATACATGTATAATGCTTTCTGTGTGCCAAGCATTGTTTTAAGTGCTTTCAGTTAATTTAATCTTCATAACAGCTCTATGCGGAATCATCTCCACTTTCATAGCCAGGGAACTTGAATCACAGAGGAAAGATTAGAAAAGTAGGCCAGGTCATAGAAAGCCTTGAATGTCAAACAAAAGAGCCTAAGCTTTATTCCGTAGGCAGTGGTGTATGCCACTAAAAAAAATTGATTATGGAACTAAAGCGATCAGAATTGTTCTATAGAAAGATTAATCTCATGGGATCCTTCAGAATAGATTGGAGGTGGGCACTAGGTGATACAGGAATTGAACTAAGGTTGTGACGAATGAAATAGAGCAGAAAGAAGTGTGAACAGTTATGCAACATGTTATTTATTGGCTAGTTTAACTGGAGAAAGCAATTTAAAAAGTCTGTGGTAACAGACCTATCATTTGAGTCTACTGATAGTCCCTCCCCTCCATGATTTGTTCTTTACACTACAACCAGAGTTAACTTCCAGTGGAAAAAGAGTAGTGATTCTTAAGTTTGAGGGGAATTAACAATTCCCTTGGATAGCCTGATGGCAGCTATCAGCTCTTTCTTTAGAAAAATGCATATACCTATAACTTTGTTCACAACTTCAGGTGACTTAGGACACCCCAGAGCACATCTAGGCTCAGAACTCTCTGGATCTCAGAACTAGGAGACTTGGGCTTGTGTCCTGCTGAGGCCCTGGTGCAAACTAGCTGTGACTTTGGGCAAGTAACTCTACTTCTTAAGACTTACTTTGTCTGTAAAATTACATTGCTAGGTCTCCAAGGGCCTTTTCAGTTCAGAGAGACCAATGTTCTGTGCTCATGGAGCTTTCTTAGGAAACAAACAGCAAGTAAATAAAGAAGTTGTGGTATTCCAGTTGTGGTATTCCAGTTGTGTGTTGAAGGAAATTAGAGTAGGGGAAGGAAAAGGAGGACCGGAGTGTACATGAATATATGCTTGCTAGTTTTGGCAAGATGCTTAGAATGATGTTTCTGTGTCTTTCCTCAATTTTCCTGTACTCTCAGCACCCAATTCACTTTCTGTTTTGTATCCTGACAGGAAAGAATTGGGATGTGAGTGCCGCCCTCAGTGATTTCGAGCAGCTGCGTCAGGTCCATGCTGGGAACCTGCCCCCACCCTTTAGTGAAGGGAGTGGTGGCTCCAGGACCCCTGAGAAAGGGTTTTCTGATCGAGAGTCTGCTCGTCCTCCCCGGCCCATCCTACAGCGGCAGGATGACATCGTTCAAGGTATTGGGGTACGGAGGGGTGTTTCTGTATACGGAATAGAGAGGAAGGGAGACGGCTGCTAACCAGAGAATTTCGTGATCCTTTGGAAATGGTTCCTTTCTTCTCCCCCCTCCACAGTCAAATGATCAGAGGTGAACTCAGTCCTCCAGCTGCTGGAACCCCTCATTGTTTGTATCTGGAGTACATCCAGATTAAAAGCCTTCTTCAGATACTAAGAGAGGGAGAAGAAGGGTAACAATCTCATTGTCAAGATAAAGTACACAGAATTCAAAGGATCACTATCACCCACCCTTTTGGAGGGCATTTTGTTAATATTTTATTACTATCTGTCAAAGTTTTAAAATACATGTATACTCTGTCTCAGCAGTTTTGTTTCTAGGAAGATTTTATCATGTGTATGTGTGTGTATCCTTTTAAATAAATGCATACATAATTCATAAGTAGACACAAGGACATGTAGTGTAAAGCTTGAAAGTTAAAGCTTGAAAACAACTTTTTATACCCATTAGTAAAGGAGTGGTTAAATAAATGGTAATCATCCGTATCATGGAATACTTTGCAGCCATTAGAAAGAATTAAGTAGAACGTGATGGAACTTGTTTAGAAAAATCTCTATTGAGAAAGGTAAGATGCAGAATAGTATAATATATTTCTGTTTATGTTTTAAAAATTATTATAAAAGCTATGGGCACTTCTATGTGCATAAAAAAATTGTACAAGGATACACAAAGTCCCCTTTAGGGAGGGGATCAGGAATTTTGAATGACAGGGAGATTTCTTTTTAACACTTTAAACCTTTTGGTAGTATTTTTTATTTTTTACATGGCATGTGGTACTTTTAAAACACCTTAAAAAAGAACTTAAAAAACAACATCACTATAGAATAGCATTAGACTGACTCTTTACTTACTTTGTGCAACATCCCTGGTAAATATTGGATTAAAATCTGCTACTCAATATGATTTTTAGGTCTTTTGATAGTCTTTATATAACTTAGGCCATGCAAATGAATTGTAATACTCTTCTGAGCAAGTTATGATCACAATGAAATATCTGCTGGAGAATTATAAGTGCCATGTATTCAAAACAAATTAAAATTTTGGGGGGGGCACTGTCTATATTACTGCCTTCCTCTGTTAAGTAAGAATTGACTATACCATAAATTCCTGATGAATATATCAAGAAAAGTTGTAGTAAATAGTGTAAATAAATGTTATTGATGGTAGATAAGAAAGTTCCTGAATGTGTAAGATTTGTCATTAATTTTCTTAATTTATTTAATTTTTTAAATAAATAAATTTTATTTGTTTATTTGAAAATTTTTTCATTTATTTTTAATTGGAGGATAATTGCTTTACAATGTTGTGTTGGGTTTTGCTGTGCAATGTGAATCAGCCATAAGTATACATATGTCATTAGTTTTCTATAATGGAAATCCTTTTTCTACATTCTCCAAGACTTCTCAGCAAGATTATTTGACTCAGTCTGTTGATAGCCAAATGAAATTCTGTTTCCCTTATTCCTTCTTCCTCTCACCAAACGATGACCAAGTTGCCAAATGAATAGGTCCCTATTATGTTGTGAAATGGAAGCGGAAGAAGACAGTGTCATGGGGAGAAGAACTTCAGGCAAATTCCAAAAAGGGTAGAAAGAGGAATGTATATTTGGTGCTAATGTGAGTGCCTGAGAAAATGCCACTTTGTATATGTCACAGTTATATTTGGCATGAGAAAGTGGGTCGTGAAATTTGGTAGCCAGTTAGATTTACAGTTTTTCCCTGAGTGGAAACCTTGTCAAGAGGTAACCATCACCACATGAGTGGAAAGTTCTTTGAGTGGGTTTTGTATGTTCTAAGGTGACTCCATTTCTCATTGCAGAAAAACGCCTGTCTAGGGGCATCTCCCACGCCAGCTCCAGCATTGTTTCCCTGGCCCGGTCCCATGTCTCCTCCAATGGTGGGGGTGGGGGGAGCAGTGAGCACCCCCTGGAAATGCCCATCTGTGCCTTCCAGCTTCCAGATCTCACTGTGTACAATGAAGACTTTCGCAGCTTCATAGAGAGAGACCTCATCGAGCAGTCCATGCTGGTTGCCTTGGAGCAGGCAGGTCAGTGAGCCCTTCCCTCCCGGTGCTCCTCCACCCGTCTGCTGAGGGGCTGGGCTTGACCAGCAGCTTCCAGTCTAAGCCAGTGATCTGATTGATGGCAATCAAACTCAGTGGTCAGTCAGAGAGATGTGTACTGAGCTAGGTGCTTCTTCAAGTTAAAGAAAGGACACAAACAGGACACTTGGTTCTGGAAGTTTCCTGTTTGATGGAAGGGAAACCAGATACATATGTGAAAGGTCTAGGAATCAATACCTAAAAATCAATACATAAAAAAAAAATACAAATGAATTATAATTGGCTCTGGAGCACCTTGTGAACAGAAAGAACCAGTGTTGTAGATGATACACAGTGGTGATTAAGTCACATTTATTTATATAAACCTTTCCCAAAAGATCTATTTACCGTTACAGTTATGTTTGTCTTAAATTATTGTTAAAATTAGTTGGTATAATGGATGAGGCAGCTGGGATTTCTGGGAAACCTAGTTGGGTATTAACAACTCCCATGGAAGGAAACTCTTATTTTTCATTTTGTACCCTTCCATACTAATCATGCACATCTATGTATAATTTTTAAATAGTTAGTCACTTGTCTGGTATGATTATAGGCCAATTTTTCTTTCAGTAGACTTTTCAGTCTACTGAAGAACATTTTTAAGCATCATTCATACAATATTTTCTTTATGTAAGTAACAGGTCGACAATTGTAGGATGACTACAGAACTGAGACTCATTTTCTTAGGTGTTTTAAGTATTTTATTTTATTGCTCATGTCTTTAAAATCATACCACAGGCATGCTGACATGCTTACTGTCATATATGCAGATGATACTTGCATGACACTTTGAATATATGTGTTGGGTTGATTTTCTTTTACTGACGATCAATTTGTGCTGATCTTTATTGCAGTCTATGACCTTGGCCTCATCATCCATCCTAGAGTTGTTCAGTCTTAGCACTGTTGACATCTAAGACCAGATTATTCTTTGTTGTGTGAGCTGCCTTCTGTATTGTGTTTAGCAGCCTTCCTGGCCTCTACTTACTCAGTGCCAGTAACATCCCCCTCACCATTTGGGACAACCAAACATATTTCAGGATGTTGCCATATGTCCCTCTGGGTACAAAATTGCCCCACTTAAGAATCTCTAATCTAACCAATTATACTCCCCAGATTTTGATGAACCAGATATAAGTGAAGAAGATACAGAGTAATAGAGTGGTGGTTCGATTCCACGGGGTCGCACAGAGTCGGACACGACTGAAGCGACTTAGCAGTAGCAGCAGCAGGCTTTCTAGAAGAGGCAAGCTTGGAGTCTTGTATTAGAAGTAAAAACGTAGAGAGCTTTATGGATAATCTGCTCATCTCCCTTTCCTCGTGTTTCTGTAGGGCGTTTGAACTGGTGGGTGAGTGTGGACCCCACCTGTCAAAGGCTCCTTCCTTTGGCAACTACTGGAGATGGAAACTGCCTCTTGCACGCAGCCTCTCTTGGTGAGTCATGAGAATGGCCCTTCATTCCCTCACAGAAAGGAAGCAATAGTTAAATCGCGTGTGAAGGACTTGAGCCAACCAACCTTGATCTTAGAAGTGATGGCTCAGAGCAAGGTGTATGTATGTGTATGTGCTGGTGCAGAAGAAGATAAAAGAGAGCCCTGTCCTGGTCGTTCACTCTTGTTGAGAAACTGTATGGAGAGCACGGGATTTAGCACAATTCTCACTCTGAGAATTGACCCCTAAAAGTGATGAACAGCAGAAAGCAAGTAGTATACTGTTTGTGTATGTATATAATTCTACTTAATATTCATTCTTTTGGTATATAAAAAAGATATGTTTTCATCAGACCCCTATGAGACTTGTTCATTTTAATATTATTTTTTAATGAACCTTTATTTAATGTACCTTTTAGTTTTCATTTTTACTTAGAGGATAATTGCTTTACAGTATTGTGTTGGTTTCTGCCATACATCAACAGGAATCAGCCATAGGTATACGTGTCTCCTCCCTCTTGAGCCTCCCTCCCACCTGCCACCCCATCCCAGCCCTCTAGGTTGTGCATGTCTAATCTGGAACAGTGTATTTTTCTTTTTCTCTCTTTTTCTTTTCACTTCCACTTGTACTGATATAATTGACATACAGCACTGTATAAGTTTTAAGATACACGGTATAGTGATTTGCGCAGAAGACCTGCATACATTATGAGATGATTACAGTAAATTTAGTGACCATCCATCATCTCATACAAAGTTAAAGAAATAGAAAAAAAAATTATTTTTTCCTCATGATGGTAACTTTTAGGATTTACTGTCTTAACTTTCATGTATAATGAACAGCAGTGTTAACTGTATGGATCACATTGTACATTACATCCTAAGTGCTCAGTAGTCTTAGTCTTGTATATATGGAACTTTGTACCTTTTAACTACCTTCATCCAGTTCTCCCTGTTCCCACCCCCTGCCCTCGGTAACCACAAATCTGATGTCTTTTTCTGTGAGTTTGTTTTTGAAGTATAATTGACCTATAATGCTGTTATATCCTGGCACATAGCGTGGTGATTCAAATATTTCTATACATTTCAAAATAATCACTGTGTTAAGTCTAGTTACCGTCTGTCACCATACAAAGATATTACATAATTATTGACTTGTTTACTTTAAATTGATATGCCTATTTAAAATTTAGTATATTATTTGCCTTAGCTTTAAAAAAAATGTCCCCATTTTCCAACCATTCCTCAAGCTTTGATGCTGATTGGCCATGTGCCAGACCCATCTTGTCTGCTGCTACTCTGTGTTTTATTTATTTTTTAGCTTTTTAAAAAAATTGTCTGAGCCATGTGGCTTATAGGATTTTAGTTCCCCATCAAGGAATTGAACCCAGGCTCTCAGCAATGAGAGTGTGGGGCAGTGAAAATATGGAGTTCTTACCTACTGGACTGCCAGCAAATTCCTACTCTGTATTTTAATTTGTTAGACTTGGTATCAAGAGTAAAGTCTTTCTGGTTCTTCCCTGTTTGCCCAGTGGTTAAAGACTTCCCCTCCCAATGCAGTGAGTACAGGTTCGATCCCTAGTTGGGGAACTAAGATCCCACATGCATCATGGCCAAAAAACCAAAACAAAACAGAAGCAATGTTGTAACGAGTTCAATAAAGACTTTAAAAAGTCTTCTTGTCAGGAGTTTGTAGAATATGGTCTGCCCTCTGCTTTTAGGCTCTCAAAAGTTTCTGAGCCTCTACAGTAGGAACATCTTTTCTTTCCTGATTACCTTTCTGCTGAGTTACAGCAGGAGTTTCTTTGAACCTGGGCTTCAGGCCTGATATCCTTCATGCTAGAATCTGTGTATCATAATTAGTAAGTGGAGTTGAGTCAAGGTAAGGTGTCTTGAAAGTGAAAGTGTTAGTCGCTTAATTATGTCTGACTCTCTGTGACCACATGGACTGTAGCCCACTAGGCTCTTTTGTCCATGGAATTCTCCAGGCAAGAATACTGGAGTGGGTTGCCATTTCGTTCTCCAGGGGATCTTCTCAACTCAGGGATTGAACCCCGGTCTGCCGCATTGCAGGCAGACTCTTTACCAACTGAGCCACCAGGGAAGCAATACAAAAGATGTCTTAACCATTATGTTTTCTTGCCATAGGGATGTGGGGTTTCCACGATCGAGACTTGGTGTTGCGGAAAGCTTTGTATGCACTGATGGATAAGGGAGCCGAGAAGGAAGCATTAAAACGACGCTGGAGGTGGCAGCAAACTCAGCAGAATAAAGAGGTGAGGAAGCACGGCGGGAGCACCTTGTTTCCCAGAGTGACGTAAGGGACTGCTCAGTGCCTCCTGTAGGAGATGGCGCCTACTTAGGTGCTCTTAGGACAGTGTTACTCTTAACAATCCTNCATTAAAACGACGCTGGAGGTGGCAGCAAACTCAGCAGAATAAAGAGGTGAGGAAGCACGGCGGGAGCACCTTGTTTCCCAGAGTGACGTAAGGGACTGCTCAGTGCCTCCTGTAGGAGATGGCGCCTACTTAGGTGCTCTTAGGACAGTGTTACTCTTAACAATCCTGTTGGAACTCAGATACCACCAGAGAGCACATGCCTTCTCATAGAGTTATGAGAACTGGTGTGGGGAAGTGGGACCTGTAGAGGAGGTATCGAATGCTGTGCTTTTCCTGATAAGGCACTCAGTAAGCCTTTAGTAGCTGTCTTTTGCAAAATGGAATACAACAAGCTCGTAGGATTTTTCTATTGTTTTGGTTTTTTACTTATAATAAGCCTAGATCAATTTTTAAGGCCTTATGTTTTTAACTCTTATTAATGTAAATGTGTAAAAAACATCAAGGCCGTATATACCATTTGTTTTTCATAAATTCAGTTTACTTGTTAAAAAACTGTAAAAGCATGAGTTTGTTTTATTATTATTAGAATTTTATGTTCTGAAGATTTAAAACATGGAAATAGAATGGCTTATGTTTCTTTCTCAAAAATGAGCTCAATTGTTAAAATTAGGATGATATTAAGATCAGAATCTGGTCTTTGATTAGCCAGTCTGCCTCAGAAGATTCCTGAGGGAAATGAATGCACAGGGGCAAGACCAAGTAAACAGCATTCTTTATTGACACCAAACCCCCTGGCTTTCTGGTGAGCTGAGCTCGACTTTGTGGAGTTTTTTTTTTTTTTTTTTTTTTNTCATTTGAAGAGACCCTAATGCTGGGAAAAATTGAGGGCAGGAGGAGAAGGGGACGACAGAGGATGAGATGGTTGGATGGCATCACCGACACAATGGACATGGGTTTGGGTGGACTCCGGGAGTTGGTGATGGACAGGGAGGCCTGGCGTGCTGCGGTTCATGGGGTCGAAAAGAATCGGACGTGACTGAGCGAATGAACTGCACTGATACCTGAACCTTAGATTTGATCACTTCAGACAGGAAAAGGCCAAACCAGATCATGCCATTAGTTGAGCAGACTTGACAGCCACAGTCAGAGGATAGATACCAATTCCAGCTATATTAAGCTATTTATAGTTATTATTTTATAGGTGGGGTTAGGAGCTTCCCTGGTGGCTCAGTGGTAAAGAATCTGCCTGCCAATACAGGAGACCAGGTTCGAGCCCTGCTCCGGGAAGAATCCACATGCCTCAGAGTAACTAAGTTCCTGAGCCACAACTACTGAGCCAGCACTCTGGAGCCCAGGAGCAGCAACTATTGAAGCCCATGTGCCCAAGTCAGTGCTTTGCAACAAGACAAGCCAGCGCCATGAGAAACCTGTGCACCACAATTGGAGAGTAGCCCCCTTGCTACAACTAGAGAAGGCCCACCCAGCATCAAAGACCCAATAGAGCCAAAAAAATAAACGGGGGTTAAATGATGATGGTAGTTAGCCAGGAGACTCAGAAATTCTGAAATTCTGTTCTTGGTCAGCCACTTATTCCCTCTCAAAGTCCCCAAATGGAAATACATGCCTCATGAATAGTAGATATTGAAAGAGTAGTCTTTTTACTCCTTTTGTTCAACACGTTGAAAGTTCCATATGGGAATGAGGTAATTCTTTTAGCTCAGACGATTTATAGCACTGTAGTGGGGAAAGGGAGGTGGACTGGGGAGCTACTTTTAGCCAGTACCAAACACCAAAGAAATTAAATTGGTTGTGATTTCCCAGGCCTCCCTGTTTTGTTGTTGAAAATGGTGGTAAAACCCGGTAAGAACGTTTTCAGCCTAGAAGGGTACACCACCTAGTGGTTGTGTGTATAGATACAGCAGCAAAAATACGTGAGAGGAAGAGGGAGACAGAGCTTCATGAATGTGTATCAGGGACAATTTATCAGAGTGAACAGAGCGCCCCATATATAAATTGTGCGCTCTTCTTTCTTTGAGTTGAAAGAAAAAGTTATAGAATTATACAAATTGAAAAAGCTTTGTTGTGTTTTTGTTGTTGTTTTTATTATTAAAGTAAAATATGCTCATAATAGCTCTTTAATTCCTTTTACATTTGCTCTGATACTTCTCATGTTTCTAGTGTGATTCTTTCTACTCTGTCAATATGTGTTTAAAGTATAAACTTGGGACTTCCCTGGTGGTCCAGTGGCTAAGACTTCAAGCTCACAGTGCAGGGGCCCCAGTTTTGATCCCAGGTCAGGGATCTAGGTCCCATGTGCTGCAACTAAGAGTCTGCATGCTGCAAAGAAGATCAAAGATCTTGAGTGCTGCAACTAAGACCCAGTGTAGCCAAATATAAATAAATATTTTTTTTAAAAGTATAAACTTCTTTAAACACATATGTAAGCCAAATATAATTAACAAGATAGACTTTCTTCCAAACCATCATATACATCCTAAAACCAGTATAGTATTTTAAGACTATTTGTACTATTTCTTACACTGCTATGATAAAAATTATAGTTTTACTGAGCGTGTATTTATTGATTACTGATCATATGGTAAGCACTAAGCATATTGCTTAAAACAAGGTCCTGGCTTTTAAGAGTGGTAGTAGGAGATGGACATGTGAGTATATGATTACAGCAAAGTAACCAGTTGGGACTTCTGTGATAGAAGTCTCTATAGCAGTTCAGCAGGGAGGGTTCAAAGGAAGCAGTGAGTGGCTGATGCACCAGGGAGATTTAGGAAAGGCTTCATAGAGGAATGATACTTGAGTTCTTTCCTGACAGTTGAGAGATTATTCAGCAGGTGGATATGTAGTGGGCTGTCTCAGGGAGAAGGCTGTTGAGGCAAAACCTATACAAAAGCTCAGAAGTATAAAAGGACATGGTGCATTCAAGGAAGTATGACTAACTAAATGATATTAGAGGGGTAGGTCAGAGCCCAGGAAGTGGAGTCTTTATGCTGTGCTTAAAGAGTCTGTACCATTATCTAATAGATAATAACAACTCTTAAAAGAATTTGTAGCAGGAAGCAAACATCATCAGATTTTAATTGTAGAAAAATCTTTCTGGTAGCATTGTAGAAAATGGATCATAACAATGTATGACTAGAAGTAGTGAAACCAGCATCTATTACAGTAGCTCATGCTTAATGGTTATTGACTAAAGGGATCCAGGTGTGGGATGGGTGAAAGGAGAGGAGTCATCAGTAACTCCCTGGTAGTTCTAATTGGGTGTTTGAGTGATAGTGTTGCGTACAACGGTTAGAAAACAGGAAGAGTAAGTTTTAGAAGAAGAAGAAGTTCTGTTTTGACAGAACAGAGTGTAAGATAGTCATGGGCAGGTGACAGCCTTGAGTAGGCTACTGGATGTGAGCATAGAAATGAAGAGGAAGTCTGGGCTGGAGAGGAGGGTATCTGAGTCCTGAGCATGTAGATACCAGTAGATGAGATTATAATAGTAGAAGAGAGAACCTGTATAGAAGCAAGGCTAAAATTATTTGACACAACATCAATATTTTTAAGATAGACAGAGTTCAGAGAGGTTGGAGAAAGTGGTGTTTTGTGAGCTGAAGGAAAAGAAATTTAAGGGGAAATCAAATGCCACATGAATGCTGATAAAGATGAGAACTGAAGAGTTCACTGAATTTGGCCAATTAGAAGGTCACTGTCTTTAGCCAGTCAATTAGGGGAAGTAGTGTGTAGGGGTAAGGGGCATAGGCTGGAGGGCAGAAACAAGCTGGATTACAGTGGGTTGGAAAAGAATGGAAGAAGTGTGAGGGTGATCATAGACTATTCTTTCATGGATCTTGATTATAAAAGGGAGAAGAGACTGGACTTTGTAGTACAAATTGTAAGACAAATGCTTACAAATTATAAGACAGGAGCATAGAGTGGAGTAACATGAGTGAGTTGGAGTGGCTATTTCCTTTTGAATTTAGCCTCTAACTGCTTAATATACCTTGCCTGTCTTTCACACAGTCGGGGCTGGTATACACAGAGGATGAGTGGCAGAAGGAATGGAATGAACTGATCAAGCTAGCCTCAAGTGAGCCCCGCATGCATCTGGGTACCAATGGAGCCAACTGTGGTGGGTAAGTGTATCTAACTGGAGGAGCAGAAAGTAATCTTTGCTGAGTCCTCAGTGTCCAAAGAGTTCTATCCTAAGAGGGTGTTGGGCAGAAAGACAGGAGAGAAGCCATGACAAGGGCACAGAGGGGTGTAACAGCATGGTATGTTCTAGGAGCCACAGGCAGTTCAGTATTGCCAGAGTACAGAATATGTGATGCTGAATGATAGATGAAGCTAGGCAGTCCAGATTTTTGTGTGCCATACTGAGGAACTGAAATTGTATTCTATCCAGACTTTGGGAAACTGAAGGACAAGTGATTTAGTTTCCTCAATAAATAAAGGCAAAGAAAAGAGAATTGTGATATTGATGGTATAGTGGACATCTTTAATAGTCTTTATTTTTTAGAGATTGAAGCTGAAATATTCATGGATGAAATTGTATGATATCTAGGATTTGCTCTAAAATAATCTGGTGGGGTGGAGTGGGTGTGGGGGCTGAGCCCTAGGGTAATATATCAAGGTCTAGGTGTAGCAAGATTGACTATGTATTTATGATTATTGAGGTTGAATGATGGATATATGAGAGTTTAGTGTACTATTCCTTCTAGTTTGAGTATGTTTAAAATTAAAAATTTTTCTAAAGTAAAAGGTTAAAAAATATAACCTATCCAAACTTTATTGTGTATAAGAATGATCTGGGCAATCTATTTAAAATGCAGAATTTTGGACCTCCATCCTAAGGAAGTACAGTTGCGTTGCCCAGAAATCTGCATTTGTAGCAAGCACCCAGTGTTGAATAAGATTAGTTTAGGGGGCAGGATTGGAGAAGGAAATGGCAACCCACTCCAATGTTCTTACCCTGGAGAATCCCAGGGACGAGGGAGCCTGGTGGGCTGCCGTCTATGGGGTCGCACAGAGTCGGACACAACTGAAGCGACTTAGCAGCAGCAGCAGCAGCAGCAGGGAGCAGGAAGCCACTCAATTGTAAGTGTGTGAGTAACAGGAACAAATTGATGTATTTGAGCACAGTGACAGCCAAATGGATGATGAACTGGAGAGGAGTAATAGTAATCCAGGGAAGAGGGGGATACGGGTATGAGCAAGAGTGGTGGCTGGAGATATGCCAGAGGAGGCACTTAAAAGATGGAATTGTCGGGCCAGGTGATTAATTGAAGACACGATATAAAGAACAGTAAATATTTCACAGATTTCTGATTAAGCTACTAAGTATTAGCCAATAGATGGGCAAGGCTATTCTTCAAGTAAGGGAACATGAAGAAGGGATTTTTGTTTTCTTTCCTTTTTTGTTTTTCTTTTTTGATAGGACATGATGCATGTGACGTGTGGGTGGTTGTGATGGGTAAGGTAATAAGCAGAATGAGGCTACACAGTTGTATATTGAGCTACTGGACAAAGATAGTAGGGGAAGGTTGTTGAACCAGATAGGTATTAAGAGGGATTACTTCCCAATTCTGAGCACTACTTTAACCCTCAGACCTTCACATTTCTTTTCTTGAATTTCTCCATCTGTGAAATGGAGGTAGAAATAGACACGCTGGTGTAAAGTAATCATCTGAGTCTATGGCAGCCTTCAGAATGGAAAATAAGAAATGGACAATTTTTTTTCCTTTTTGCAGAACTGGTCTTCAGAGGTCTCTTGATTTGTTTTCTTCCCTCTCCCTTCCACTACATCTCTTCCATTCTCTCCCCTCCTACAACTCTAGGGTGGAGAGTTCAGAAGAGCCCGTGTATGAGAGTCTAGAAGAATTCCACGTCTTCGTCCTTGCCCACGTGCTTCGGAGGCCCATAGTCGTCGTGGCAGACACCATGCTGAGGGACTCTGGGGGGGAAGGTGAGTCAAGCAGTCCTCACTCTACCCTGAGCAGCCCTGTCTGCAAGGGGGATATATGACCCTTGCGGAAAAACACTGTGTAAATTAGAACAATGCACAATTCTCACAGAGTCAAGAGTAAAGCAGCTGAGGTTAATTGATGAAACTTCTTAGGAAAGAATTATTAAACATAGGTTGGACTGAAAGGGGGACTCAATTGACATAGTTGGGTGGAGAGATCTCCCACTAGGCAAGAATATAGCCTTAATAATAATCTTTGTGATTTCCTGCAGCATTCGCCCCTATTCCTTTTGGGGGAATCTATCTGCCCTTGGAGGTTCCAGCCAGCCATTGTCACCGCTCCCCTCTGGTGCTCGCCTACGATCAGGCCCACTTTTCTGCTCTTGTGTCCATGGAGCAGAAGGAGAATGCCAAGGAACAAGGTGTGGAATACAGTGTCTGAGTCTCTGGTGTCTTGTGGTCTGCTTTATTTTTACTTAGAAGAACTGAAATGAGAGAGGATGTAGGAGGAAAGAACTGAGTGACATGCAAGGCCAGACAGAGTGTTGATGCTGGTTTTCTTAAGCTCTAAGATAAACAGAGTTTTTTTTTTTTTTTTTTTAAAAAGGTTTTGGGGAAAACTCAGCCTGTGTTCCCTGATCTGGAGTAAAGAAGCTTATACATTAAGGTCAAGAACTTTCCAAATGATACTTTGCTCTATTTGCCTTAATAATGACTTTGAATTCCCTGAATTCACTTTAATTGGCAGAAACATCATGGGTGCTAGTTGACTGGTGGGCATTCATGGAGAAAAGTGGCCTAAATTGTGTTCTGAGTAAAGGGGAAACCTGCCTGTTATTTTTTTTCTGCTTAATTCATCATTAAGAACTGAGATGTGACTATAGTTAGAGACCTTTGGTATGCTTCAACTGCCTTTTTATTGGAGTCAGTCTGTTCAGTTGCCTTCCTCTTTCCTCAGGAAGACTCCTTGATCATATGTGTTTTTCCTCCCCAGCTGTGATCCCACTTACAGATTCAGAGCATAAGCTGCTGCCTTTGCACTTTGCTGTGGACCCTGGAAAGGGCTGGGAGTGGGGCAAAGATGATAATGACAACGTCCGATTGGCGAGGTGAGACGCGCCTAGCCTTTCCATCTGCTTTGTAGCTGTGATCTCTTTCACATGCAGTGTCTGTCTCCTGGGACTTTTCCTCAGCTCAGGGGTGAAGATGGTCACATCCTAGTTCTAGTGTCTTTGGGAAGACGGAGAGGTGGGAGACAGATTGGGCACTTGGACTCTTGCCACTGCTTTTTCTCCCCATGAAACAGAAGGGAATCCTGGCATGTGTTTATAGCGTGAGGAGTGATCTTACAGAACCCCTAAACGGTGGTCAGAGAATTTAGATGATCAGATCACACTTCTCCCAGCCCAAACAAGAAGGGTTTTAAATAGCTGACCAAAATCATTTGCTCTAGACTTTTGCATTTTGTTTGGAACTTAAATGGCAAGAAAAATATATTCTCCCCACTCCTACCCCCATTTCCCTGAAGTTGGCTTCCTCCTGCTTCCACAGCTTTCTGTGAAGAGCTTAGGAGCGTAAAAGTTCCTTCCTCACCTCTTATCCAGTGCTGCCTTCTTTGGGCTCCTGAAACTGGAGCCAACTGAGAAGATTGGGTTAAAAAAAAAGAAAAGAGTTTATGACTTTTTAAGTATGTTCTCACCTAATTATCAAAAGTGCCTTCTAAGTAGTATACTGTATCGTATTTCCTATTTCCCAGGCCCTGAGCTGGGCCCTTTCTCAATACTATTTTAATCTTCACAACAGCCCTACAGGATAGATATTATTATCTATACTGATTATCAACCCCTACTGAGTTTCAGGGAGGTTGAAGTGACTTGCTCAAGGTTATAAAGCTTAGTAATTGGTGCAGCCATAATTCAAATCAGCCCTGAGCTCCCAGCCATGTAGCCTTCTCCCACCCTGCCTCCCAACTGGATCACACTGCTTTGCTTTTTAAAGCCCACAGTTCTTTGAAATTCTTTTTTTCCTCCTTTTCACAGTGTGATCCTATCCCTAGAAGTCAAGTTGCATTTGCTGCATGGCTACATGAACGTGAAGTGGATCCCACTGTCCTCCGATGCGCAGGTGAGGCTTCTCCCACTCCACCCTGGATGCCCTCCTTTCCACGCCAGGGAGAACAAAGATGTCTGGTGGTGGTCTCCTTCCGTGTCTCTTCTGGATAGTGGCTTATGATTCAATATTAGGAGTAACTGGAAAATACCAGATAAATTTCCAAAGAGACTTTTTCCTGCCTTTCTACCTGTTAGTGCCCTTTGTTTTCTACATCTTCTCACCAGCCAGGCTCTGCTTTCTGATACTAAACATATTCTTCAGGAAAAGTTTTCTTGAACTTGAGATTGTTATTACTTTGTTCTAAGCCCTCCGTACATAGACCTCTGTATTGGGCACTGGAAGAAACAGAATAGCTTAAAAGAGCTCCTGATCTAGCAGGTTCTGAGGATGTCATTATCCATAGAACAGGGACACAGGAGCAAGGGCCAGCTGATGGACTCTGGTGCTGAATGTCTGGAATTGGATGCAGAATGGTTAAGACTTGGAGTGGTTATTCAGAACTTCCTTGAGAGTAACTTTGGGCAGAATCTGGCATAGAGAAATTTATAATAAACGCCATTCTAGTGTCTACAGAATATTTTCCCACTTTTCCCAGAGGCTATGTATTTGTATAGTTGCACATTGTTCTAGAAGAGCAAATCCAGTCTTCATTTGGCTATCTCCTTATTACAGAAGGGCATCCGATTATAGGAGGTGAGATAAAGGCTAGACATTAGATACATTTTTCCCTGGTTCATGGGAGAGCTGACGAGTTGGGGAAGGACAGTGCCTTCCTGGGTGACCCTTCCCCTCACGACAGCAGCGCTTCTCTGGAACCTGGCAGTCATTCCAAGGAAGGAGTTTGTAGGGGTGTTACCACCCCTCTCCACATGGTTAATTCCTATGGCAACAGCTGCAGGAGGCCCCATGAGCCAGGTGGATGGGCTGGAGGTTCCTGGGGGCTTCCTTCAACCTAGGCCAATGGTCAGCCATTTTTTTTTTAATTTAATTTTTTAAAATTATAGTTGATTTACAATGTTGTGCCAATCTCCGCCATACAGCAAAGTGACTAAGCTATACACATACAGAAATTCTTTCTTTAGATATTCTTTTCCATTACGGTTTATCACAAGATATTGAATATAGTTCCCTGTGCCATACAGAAAGACCTTGTTGTTTATCCGTTCTATATCTGTCAAACATCTTCTTGTCTCTTCCAGGCTCCACTGGCCCAGCCTGAGTCCCCGACAGCCTCAGCTGGAGATGAGCCCCGGTCCACTCCTGAGTCTGGGGAATCAGACAAGGAGTCAGTTGGCAGCAGCTCTGCCAGCAATGAGGGCAGCAAGCGGAAAGAGAAGTCAAAGCGAGATCGGGAAAAGGACAAGAAGAGAGCAGATTCTGTGGCTAACAAACTGGGCAGCTTTGGCAAAACCTTGGGCAGCAAGCTCAAGAAGAACATGGGAGGCCTGATGCACAGCAAGGGTTCTAAGCCTGGAGGGATGGGAACAGGTTCGGGGGTAAGCAGTGGCACTGAGACCCTGGAGAAGAAGAAGAAAAACTCACTGAAGAGTTGGAAGGGTGGCAAGGAGGAGGCAGCTGGGGATGGGCCTGTATCTGAGAAGCCCACACCTGAGTCTGTTGGTAATGGAGGGAGCAGGTATAGCCAGGAGGTGATGCAAAGCCTGAGCATTATGAGGATTGCAATGCAAGGGGAGGGGAAGTTTATTTTTGTTGGCACCCTGAAGATGGGTCACCGCCACCAGTATCAGGAGGAGATGATCCAGCGCTACCTCACTGATGCTGAGGAGAGATTCCTGGCAGAGCAGAAGCAGAAGGAGACAGAGAGGAAGATCATGAATGGAGGGGTAGGGAGTGGGCCTCCTCCAGCCAAAAAGCCAGAGCCAGATGGTGGGGAGGAGCTGCTGACTGCCCCTCCAGCAGAATCCAAGGCAGTGGCATTCTCTGCTGGCTACCCTGGTGGCTTTACTGTCCCTCGGCCTTCTGGGGGTGGAGTCCACTGCCAGGAACCCCGGAGGCAGTTGGCAGGGGGGCCATGTGGGGGGAGCCTACCACCATATGCCACCTTCCCCAGACAGTGCCCTCCTGGGCGACCCTACCCCCACCAGGACAGCATCCCTTCTCTGGAGCCAGGCAGTCACTCCAAGGATGGAGCTCACAGGGGTGCACCGTTACCACCCCACTTCCGCGTGGCTGATTCCTATAGCAACGGCTACAGAGAGCCCCCTGAGCCAGATGGATGGGCTGGAGGTCCCCGGGGGCTTCCCCCAACCCAGACCAAATGCAAACAACCGAACTGCAGCTTCTACGGACACCCTGAGACAAACAATTTCTGCTCTTGCTGTTACAGAGAAGAACTGAGGAGAAGGGAACGTGAACTGGGTGGGGAGCTGCTGGTGCACAGGTTCTGAATGGGAAACCTTGGAGGGCAAGGGGGCTAAACAAAGAAAGTTAAGCTCAATTAATTGGCTCATAAGACCCAGCTCCCATGTTGATGGGGCGAAATGCAGTAATATTGGTGTGAGCCTGGCTAGAAACTCTTAAGTGTGTATACTCTGAAGAGCTGCCAGGCTGGCAAGAGCAGGTCAGGGCTGGATGGTGCTTCGAGGCTATACTGGTCCTTTGCCGATCTTGACTTGATGGTACTGAGGAGGTACAAGGGGAGAAAGATGATAATTGTGTGTCATAACCCCTTGGGTCCATCCCAGGCCTAAGGGAAAGTGTAAGGGAAGATTCGGTGTGTGGGGGTGGGTAGGTGGGCAGAAGTCTTGGGGAGGAACTGGCAAAGGAGGTTCAGTCAATAAAAGAAAAAACAGACCAAAGTTCTTTTAGGTTGGAAAAAAGCACACGGTGGTGGAGTTGGGAGTGTGGAGGGAAACTGGGAAATTAGATTTGCTATTGACTTGAATTAAGGTAGATGTTTAGTGTTGGATAAATTTTTCCTTCTGAAGGATCTGGAAAGACAAGGCAGAAATGTGTGCTTCTGGGTGCTTATTAGGAGGAGGATGGCTTAAATCGGTTTAGTGAGATGGCAAAGGCAAGAACTTAAAGGAGGAGTCTTTTTCCTCTGAAGTTTGATTTCCTTCTAAACAGCCATCTGTCATCCCTTCTAGTTCTAGAGGAGATTGCTGATTGCTGCCTATCTTTTCCTCGTCCTTTCTGAGGGCTGAGTTCAGCTAAGTTAAGAAGGTTGTGATTTTTAAGACTTTAATTTTATTAAAAAAACAAAAACAAAAATCACAAAAAAAGTTCCCTCTGGGGAAGGCAAGAGAATGATAAGAGCAGCTGTGTGTGTTGAATTTTTTCCAGGTGAATTGGTGCAGAGGTGATCTTTTTAACTACTAGCAATAACCACACATTTGAGTGCGCCTTGGGAGGGGGTGGGAGGAGGACAGACTTTTGGCCAGACTGTTTCAAACAAAACCCAAAACCTAAATAGAGCACTACCATCCTCTGCTGCTGCATTTCTGTAGAAAGCAACTTATTTTTTGGATTTTTTTTTTTTTTTAAGAAAAGAAACAAAAAGACCCTAGCAAGCAAAATCATTTTAAAAAATGAGTTTTCCCCCTCCTATTTAAGTGATTCTTTCTCCTTCCTCTCTACTTTTGGAGAATGAACTTAACATCCCGGCTTCTTTTGTTAAGCCATAGCTGACCTTAATCTGTGGTTAGTTTATTAAAATAATTTAAAAAATACTTTGTAAGAAGAGATATTTTTGATAATAGGATTGATGTTGAAACTTGGGGTAGGGGTTGGGGCAATTTATAAAGAGGTAGCTAGAGAAATATATATTTTAGTGAACTATAACCACAGATCACAGATTACTCCCAATGAGCTGATCTGTCATTGGATCTCCCTCCTCTCCCCAAACCATCCTTTTCCCCAGAGGGTGGGAGTGGGTCTGTGGACACAGTAGTAGGGGGAGCTCCTTTGCATTTTGCACAAAGCACAAGTCTGGACAGCCTATGCTCTGGCCAGCACCATTTCTAAGAGCTTTAAACTGGAGGACCTATCCTGGGCCAATCTTCCCTTTTCTTTAAATTATTTCTTTCTGGAGGGAAAAAAATCAACTATGCAATTGTATACACTCCTGGGTGCATATGAAGAAGGGGAATAAGTGTACTTAATGTGTCTAGAGTGTTAATTGGGGCTATTTTTCTGTATTTGGATTTCTCTCTTGAGGTGTGTACTCTTAAACCATCCTGTGGAATGTAATCCTCACATTTGATCCAAGGCAGACATGGGCTGGGGGTGTGTGTTGGGGGGACTTGTGTTTGCCATATGTTGCTTCTGCCCAATCAGGAAAGTTGTCATCCCACTTCCCCCTTGATGACAAAGTCAGCCAAGACTGTCCTCTTCATTGGATTTGCTCACAATTTAGGAAGTTTCCTTTCTCCTCAACAAACTCAAAAAGCCACTTGTTTTCTAAATCTGATTGTCTGTTGGTTTAATAATCTCCATGGCTATTAATTCTTAGGCTTTTATTTGGAAATGAATGTGTTAAGGAAGCAATGAGGTCAAAGCAGATAGGTTCCAAAAGAGGGTATGTTTGTATTTCCAGGCAGGACTGGGGCTGGTGTGAGAGGAGCATTCCCTTCAGGGTCAAAACTTAAGGAGATGCCAAAAGCTCACTAGTCAAGATAAATACTGTTTCAATGCAGCATTTTAAAAAAATTAATGCAAAAAATCCATCACGAGCAAAATATCAAAGTCTTTAAAACAGGATCCAGCAGGACTGGGGTTAGAGTGAGGGAAGAAAAGCTGAATTGAGCAAGGAGGAGTTGAATCTTGTCTTTATTTAAAATTTTGATACTTTATTCATTGTGGCTCTTTTTATATTAGTTTTGATTTTCAGAATATATTGTGTTAAAATAGCATCTTCGTCACTGGCTTTTGAGGCATCCTTAAGTTTTGTGCCCAAAGTGAGTGCCTTGCTTACCTCACCCCGTGTCTGGGCTTAGAACAACACTGGTGAGACCATGACCATAGGAACTTCTGTCGCCTAACATGCACCCAAACAAGTGACTCAAACTCCCACCTAGAATTCGCACAGCTCACCTAGCTTTCCCATAGGCATCCATCTATATCATAGGATTTGGGCCTGGACCAATAGGAATGGAAACAGACCAGGGATTTTCCCAGAGAATAAAACCAGGAAACTTAATTCTCCACTGGACTGCTGTGTTTGGATTTGATCTGTTATTAGAGTCTAGTTAATACTTTTGTTTTTAAAAACTGAGGACAAATGAACAAAAACAGAAACCTTGTGTCATGTTTGCTTTTGTTTTGATTTATGAATTGACCAACCTAATCCCTTTTGTCTTCTTTTCAAATAAAAAGGGAAATTCTGAGGGGTGTCCAAGGGGGTGAAAATGGTTTAAAAAAAAGGGAGGGGGTTAGGTTATTTAGGCCCTATAGCTTTTTCATTAGGAATTTTTTGTTTTTAATTTGGGAAGGTAACTTTATTGAGGCATTAAAAAAAATAACCTTTGCATTCTAAAGATGAGGGACCCTGAGTCAATGGATGTTTTTCTGTAGGGATGAGTAAATTCTGTTCGGCTTTATTTTTTGAGACGGCTGTAGGATGGGAAGAAGGTGAAAAATTGCCTGAGAAATGACAGTATTTGGGGAGGGAGTTAGAAGAGGCAACCTCGTGCTATTACTGTGTTGGGGGGAAGGGAGGAGAGGGGTGTCATGCGCTCAAAAGGAGGCAGATTCCTTAGTTGGGAGTGTGGTTGAAGAGGGGAGGCAGGCCCCTCAATCCTAATTGAGGGATATCATCTCTCAGGCTTAAATAAGTGCACTTAGTTATTTTAACCCAAGGCACTGGGGTTCCTACTTAGGTTGTTGTTGGAGAGGAGAGATTTTCAGGGCTTTTATTTTTCCCATTTTGATTTCAGACAGTGCTACCCCTTCTACCCACCCTAGATTCTCCATCTCATCAGAAGGAGCAAATAGGTCTATGGGACACGCCTCCAGATTCCTCCTTTTAGTTTATGCTGGTTTGATTGACAGTTACAAGATTTAACCAAACATTTTTCCCTCACATGATTCTGCAGCAAAATAAAATGATATTAAAAGGTTTTTTTTTTTTTTTTTTAAGATTCAGTCTCTTTATGGAGTGGTATTGTGTTCAACTCAGTGCTCTGTGGGGCCTGGAGGGAAGTTCCTTCCCTCTGCTGTTGGCTGTTTTTTCTCAAGTAAAACTAAAGCTCACAGACCAACTAAACAAAAATCAGCAATGAGTTTTTAGTGTATGTTTGGGAGTGATACTGAGCTGGAAATGATGGAGCTGGTTTTGAATGACTTCTGAGAACCTAGCTTTTGCTATTCTTACCACTTTCTAAACAGCCACGTCCAAAGTTCCAGTCACATTTTATCTTTCCCAATAAAGGAGTTTCAAAGATAATTGTCCCCAAATTATTCCGACACCTCTGGACCCTGCATTCTCTTCTTTCTCCAAGGAGTCAGTGCCTCAGACCCACCATTACAGGTGAGAAGACAGAATTAGTAGTCCCTTCTTGTCCTGGAATCACCTGCACCACAGATTTTTCTAATTTCCTTTTCCCTCCAGGCCCTTCAACTACAGATTCAGTGACTCATACAGGCTAGTCTGTTTCTTTCACTTTATAGAAATCACAGGTTGTTTTGCCCCCTGAATTTAAGTGGATTAACAGAATATTATGATACCCTCCATGGAGACTTTCTCTACAACCCGTCCTTTTACTGGCCACTTGGGTAAGAGGTGCTAGAAAAAAGGAAGGGAAGCTGGCTGCCAGTAGCACAGAGAGGATCGGGGGTGGGGAGGACCTTGGCCTCTTTCTGTGCTTNTAGTTCAGACTGTCAGGAGAGGTTGTAAAGAGGCCTGAAGTACTTTTAATCATTCCTCACATCCCCTTAAAGAAGACAAAAACAGCTTCCCAGGGAAGCCATCAGTGAGAGTCCAGGGAAGTGGCCCAAATGATTCCAGTTTAATACTTGTCATTACTGCTTCCCTCAAATAGTCTCCAAAGCTCATGAACAGAAAGAGGATACGATCTGGGTTTGGAGTAAAGAAGGGAATGTTGTTATTTTCTCAGTTCCCCAATTTTTCCTCACCTTTCTTAGGCTCTTCCACTTTCTCTCCACTTTTCCAAAATTGTGTGTCTTCTCCTTTAAGGGGCTGGGCATCTCTTCCGCCCTTTCCAGAGTCGACTGAAGTTTCCGTGGAGCCTTCTCTAGCTGGACTGGACACACCTTGCAGAAGACCCCAAATCGTGCTCCTTGCATCTCAAGTGCTCCTTTCCCTTGAATCTTCCTCCTGCCCCTCTCCCTGACTTTCCTCCTGCTAGCTACAGGATTCAGCCTCTCCCCAAGGGGCTTGAGCATCCTCGAGGTTTTCCACCCTTGACCGCTCCATCCCCGGATGGAGCCAGAGAAATGTGGTGGGGGGGCCGGGGCCAGAGTTTCAACATCGCCCCCCAGAAGGAAGAGCCAGAGATGGGGGTAAGGAGAGGAAAGGGCTTGGGGGAGGGGTTTGTCATCTAGAGGGTGCGAATGGGGATGATGTGGAGAAAGAGAAGAATCTAGAGGAGGCGGAGGGTATTTCTCATATCAGCCTCTGGTTGACAGTGCTTGGTCTTTTTTGCAGTCTCAAGTTCATTGTCTCATTATCCATTAACCAGCCCCTCCCTCCCTTAACTATCTGCCAACGCCTGTCCTGAGCTCTCTACAGCCACTGATCTCAGTTTCTCCTGAGAGTCTGAGTGTAGGCCTCCAAAGGTGGCTGCTGAAGTAACCCCAGACTCCAGGACCAGAGAAGCTTGTGGATTAACCCTACACCCTTCACAGCTCTCTGGACCAAAGTCTGTCCAGGGGACTGGGATGCCAGAGCCCAGGAGTCGTCAGCTGGGCAGCTACCTGGCCTCTGGAGGCCTCCCAGGTAATAATGCCTTCCCAATACTTCTGATTTCCAGACTGTTCCAAATTTCACCCTCCTCAAACCCTGTTTCAAACCTCACTAAAGATACCTCTGTATTCCTCTCTGGCTCAAAGTGCTTTTACCTGAGGTTTGCTCTGCTCTCTGCCTGGGGCTGGTTGGAGCTTGACTGTCCCTCTGTTTTCTTGACCCTGTTACTCCTCTCATTTACTTATTCAAAAATATTTGAGGGCCTAAAATCTCTCCTCCTATGTTTTCATTCTTGTGGGGTTAGGGAGGAATCTTAGTCTTTCCTCTTTAGATTCTCCTGTCTGTTGCCGAAAAACTGGCCTCTGTTCACCTATGCTGAATAGAAAGAGCTTTAAAGGAGACAGAGCTTTAAAGGAGTAGAAAAGAGTAGCTTTATTACTTTGCCAGGCAAAAGGGGCCAGAACAAGCTAACGCTTTCAAGACTGTGCCCTTCCCCTTCCTGGGAAGTTGGAAGAGGTCTTATAGTTTTAGGATGAGAAAATGAAACCGAAGATAAGGATCAGGGTTTATGTAGCCTTGTATTCTTCTCCTCTTAGAGTCACTGGACTCTTTAGGGCTGGCTTAGGGTCACTCCAGAACAGGTTCTGGTGGTTCTCGAGGTCATCACCCTATGACATTCTTTCTGGAAAGAAGGATGCTCCTAGAGGAAAGGAGTGTTAGGGAAAGTTGTCTTGGAGGGGTAAACATCAAGTGGCCAGAAGGCAATCATTTTTAGAGTGCAATTAAGCAAGAAAGAGAGGGAGAACAAACATGGGTAGGTTGAGTGAGTGGANGGAAAGAAGGATGCTCCTAGAGGAAAGGAGTGTTAGGGAAAGTTGTCTTGGAGGGGTAAACATCAAGTGGCCAGAAGGCAATCATTTTTAGAGTGCAATTAAGCAAGAAAGAGAGGGAGAACAAACATGGGTAGGTTGAGTGAGTGGAGAGAATAAAGGCTGCATAAGGGCTAACAGTGGAGTGCCTCAACTAGTTTCTGCTACAGAATGTCTGAGAGGAGTGTGTGTATACGAGTGAGGGTAATACTGCGAACAGTCATAACCTTGCTTCCCTTCTTGCCCTGCAGGGGAGCAGATTCTAGCATGGGCCCCAGGGGTGAGGAAGGGGCTGGAACCTGAACTGCCTGGAACCCTGATCTGCAGCAACTTAAGGGTCACCTTCCAGCCCCATGGATGGCAGCGGAGTCAGGTGAGAAGGTTTAGGGCAGTGGAAAGGACAACTAGTGGCAAGTGGAAAGGGAGTCTAGAAGATTTAGACAAACATTATAGAAATGAGATAGTTATGCTTAAAAGGCTGCCTTCTAAGAGTATCAAGGATTGTCGTTGGGAAGCATCTCTAGGGAGGTTAGGGTTCATTGTCAAGGTGGGACAATGAATGAGACTTCAGATGTCTTTAGCGTCAGTCATGTGCTTCCTCTAGGAGACTCCCCTGAGCAGTGAGTATGATTTTTCCCTGGCCAACATTGGGCGATTAGAGGCTGGTAAGTGTGGCGGTTTGGTGAAAGGGCTCACTGTGGGTGCTGGAACCCTTCCTCATCCTTCCTCTATTCTCAGAGGACAGACTGAGTGGAAGGAGTGGGATGGGCTAGAAGAGTTCCTCCTAGAGGGACCCTGATCCATGGCTATACCACTCTTTAACTCTTGACTTCAGTGAATGGCCCGTCCCGAGTCCAGCTCCTCCGTCAAGGGTCCCTGCTTAAATTTATCCCTGAGGAGATTCTGATTCATGGCCAAGACTTTCGGCTACTCAGAGTCGGTTTTGAGGCTGGAGGACTAGAGCCTCAGGCCTTTCAGGTAAGAGGTCTCCAACCCAAGAATCCCTCCTCCCCTTAGAATCTTGGGATCCTTTCCTTGGCAATTCCCAATAGTCCCGTCTCTCAAGGTCCCTCTCATCATTCTCTCTGCTTCTCTCCTCTAGGAAAGACTAAAATTAGAGTATGATGAAAGTGAAGGCCTGAGTTCTAGCCCAGCGTTGCCAGTTATCAAGAGTATAGCTGTGGACGAGTGTCTTCCTTTGAAAAACAGGGAGGGTTGGACAAGATTATTCCCAAAATTCCTCCCAGCACTACCATTCTGTCATTTTGTGGTTCTAAATGTGTTCTTCTGACTCCAGTTCTCATGACCAGTGGAGGCTCTCTTTGTTAGGGACAGTCTTCACTTTTCTTCTCTATTAGTGGCCAAGATGGTGAAACAACATGTGAGCCTTATTGGCTCCTTTTTACTTTAGTCTGAGGCAAAGGATGGGCTGTTGTTTCTTCCACAGGTGACCATGGCCATTGTCCAAGCCAGAGCTCAGAACAGTCCAGCCCAACAGTATGCAGGGATAACCCTGGGCAAGGCTGGTGAGTGAGGGTACTTTGGGGTAAAGAAAGGGTAGAGTCTGAAAAGCAGAAGCTGGCTGGAGACAGAAGAGCTAAGCTGTCTCTGGTTCTTCTTCCCCCTCCTCTTCTGCTGGCCGACCTCCTGCTCTAGGCCAGGGTCCTGACTCCAGAAAACCACCTATTCCCCTCTTGGAGACAATAGAAGACTGGGAGACTGAGCGGAAAAAGCAGGCAGCCAGGGGCTGGAGGGTCAGCACTGTCAATGAGAGGTTCGACATAGCCACCAGGTGATGCCCCAGTCCACCCAACCCTGTGCTGCCCCATCAATCTTCCCATGCTACTCTGATCTTCTAAAACTTGGGACTTCCCACAAACTCCAGCCTCCAAGGACATCACAAGGCTAGCCCCCTTATCTCCTAGATCTCTAAACCTGAGATCCTTCAGAAAGATGCCCTCCTAAGCAACTTCCTTATAACAGGTTTGCATTGTATTGAGGTCACTGGGCCATGCTGTGACATAACTCTCAATTTCACAGCCTCCCCCGTTACTTCTGGGTCCCTAACCGAACGCTGGACAGTGAGGTCAGGAGAGCATTTGGCCACTTCCATCAGGGCCGTGGACCGGTCAGTGTGGGGATGATGGTATTATTTGGGGATTAGAGGGTCACGGGAGGTTAGGGGTCACTGTGAAGGGAGGGGATCCCTGAGATCAGTGTTGGGGCAAGCGTAGGGTGGGGCTAGGAGTTTCTCCCTCAGTGATCCTTCTCTCATCCATGTGAAGCGCCTGTCCTGGCATCACCCTGGGGGCAGTGACCTTCTTCGTTGTGGGGGCTTCTATACAGCCAGTGACCCCAACAAGGAGGATATCAGGTGAGGGGAGGTTTGATAAGCAGAATCAAGGGTTAGATGTGCGGTGCAGGCACCTTCCCTTACTTTTTGATTCCCTCCCCTCCAGAGCAGTAGAGTCCATGCTTCAGGCTGGGCATTCAGATNATTTGGCCACTTCCATCAGGGCCGTGGACCGGTCAGTGTGGGGATGATGGTATTATTTGGGGATTAGAGGGTCACGGGAGGTTAGGGGTCACTGTGAAGGGAGGGGATCCCTGAGATCAGTGTTGGGGCAAGCGTAGGGTGGGGCTAGGAGTTTCTCCCTCAGTGATCCTTCTCTCATCCATGTGAAGCGCCTGTCCTGGCATCACCCTGGGGGCAGTGACCTTCTTCGTTGTGGGGGCTTCTATACAGCCAGTGACCCCAACAAGGAGGATATCAGGTGAGGGGAGGTTTGATAAGCAGAATCAAGGGTTAGATGTGCGGTGCAGGCACCTTCCCTTACTTTTTGATTCCCTCCCCTCCAGAGCAGTAGAGTCCATGCTTCAGGCTGGGCATTCAGATGTTGTCCTGGTAGACACCATGGATGAGCTGCCTAGTCTTGCAGATGTCCAACTTGCCCACCTGAGGCTGAGGGCCCTCTGCCTGCCTGGTGAGATAAACTCTGACCCCTCACCCCACCTCTAGGTCTGTTGACCCTAACTTGGTTTACCCTGTTGCCTGATATGGATGAGTACTCCTTCAGCCCAATAATCCTTCGTTTTCCACTCAACTCCCATTTCCCACAGACTCATTGATTTCCTGTCTTCCTGACCCCAACATTTTTTTTTTTTAGGCTTTATTGAAATATAATTTACGTACCATAAAATTCACCCTTCACCCATCTTGAGTGCATAATTCAATGCATTTCATTGTATTTACAATGCTGTACAATCACCACAACTTAATTGTAGAAACCTCATGGCCATTTATAGTTACTTCTCATTCCTTTCCCAATAAGCAACAACTACCCAACTTATTACCCCTTACTTCTGGACCCTGAATCCCCAGTTCTCCTGATCTCTTTGCCCTTCTGACTCCTCTGCACTCTTTCAGATTCATCTGTGGCTGAGGATAAATGGCTGTCAGCTCTGGAAGGAACACGATGGTTGGACTACACCAGGTACTCCATCTTTTTCTGGCATGATTTATAATTCAAACTTCTGTTAACTTGGACTCCTCAGTCTTCCATTAACTCTTCTCCTTGGTTCCCCAAGAAGACTGTTGTTTGTTGCTCCTTAGAAGGCGGTGGGGGGTGAGAGTGGGTGGGGGCAGGAATTGGGAGTCTGCCCCCATAGTATCCCATGACCCATCACTCCCTTCCTCTAGGCCTATTGTTCTCTTCTCTTCCTCGCCCACTCCTCCAGGTCTTGTCTTCGAAAGGCCAGTGACATCTCAGTCTTAGTGACATCCAGGGTTCGCTCTGTAGTACTTCAAGGTGAGTTTCTTGGGCCAACCCACTGCATTCCTTGCCTTTTTTCTTTACTCACCTGACTGGATTCTGCTCAGGGAGGTTTCCTTGTCCCCTTCCAGTGCTGGCATCTTCTCTCATTTTGCTAGGAACTACTCGTGTTTCAGGGCTACTTCTGCCTCCCCATTAAGCTTGTGGTCAATAACAGAAGGCTTCTCAGCCTTCTGTTCCTGTCCTTTCATCAGTGGATGGGGTCTGGGATTGGGGGCTGGGGAAGAAAAATGAGGAAAACTGGTTTGGCATCTGATTCTGCCTCCTACATGTTAAGCTGGGTATTTCTTGGTGGAGTGTATGAAGTGAATCACTCAAGGTCTTTGTTTTCTCTTCACTTTTATGTGCCCTCTCAATCCTACCTACCCAAAACTTTCCCCCTCTGTCTCTTACTTCCTCTTGCCATGTTTCCTTTTCTCACTCTCTTCTGCCCTAGTTTCTTGGTCTTTCTTTCTTTGTCCCTTATCCCTCTTTATCACCCAGAGCGCGGTGATCGTGATTTCAATGGCCTCCTCTCTTCACTCGTCCAGCTGCTTTCAGCCCCTGAAGCCCGAACACTGCTTGGCTTCCAATCACTAGTGCAACGAGAGTGGGTGGCAGCTGGACATCCTTTCCTGACCCGACTTGGGGGATCTGGGGCCAGTGAAGAGGTGAGAATGTTTGGGGAGGGTGTTATTAAGTATAGGGATGAGAAAATGATATACTAAAATCCACGGGAGGTGAATTAGGTCCAAATTAGGTCTGAGGTTGAGCTGAGCTTGAAAGGAGATCCAGATGAGGGACCACAACCCCCTACCTCAACTGATTTCCACTCCCTGACCTCCATAGTGTCCTCATTCCCACGTCACTCATCCCCATTTAAGTCCCCATCCTTCCAACCTCTTAATTTCCCTCTTCTCAGGCCCCAGTGTTTCTCCTCTTCCTTGATTGCGTCTGGCAGCTCCTCCAGCAGTTCCCAGCTGAGTTTGAATTTTCTGAGTTCTTCCTTCTTGCTCTTCATGACAGTGTCAGAGTTCCTGACACACTTACATTCCTGAGAGACACTCCCTGGGAGCGTGGAAAGCAGAGTGGACAGGTCAGTGACTTCCATTTTTGGCTTTCCCCTACCCACTAAGTACTCTCTGGGAGTTTCCTGGTGGGCTAGTGGTGAAGATTCTGGGCATTCACTGCCATGGCCCAGGTTCAATTACTGGTTGGGGAACTAGGATCCCACAAGCTGTTTAGTATGGCCAACCAAAGAACTACTCTCTGAAGTTTACTCTTGAATATGAAAAGTGGTCTGCGGGTGGGAAAGGGGGAGGAGGTTGGTGCTTTCTTTCAGGGCTGGACTTTCACCCTAAATCTGATTCTCTTCTTTGTGTGTGGCTGTGCTGGGTCCTCATTGTTGAGTGGGCTCTTCTTTAGTTGCAGCATATTCTCCAGTTGTGGTGCATGGAGTTCTCATTGTGGTGGCTTCTCTTGTTGCGGAGCATGGGCTCTAGGGTGTGCAGGCTTCAGTAGGTGTGGCGAGTGGGCTCAGTAGTTATGACTCCCAAGCTCTAGATCACAGGCTCAATAGTCATGGTGCTCAGGCTTAGTTGCTCCAAGGTAGATGAGATCTTCCTGGATCAGGGATTGAACCTGTGCCTCTTGCACTGGCAGGTGGACTCTTTACCACCGAGCCACCAGGGAAGCCTTACATCTGATTCTTAGAATAAGATGAGTTTTACAATTTATCTCTAAACTGGGGAGGATTATATATTTTTGTCTAACCTTCCTCTTCTTGTTTCCTCTATCTAGTTCAACAACTATACACAAGTCTATACCCCTGGGTTCCCAGGGGCTGGGAACTCTATTAACCCACAGTTATCTGTCTGGGACTGGAATTTACGCTACAGCAATAAACAAATACTACAATTTCGTAATCCTGGCTATAACCCAGAACACTGCCCAGATTCCTGGCTCCCTAGACAGCAGGTAAAGTGTCTGAAGTTCCTAAATTCCTTTGATTTTTTTCATAGGCTCATCCTACTAGATGAGGAGAAGTGAGTGTCTGAGTTCCTCATTCCCCTTCTGGTGTCATTTATAGTCCTAACTGTCCCCAGGAAGACAGAAATCCTAGAAACCACAAATGGCATCTTTTTTTGTTCCTCCTCATTCTTATTAGTCTTCCTGTCTCATGCACACATTTTTATGTTCCCCTAAAATCAACTTTAATAAGTCCTGAGGCCTAGTCTGAAGTCTAATAAGGAGAGCAGATAGTGTTCTCAGAGGGGAGGCTTGTAGTTTGATCACTGGAACAGTGTGCAGTGGGTGACAGCTGGACATTCGTTCATGACGCACTTTGGGGAAATGGGGTCATCAGGTTTCTAGGTTGCCAGTTGATTCTCTGTTCCTTAGCCAAGCTTCATGGTTCCTGGGCCCCCCAGTTCCGTGTGGCTCTTCTCTAGAGGGGCCCTGACACCCCTGAATCAACTCTGCCCTTGGCGGGACAGTCCCTCCCTGCTGGCAGTCTCTTCTCGTTGGCTCCCTCGACCTGCTATCTCTTCTGAAAGCCTGGCTGATCAGGAGTGGGGGCTCCCCTCACACTGGGGAGCTTGCCCTTTACCCCCGGGACTGCTGCTGCCTGGATGTCTGGGACCCCAGATCAGGCTCTGGAGACGCTGCTACCTGAGGGGAAGGCCTGAGGTCCAGGTGAGAAGGGAAGACAAAAATTGGGAGTGGGAGAAGGGGTCTGACTGCTGAACCAGATGTTCCAGGAGAAACCAGATGTTTCCAGGAGGCAGAAGGGCAAGGGTTTGGGGGACTGGGAAGCGAGATACAATTCCTATTGGTATCAAAGTGGATAGATTTGGGAGTGTGGGAAAACTGCTTCTGGCTTATATCAGGTGGAACCTAGGGGGGATAGTTGGACGACGGGGAAAGGGAACTAAGAGAATTAAGGATCCTCTGCCTCTCTTCACCCTCTTCGCAGATGGGCCTCTCAGCTCCCACAATCTCTGGTCTTCAGGAGGAGCTATCTCATCTTCAGGAGTTATTAAGGAAATGGACACCACGAATATCTCCCGAGGATCACTCCAAGAAAAGAAACCCAAATACCATTCTCTCCCAATCCCGCTGAAATTGCTGGCTTTCTCATGGGCAGGGCAGAGGGTGGTCTGGGGTGAGGGAGAGTTTTGTCTAATCCTTCGGTTTTTCTTATCTGGTCTTGCTGCCTCAGCTTTCATAAAAAAGATCACTGACCTGAGTTTCTATTGAAGATGAGTGGTGCTAATCTTATCCAACTCTTATCTTGCCTTGTTTGGTTTAAACAGTTCTTGTTATTTGAAGAATTAAGAAACAAAAACAATCCACAACGACTGCCTCTTTTTCAGGGCAATTCCATGTCTTTGGGATGGAAATTTTGGATATCGCGCTGGTAAATTGTGACAATCAGATATACTGTTTATCAGTGCCAACAAGATGGCCTACAGACCTCCTTCTCACCTCTTCTTGCTGCTTCTTTAATTCCAGTTTCTATTTCTTCCCTTATAGTTTTCTATGGGTATGGAATATACACAGGACACCCTCTCTCCTCCAACTATGTATTTTCGTCGTGACATTTCTATTTAAGGAGTTCATTAAAGCACAATATTTATACACGCCGCTGGCATTGTCTGTGTCTGATTAAAGGAACCTTAGGTAAGGGAGTGGTGGGAGAGGAGGCAAAGGAATGTGACCCACGAAGGGACGGTACCGACCATATTACTGCTAAGGAAGTAAAGGGCTGGGTTGCGTGAGGCGCTGCAGAATTCACAATTTAAGGTTCTTTCTTCCGTACAGACGGGGCAAAGGCACACCCAGATGTTGCTAGAGTTCAGGGTGTGCTCTGGAGGTCGAGGCCGAGGCCTCTGAGCTTCAGTATTCAAACCCCCGTAAACTTCGGTACCACCCCACCTCCGAGCCTCAGGCTCCCCTCCTATGCAGTGATTAGGTGAGCTCAGACATTCCACAATTCCCTCCCTGAGGAAAAAGGAAATACCTCAAGCCCAGGCCTGGGCGGTGAGGCCGCATCTGTTCAAGGACTGCGGGTTGGGATGGACGGTTGTCCCGTCTTGCGTTGAGGGGCTCCTCTACACACTCTTCTAAGGGGAAAAAAAGGCTACAAAACACATGAAAACTAAAGTTTTGTTCTCCCAGCTTCTGAAGTGACATTTTCGGGAGCAGTGTGACCTTCTAACTTCTAACGCTGCCTTAAAGGAGACAGAACGTTTCCTTTTCTCGTTCCCCGCCCCGTCCGCTCACAGTAGCACTTCTGCACCGGAACATGGACTGAAGCGC
>SJYA01000573.1:84106-97380 GCA_006410615.1 Neotragus moschatus | reverse complement strand
GGCGGTTGGGTTTGTGGGGGGTGTGTGTGGGGGAGGGGGTTGGTGGAGGAAGGGCAGATGAAGGAGGGAAGAAAGGGAATGGTGAACGGAAATGTTGGGTAGATAGAGGTGGTGAACAACCAGGCTTGGGGGTACGGATGGGGGTGGGGCTAGAGGCAGGCAGTCGCTCCGGGGTCGGGGGAAGGGGTGTTGAGTGCTGATGGGCACTAGTCCAGCAGAAGAATCAAGGGTGAGGGGAGGCGCTCGGAGAATGGGTTCAGTCAGTTCTAGGGACTCCGCTCTTATACCAGAGTAGGGCAGGATGGGGAGGGTCGCCGCAGATGCTGGCAGGGGCGGTCTCTATGCCTGCGCGCGTGAAGATCTCCCCTTGCATTCTGGTCCCTGCCTTTCCGAATTCCTCCTTGGACAGTCTCAGCTGACACCTTGATCTTTTCCCTGTCAGAACTGTGGAGATTCCATCTTCCAAACCGTAGGGTAGTATGTAAGCAGGAGTGGTGCAGCCTTGGCTGTCCTGGGGTGGGGATCGAGGCTCAGTTACCCAGCAGTGATGGGGAGGGGTGCTCCAGCACCTTTCTCCCCCACATCCATGGATGTTTTGATAAGTGATTGCTTCTTAACGACCTTGTCACCTGGGCTAGGGTGGGTTGGGAAATCCAGGTGGCTTCCAAAGTCAGGGTCTTTGATGGAGATGAGGGGTTCTGGACCTCCCCACCCCACAACCAATCCTGGGCTGACTGAGTTATCCTGAGAGGAAGCCTTTGCTCAGAGTCTCCCGCCTCCCCCCATCCTCTGCAGAAAATCTCTCGGGCATGTTTTCCCATCAGGTGAAGCCAACCGACCTTAAAGAGCCCTGTAACCCTGAATCTTGTCTCCTTTAACCTCTACGCCTCTGAGTCTGTCTCCCTCCCACAAGCTTAGCCACCCTGTGCTGCTTTGGGGGCTAAAAATAGCACCACTTTCTCACCAGCTTGAAGAATTTGTCTTCTTTCTCTCCCTCCTGAGCTCCTGGGCTTGTTGGCCCTGGGGGAGTTGGCTGCTGAGCCATCACATCCTGCTGTGGCTCCGGGGCCCTCTGTGCCCTTCCGGTTCCTCTCAGGGGTGGAGAGTGTAAACAAACACCGAGTGTGGCTCCTGCTGGGCCCATCTGCCTGTGCCAGGGTTTGGGGGGAGAGCCTAACTGGGAAGGAAAGGTGAGGCAAGCAAATTGCATGCAAAAAGGGGATTCCACTGTTCTCTCTCTCTAATGGGGGATGGTTTGGGCCTTGAACCACAAGGAAAGAAGGTGACATAGGGGTCACTGGTTCTGGTCATCGTGGTCCACTGCTCACATCTGACCTGAGGGGGTAGGGCTCTGCTTTGCCAGTGCTTCTTGCTGAACTACATAGCATTACTTACCCCTTCTGCCTGGGCCACTGTGTGTGTGTGTGTGTGTGTGTGTGTGTGGCATTTAATGAAGGCCCTGGATGGGTGGGAACAATGGAGCAGGATATTTTTAGGGGAATGATCTCTGATCAGAATCTAGTCCTGCTTCCTCTGCTTCTATGAAGGAAGAGGAGGTTCTCCCATGCTTGCCTCTGGAGGATGTCTTTTGTGGGGGAGGGGAGGTCCAAGCCCCCTTCATTCTATATGAGCTCCTACGCAATGCAGTATTTATGGACTCCCTTTTCCTTGACTCTTGGAAGAGGAGCAGAAAGGATTAAGGGGGATTAGAAAGGGAGACCATGGAGGAAGGAGGTACAACCATAGACCTTAGATGCCCATGTTGGAAATGTATGTGTTTGATTTTCCACCCCTACCCCCACCGGTGAAAAGGGGCCCATTTATGACATCTTGAAGGAAGGTGGCAAGCCAGTTATCACCTCTTTTTTAGATTTTGGTCTGCCCCTTTTTCCCCATGACCTCAGATTCCAGGTCTCCCTTTTTGTGAGTCTTCCATTGTTTTTCTGGAGCAGACAATATGGGTCCAGCTGCTGGCATTTGCTTGAACACAGAGGAGTCTTGGGATTCTATATTGGGAGGTTACAACAGCGTCCAAATGTGACCCCCCCCTTGCTTTGCCTTTGCTGCTTCTTTCACAGTTTTCAATCTAGTAGGAAGGAAAGAAACTAATAGAAGGTCTGCTGTGAGATTAAATTATCACATCAACTTGGAGAAATAGAGATTATTATCCCCAGTTTAAATATAAGGACTCTGAGGCTTAGAGATGTTCAGGAACCTGCTCAAGATCAGTTAGTAAATGGCAGAGCTGGAATTTCAACTTATGTCATCTGATTGTCATGCACTTTGCACTGAACCAGCTCTCTCCTTGCCAGTATCCCTTTCTGCCATTCACCCTAAAGAGCATCCATAGGTGGCTTTTGTTCTACCGTCTTGTGAGGGAGTGGAGGTCATCTTACCACATTACTATCACCACAAAGAGTAATAACTAATATTTACTCATCAGTTGTTATGTGCCAGGCACTATGGTAAAGAGCTTATACTCATTATGTCATTTAATCCTTACTTCCCCCTCTTTAATGAGAGGGAACTAAGGCTTTGAGGATCAGAGACATGCTCATGGTCACTTAGTAAGCTATTGAAGCAGGAAGTCAAATCTAAGTCTGTCTGATTCTGGAAGCTGCGCTTTCACCCACTGAGCTAGGTTGGGAGAAGATTCTTCCTTGTGAAGCCTACAAACATGGAACCTGAGGAAGGACCATGGAAGCCCCATCTTCAGATGCCATCAGTGGTCTGAAGGCAACAGGTTGAAGGATTCAGTTGTCCTTCTATACGTTCCCCCCAAGCTCTGCTCCCAGTAAGAGACCCAGACCAGACTAGAGAAGGGAGTTTTGGTTTCTCTATTTCCTCTTTTATCCTTGGCAGGTGGGTGGTAAAGCAAAGGGTCTGTTCTTGAAGTGGGGCCAGGGATCAGGAGATGGGCTCTGGGTAGGTGATCGTGACTTTGGAGCAAATCCCATGGGTCTAGTCTCCAAGGTATACTGAATGGCCCATAGCAGGCCCAGACAGTCATCCTTTTTTCCTGAGTCGGGCTTGAGGCCAGCAGGCCATCTCTGTAACACAAGGCCCAGGTGGGGTCTGGGTCAGCAGGAGCGCTATATTGGCCTTCTTCAGTGTCTTAGGCCTCATCACCTCCTTTTTTCTCCCTCTTATCTTTTTCTAGATCTCCAGAGGCTCCTGGAAGAGAAGTAGCAGCCTTTTTTGAGTTATCCTGGCTCCCCAGCTTAGCCTCCCCAACCTGGCTCCCCCTCCTCTTCCGGTCCCCCCTCTCCCCTCCTTCCCTCCCAATGCACCCAACTGACCTGGGTGTGGGCCGAAGTTCTTCCCTCCCTTTCCCTCCTAGACACTCACTGGCCAGATCCTATATTCTATTCTGTGCCCAGAGTTACTGAAACACACTTCATCTAAGTAACTCCGGGAATCGGTCTTTCTGACTCCAAGAGCCCTTGCGCAAAATCAGAATAAGGAAGGGGGGAGATTCGGTGAAGTAGTCCCAGAGCGCCATCATGGAAGAGGGCTTTAGAGATCGGGCAGCTTTCATCCGTGGGGCCAAAGACATTGCCAAGGAAGTCAAGAAGCATGCAGCCAAGAAGGTGGTGAAGGGCCTGGACAGAGTCCAGGACGAATATTCCCGGAGATCCTACTCCCGCTTTGAGGAGGAGGACGACGATGATGACTTCCCGGCCCCTGCTGATGGCTATTACCGCGGGGAGGGGGCCCAGGATGAGGAGGAAGGTGGCGCGTCTAGTGATGCTACCGAGGGCCACGATGAGGACGATGAGATCTACGAGGGGGAATATCAGGGCATCCCCCGGGCAGAGTCTGGGGGCAAAGGCGAGAGGATGGCAGATGGGGCGCCCCTGGCTGGAGTGAGGGGGGGCTTGGGTGATGGGGAGGGTCCCCCGGGAGGGCGGGGAGAAGCTCAGCGGCGGAAAGAACGGGAAGAACTAGCCCAGCAGTATGAAGCCATCCTACGGGAGTGCGGCCACGGCCGCTTCCAGTGGACACTCTATTTCGTCCTTGGTCTGGCACTGATGGCCGATGGCGTCGAGGTCTTCGTGGTGGGCTTCGTGCTGCCCAGTGCTGAGAAAGACATGTGCCTGTCTGACTCCAACAAAGGCATGCTAGGTAAGACACGTTTCGCTCCAGCCCCATCCTGCCCCAAACTCTGGAAAACAGTTATCTGTGCCTGAGAACGGCTCCTGTCCTTACCACTGCATTCCTGAGGATCCTGGTCCCAAGATATCCCCGGGAGAACTCAGGGCTCCTTTGTCATGCTCTCCGCCTCCACTCCCCCCACCCTGACACCCTCCTCTGGAGGTTGGGTCAGGGGAAAGGCACATGGGCTGGGGCTTGGGCCTGTAGTTGTGGAGTGGTCTGCTTAGTTCTGTAGGAGATGGCTGTGGTGGGATGGACCCCCATTTAATGTTTCTTCAAAGCCTTTCTCTTGTTACCTTGATTATTTCCCCTTTTTTAGGGAACAAGAAGGCAGTATCCAAACTCCTTGATTTAAATGAGGAGAGTCAGTGTGAGGTGGTGGGGGGCTGGGAAGAATCCAGCCAGAGAAGCTGGTCATACTTGCTCTCAGCATTGGGAATGTTCAGGGGCCAGCGAGTGGTCTTTAATGGCCCTTCCTGATGGAGATCCCAAGGGAGGAAATCGCCTAGAAGGGGATCCCTCAGAAGGGATCAGGTCTTGCTCTGTCACCAAATTGGGCAGTTTCCTTCTCCCTCGGGCTGGACTTGGGCCTGGGTAAAATGCAAAGTTTGGGGTAAATAATTTTTAAGACCAATTCCAACTCTGATTTTATGAAGGAAGAAAGGAACAGGGGAGTTTTGGGACCAGAAGTATTGGAACTGGAAGGAATAAAACATGGATTTATATGTGGGGTTCCATGGTGGCTCTAAAGAATCTGCCTGTAATGCAGGAAACTGGGGTTTGATCCCTGGATTGGGAAATTACCCTGGAGAAGGAAATGGCAACCCACTCTGGTATTCTCTCCTGGAAAATTCCAGGGACAGAAGAGCCTGTGGGCTACAGTCCATGGGGTCACAAAGAGTTGGACACAACTGAGTGATTTTCGCTTTCACTTTTGTGTGTGTATGATTTCCTGGGAGGATTGAAGGAATGGAGCCTCTTTTCCAAGGAACATGAGAGACACCTCCTGTCTCTCGGAGGGCATCAAGTTAGAGAGGCTAGAGGGGATCCTGGGAGGTCTGGGAATGTAGGCAGATCCATTTCTCATTCCAGGCAAGCTAGAGATGGGGGTATTGTGTATGTGTGTGTGTGTGTGTGTGAGAGAGAGAGAGAGAGAGAGAGGGAGAAAGAGAGACAGCAAGAGAGTGAGAGCGAGCAAGAAGGAATGAGAGGGAAAGAAAGGAGAATTCTAGGGCTGTCCCATGTCTGCATCTCTGCCTTTGACCCTCCAGGCTGCAGAGATGACCTTCCATCTTTGCTCATGTAATGCATCCTCTCTCACTTGATCTCATCTCTGGGTAAACTTAGCTCCTACAAGTCCTTCAGATCCTCTGTCCATGCTGCTGCAGTTTCAGCTCATTTAAATGTCTGGCAAGTGAGAGAACCTTAGTGTGCCTGCTCATACCCCTTCTGCCTCTGTTCTCCTCCTTCAGGCCTCATTGTCTACCTGGGCATGATGGTGGGAGCCTTCCTCTGGGGAGGGCTGGCTGATCGACTGGGTCGAAGACAGTGTCTGCTCATCTCACTCTCAGTCAACAGTGTCTTCGCCTTTTTCTCATCTTTCGTCCAGGGTTATGGCACTTTCCTTTTCTGCCGTCTCCTTTCTGGGGTCGGGTGAGTGTTCCCTTCATGAGCCCCTGGAAGGCAGGGCTGCGCCTTGGTTGCTGTTATATTTCCAGGGCCCTGCATAGTGCCGGGCACATGAGCTATACCTCAGATATGTGTGAGCTGAATGAATGAAATCCTCTCCCTTCAGGCCAGTTTCTCCCTGTCCAGGACCTGTCTACTGTCTGTCCAGATTGCCATTCCATATCTGGTTCACTCCGGAGTCCTCCACCCTACCTTTTAGTCCCATTCTGAGCCTGGTTCCCTCAAGAGACCCAGTGGGGCTCAATTTCACCCCTGGGTATCTGTGGTATCCCCTTCCCAGAGCATAAATATTTCCTGCATTCAACAACAAACCTTGTTCATACCCACACCTGCAAGAACTCTGCAGCCCTGAGCCACCCAACTTCCACACTTCCTCTGCCACCTGCATGTCCCTTCCACATTGTCTGCCAGCTCTCTTCTGGCCTGCTTCCTCAGATTCCTCTTGCTCTTCTCCCTTTGGGGATTCCCCCTCTTTTCTGTGAGTATCGGCTCTTGTTCCTTCCCATTCCATGACACCTGCCTGCCTGTTTCCTAGGGTCCCAAGGATAAGTGCCTGATGGCTGGTGGTGAGGGAGCTTATAGGGCATGGTGATGAGAAGGAGTTTCTCTTTAAAAGGTTCAGAAGATGAAAGGGACTTGGGAATCCAGAGCACTGGGGTATAGGATCAAGAATATAGCCATTTTCCCACGCTGAATTCTTGCAATGCCCTCTAGGATCGGAGGGTCCATCCCCATCGTCTTCTCCTATTTCTCGGAGTTTCTGGCACAGGAGAAACGTGGGGAGCACTTGAGCTGGCTCTGCATGTTTTGGATGATTGGTGGCGTGTACGCAGCTGCTATGGCCTGGGCCATCATCCCTCACTATGGTGAGCAGCCTCCAGAAAATGTACCCTAGACTCTCCCTCCTCTCCTGTGCTCCCTATGGTAGGACCCTACAGTCTCTGGCCTCTCTGCTGATGCTGTGACTCTGTCCTTGCCAGGGTGGAGCTTTCAGATGGGGTCTGCTTACCAGTTCCACAGCTGGAGAGTCTTTGTCCTCGTCTGCGCTTTCCCTTCTGTGTTTGCCATTGGGGCTCTGACCACACAGCCTGAAAGCCCCCGTTTCTTCCTGGAGGTGAATGGGGCCGGGGCTTGGCTCGGGGGAGGGCAGCAGGGGCTCCTGCATTCAAACACCCACCATGGGCTGGGTCTGGTCCATGTGGCAGCCTTCCTTTCCCAGGGTCCAAGGTCTGGGGGGTCTTGATCTTACTTCCTTTGTCTTAGAATGTATTTCCAGAGGAGTTCCGTGGGACCTGCTTCACCATGGGTGGCTTAGGGTTTTGCAGGCAGGGGTTCTGACCCTGGCCCCGACTTTTACGGTTCAAAAGAGGATCCTACAGCCCACCCTCCCCCGGCTTTATCCTGACCCAGCAGGGTGAGAATGCTCCTCCTGCTCTGACTACATACTTGTCCATCATCTTCATTTCCCTCGTTTTCAGTTTCTCTTTCCATTGTGCAAGGGATCCTGACTCTTGCCCAAGCCTGGTTACCTCTTGCTGTGCTCCCCCTTGGGCTCTTTGGGAGTGGTTGGTGGGTGTGCCCCTAGGTCAGGTTGAGAGAGGGGTATCTGTAGCCCCAGGTCAGGGAGGGGCTGACCCGGATGTGGGGATTGTTTCTGTGGCTCTAGAATGGGAAGCATGATGAGGCTTGGATGGTACTGAAGCAGGTCCATGACACCAACATGCGAGCCAAGGGGCATCCTGAGCGAGTCTTCTCGGTAAGCCACCGTCCTCCCTTCAGTCCTCCAAGTGCCCACACCTGGCCCCTCCCTGGACTTCTCCTCCCACTCACGCCCACCTTCCTAGGCCGCACTGAGATCTCAGTGGGATCTCTCAGAGTATCACGTCTCCCTCCCATTTCCCACTCTGCTACCACAGGAGAAACTGGGGTACTTGGAAGGGCTGGAAAGTACAGACTAAGTGACTGCTCACTCCTTATTTTGACCCCAGGTAACCCACATTAAGACAATTCATCAGGAGGATGAGTTGATTGAGATCCAGTCCGACACAGGGGCTTGGTACCAGCGCTGGGGGGTCCGGGCCTTGAGCCTGGGAGGGCAGGTAATGGGGGCGGGGATGGTGGAGAGGTGGAGAGGAGGACAGGGCTGGAGCCTGGGTCCTGGGGTGATTGTGAACTGGAGGGAGCTGGTAGGGCAGAAAAACTGGGATCTGGAGGTGCTAGAACTACTGGCAGGCAGCCGCTGTATGACTTTGTCCTATTCCGCCTAGGTCTGGGGGAATTTCCTCTCTTGTTTTGGTCCAGAATACCGCCGCATCACTCTGATGATGATGGGTGTGTGGTTCACCATGTCATTCAGGTGAGGAGCTGGGTGGGGTGGGTTGGAAGTGCTGGATGTGATGGTCTGTGGGTTGGGAGAGAGGTGGAGAAAATGGAAATGAAGGGGATGAATAATGAGGGAAGGTGCTGTTTGGATTAATCCCCTCTGATAGTCCACCCGGCTCCTCTACCTCACTCCTTAATCTAACAAACTTATATTATAGTCAGAACAGTATTAAGCTTCTATTCTGTGCCAGGTACTCTGCTGGGATGGAGCAGATGTGGTCTCAGTCCTCATGGAGTTTACATCTTGGTCTAGGAGCTAGACTAACTAGCTGTAATGAGGAGTGCCGCACGGGGGGTGGGGGGTGTGCACTGGGAACAGGCTTCCCAGCCCAGATCGCTGGTAGGCTAGAAAGGAGATCTAAGTCCTGAAGGAAGAATAGGAGTTAGGCTGAGGGTGGAATGGGGAGACTGTTTTAAACAGGAGGTAGATCAGTTGCCTGGGAAGTACAAAGTAATAGGCGGGAGGGTTAGAAGAGCCTGAAGTCCCCCAGAACCACAGCAGTTGGTGAAAGATGAGATGAGATGAGAGATGAGGCTGGGGAGGTGAGCACGGTCCTAACATGGGCTGACTCCTCTGTTTCTTTCTCCTTCTGGTCTGTGTGGTTCTAATCCATGAGCCCTGATTCCATTGCCCTTGACGCTTCAGCTACTATGGCCTGACTGTCTGGTTTCCCGACATGATCCGCCATCTCCAAGCGGTGGACTATGCAGCCCGCACCAAAGTGTTTCCTGGGGAACGTGTGGAGCATGTGACTTTTAACTTCACCTTGGAAAATCAGATCCACCGAGGGGGACAGTACTTCAATGACAAGTATGTGGGGATCTTTGAGCTTCACCCCTTCCATCCCTCCTACCCTTTGCCTTTTTTGTGAGTCTGGGGGTTCAGAGACAAGGTGTTTGGGGGCAAAGACCCGTGGTTCTTCTCCATCCTGCAGCTTCCTGTCTTACTTCATTGTTACTTCATGAGTGTTGGAGGAGGGTGTAAGAATGAGGGGAAGGTGGCTTTCATCATCCTGGCTTTACAGGTTCATTGGGCTACGTCTGAAGTCAGTGTCCTTTGAGGACTCCCTGTTTGAGGAGTGTTATTTCGAGGATGTCACATCCAGCAACACATTTTTCCGCAACTGCACGTTCATCAACACCGTGTTCTATAACACTGGTAAGGTGGGATGGCTAGAGGCTGACAGACCAAAGGATTGGGTGGACCCTGAGCTGGAGAAAGGGACCTTCTTCATTCTCTAACTCAGGGTTCTCAAGCTGAGCTCTTCAGAGCCTTGGAGGTGATAGGGGAGTCTGTTAGTTACTACCAGCAATTACAACAATCTAATGGTAATTGATCATTTTTCTGTAATTAAGTAGAACATCTGACAAAAACATCGTTTGTTTGCTTTTGGCTAGAACTGAAACAATTGAATATTGTGATATTAATGCAATTTTGAAGAGGGCAAAATCATTCAAAAGAGTAGCCTTGGGGGAAAAAAAAACAATAAAAGGGATATTTGGTGGAGAAAAGGGAGTCAGGGCCTTAATCCTTTTCTTTAACAGGGATTCTCAAACTATATGCACATGAAATGCTGGTTTTGTGAGCTAGACTGAGGTTTCCCACCTCTAAACGGAGTGTTGAATGAGTTTTCCTATCTTGCAGGAAAAAAAAAAAATGGATAGGATTCTTTTTAATATTTGCTCAGTAATTTGTCCTAAACTTATGGCTCTGCTACCAAGAAAGCAGTAGACATCATTAGGAGAAAACATAAAAACAGCCAAGTGCATTGTTTCATTTGGTAAACTATGGTCATTTTATGACATAAAAGGAGCCTAGCTCCTACGGTGATGTTTTCTGATGTTTTACCATAGTGTCCTGACTGATTCTGAGAGCCCCGCCTGCTAAGCCCCTCAAAGGCAGAACCCTGAGCATAAGCAATAGCAGCCTCCCTCTCACATTTGCCATGATTGTCTGCCTGTCTTGGCCTTCGCCCCCAGACCTATTTGAGTACAAGTTTGTGAACAGCCGTCTGGTGAACAGCACATTCCTGCACAACAAGGAGGGTTGCCCCCTGGACGTGACGGGGACGGGTGAAGGTGCCTACATGGTGTATTTTGTCAGCTTCTTGGGGACGCTGGCTGTGCTTCCTGGGAACATTGTGTCTGCTCTGCTCATGGACAAGATCGGCAGGCTCCGAATGCTTGGTAAGGGGGAGAGGCTGGATGGGGTGTGTCAGAACTGACTAGGAGGCTGGGGAGAAGGCATGGCCTTCATGGGCTTCTCACCTTAGTCTGTGGAAAGCTTAGCCAGAGAAGGGTCTGTCTGTCACGTGTTCTGCTTGGAGGGAATGGGGGGAGGTGGGGGCTGCATGACCATGTGGGGTCTGGTAAGGAAGCTCCTCTGGGGATAGGAGGTGGGCAGAATAGCAACTCTAGGATACAGGCTTTGGGGTCATGGGTTTTGAATCTCAGCTCCACTGCCTTCTTAGGTAAGTTACTCACCTCTGTGAAGCCAGCTGTCTCATCTGCAACATGGCAGTGATGACAGTACCTCTTAGGAGGTGGACTTATTAGTAATGTGTGTAAGCCATCCAATTGTCTGGTGCATATTTTGCACCGAGGAATGGTTGGTACCGATACTGTTAATAAAAAGACAATGTAAGTAAGGCTGGAGATGAGGGAGAAGCCTTCCTTTTGGGTACTCTGGCAAAGAAAGTGTCTCATCCTGGTCGAAGGGACAGAGCAGGCTGTGGGTGGCTTTCATCATGGCCATGCTCATGCTGCTTTCTTCCTCCCTGGCTCCAGCTGGCTCCAGTGTGATGTCCTGTGTCTCCTGCTTCTTCCTGTCTTTCGGGAACAGTGAGTCCGCCATGATTGCTCTGCTCTGCCTTTTCGGGGGGGTCAGCATTGCATCCTGGAACGCGCTGGACGTGTTGACTGTTGAACTCTACCCCTCAGACAAGAGGTAACAGGAGTGTGTTGGGGGCAGGGCAGCAGGTTTAGGGCTCAGAGGGCAGGACAGAAATGGGGTGAGGAAGGAGGCTGATAGGGAAAGGCATCTTTAGGGGTAAAAGGATACATATTCCCCTTGAGTTTTTCTTCTAAAAGCTGGTAGCATTTTTTTTTTTTTTTAAAGCTAGTAGCTTTTATATTCACTCCTTGAAGTCTTAACTATTAACCTAATTTTTTGGTGTCCCTTCCCTCTTGCCTCCCAATTTATCTGTATTCCCTGGTGTGCACCCCTCCTCCCTAATTGCTCCATTCTTCCTCTCTCTCTTGGACACTGCCGGCCCTNCTTCTAAAAGCTGGTAGCATTTTTTTTTTTTTTTTTAAAGCTAGTAGCTTTTATATTCACTCCTTGAAGTCTTAACTATTAACCTAATTTTTTGGTGTCCCTTCCCCCTTGCCTCCCAATTTATTTGTATTCCCTGGTGTGCACCCCTCCTCCCTAATTGCTCCATTCTTCCTCTCTCTCTTGGACACTGCCGGCCCTTGCCACCTGCCCCTCTTCCCTCACAAATCCTATGCCCCTCCCTTTGTCTCCCTCCCCGGCATCCATCCTGTTTGCTGTGCTGGGGGACTCCTGAACAGGACCACAGCCTTCGGCTTCCTGAATGCCCTGTGTAAGCTGGCAGCTGTGCTGGGGATCAGCATCTTCACGTCCTTTGTGGGAATCACCAAGGCTGCCCCCATCCTCTTTGCCTCTGCTGCCCTTGCCCTCGGGAGTTCTCTGGCCCTGAAGCTGCCCGAGACCCGGGGGCAGGTGCTGCAGTGAGGGAATCTCTGGGGCTTTGCGGGTGGCAGGCACACTGTGAGATCAACAATTCCCTCTTCCCGTTCCCTGCCCTGCCATCCTGGCTGCCAGAGCCCTCATTCCCCGCTTCCTGTTTAGTGTCTTAGCCATGTATGCGTGAGTGTGCGTGTGTATGTATGTGTGTGCATGTGTGAGACCCCGTGGGCAGGGACTACAGGGAAGGCTCCTCCATCCCAGATTTGGGGTGCAGCTCTATTTCCCACCTCCTACCACCCCTGACTTCGCACAAGAGAAGGCTTGGCCCCACCCTTCTCCCCCAGTGTTAGTGAGAGGCCCTTGCTCTTCCCAGCTCCTAGGGCTTTAGAACAGGCTTCCTGCCTTCCCCCTTATTCCCTCTGCCTGGGCTCTGGCGAAACCACAAGCAGGTGGTTATGCCAGGGGCTAGGGCTTGATGTAGACCACGGACCAAAAGAACTTAAGAGTTGGAAGGGCCTAGAGTGCCCTCTTATGCCTCTTGTTGGATGCTGGGGAAGTAGCAATAAACCTCAGCCCCCTGGCCTCCAGTTCCCCCTCAATTTGGGCTACAAGAAGCCTGAATTTTTTGAAATTAGCTTTCTGATTCTTATTTATTTATATATTAAGTTCTGAGGCAGCTCAGCAGGACTGTGTGTGTGTGAATGCTTGTGTACACTTATGTGTGTGTGTGTGTGTGTGTGTATGCTATGGGGTGGGGGTGTCATTATATTGTCCTAAAATACAAGCCAAGGGTAATTTCAGTGGACACACACACAAGTACCTGCCCCCCACAGTACCTCCCCTAATCTTGTTTCTGAGCCTGGCCTGGGTGGCAGGAGCCTCAGCAGGCTGGGAGAAGAGTCTCACAGTCTAGGGATAGCCAAGGGCACCTGACAAGGTTCATCTTCTCCCCGTCTCTCAAGAAGCACAGGCCTCCTCTGGAGTGAGAGGCTCTCCTCACTACACAGCACAGACAGGAACAGCACAGCTGCCCTCCTGCCTCGACTGTCCCCACAGGCAGAGCAGCAGGGGAGGGGAAGAAACCAGTATGTGGTCAAACCAGCAGATCCAAAGCACAAGGAGCTGGGGCGGGGCAGGAACGGGCTTTCCCAGCAACTCCTGCAAAGTGGTAAGAGTTTCAGCAGTAAGCCAGGGACCCCTAATGCAGGGACCAGAAGCCTCAGTTTCCCCATCTCACCCTCCCCACAGGATAGCCCGTGTAGGTTAAGCTGCCCCTGCCCCCCGCCCCCACCCCCCCTGGTTGCTTTTCTTGGTGGCCCCCCTCCCCCCCCCCCCC
>SJYA01000573.1:51010-83918 GCA_006410615.1 Neotragus moschatus | reverse complement strand
CCCCGTCCTCCACCCCCAACACTGTAGTTGTGATGTGTTGTAGTTTTTAGCTGTTTGTAAATGTTAAAAAGTTAAAAGGAAAAAAGTGAAAACAAACAAAAAAAGAATATCCAAATTCAGCCTCCTCATGCTGCGTCTGGTGCCCCCACCCTATGGTCACTCCCATTTTGTAAAAGTGAACCAGGTGGTGACTGTTTAACTCTCTGATGTCTGTGCTCAAAGAACTGCCTTCTCCAGTGCCCAGTGTATGAGTGTGTGCCCTCTATCTTCACCCTTCACTTGCTGGACGCAGCCCTCTCCCCTGCACCTCCCTGGAGGGACCCATCCATCTCCCTTACTCTCCTGGGGAACCCTAAATCCAACTCTGTTGATGTAAAAAAAATTAAATGAAAAATACTGATGAAAAATAAAAAGGAAACAAATCCTTAAAACCTAAAATGGCTATGTCTGCTTCTTCGCCTCTACCTACATCCAACTTTGTTCTGCCTCCTGAGGCAGAAGATGGTGAGCTGGAAAACAATTCCTTTCTCCAAACTGAAGGCCAGAGTGACACGATACATCACATTTATTTCCTGAGTTGGCCTCTGTGCTGACCTTCCCACTGTTATAGAGGGCCCTCATAGTCTCCTAGATTTGAAAACTTGGGGTAATGTCCTACAACTTAATAGCAAAAAATGGGCTAAAGACTTGAGTAGCCATTTTTCCAAAACATAAGATGACCAATAGGTACTGTTCAGTCGTGTCTGGCTTCTTTGCAACCCCACGCAGTGCAGCACATGCAGGTGTCCCTCATTATCGCTCAGTTTGCTTAAACTCATGTCCATTGAGTTGATGCCATCCAACCCTCTCATCCTCTGTTGCCCTCTTCTCCTGCTCTCCATCTTTCCCAGCAACAAGGTCTTTTCCAGTGAGTCAGCTTTTCACATCAGGTGGCCAGTAGGTATATATGTATATAAAAAATGCTCACTGTCACTAATCATCAGGGAAGTGCAATCAAAACCTTAATGAAATACCATCTCATACCTGTCAGGATAGCTATTATATATATAGTGAGTGAAGTCGCTCAGTCGTGTCCGACTCTTTGCAACTCCATGGACTGTAGCCTACCAGGCTTCTCCGTCCATGGAATTTTCCATGCAAGAGTACTGGAGTGGGTTGCCATTTCCTTCTCCAGGGGATCTTCCTGACCCAGGGATCAAACCCCGGTCTCCAGGATTGCAGGCAGATGCTTTACCCTCTGAGCCACCAGGGAAGCCCCCAAATAATATATATATATATATAATATAAAGTATTGATGAAGATGGGGAGATATTGGAACCCCTGCACACTGTTGGTGGGAATACAAAATGGTGCAACCACTCTGGAAATATGGAAGTTTCTCAAAATTAAAAATAGAACTACCATATGATCCAGCAANGAAGCCCCCAAATAATATATATATATATATTATATAAAGTATTGATGAAGATGGGGAGATATTGGAACCCCTGCACACTGTTGGTGGGAATACAAAATGGTGCAACCACTCTGGAAATATGGAAGTTTCTCAAAATTAAAAATAGAACTACCATATGATCCAGCAATCCCACTTCTGGGTATTTACCCAAAAGAACCGAAATCAGGATCCTGGAGAAGTGTTAGCACTTTCATGTTCATTGCAGCATTATCATAATAGCTAAGATGTGGAAACAACCTGAACGTTCATTGACAAATGCCTGGATGAGGAAAAATTAATATATACATACAATGGAATATTTGCCAGCCTTAAAAAAAGGAAATTCCCCTGTGATAAATCATGAGGACGTTATGCTAAGTGAAATAAGCCAGCCACAGAAAGATAAATATGCGCGACTCTACTTACAGAATTATCTATAATAGCTGTTATCTATAATGAGTTATCTATCATAGCTGAATAGAATCAGTGGGATGTTGGCTGCTAGGGGCAGGGTTGGGTGGGGGGAAGAGGGAAGTAGGGAATTATCAATCAGCAGGCCTTAAGTTTCAGCTAAGCAAGATGATTAAACTGTAGAGATCTGCTGTATGACATTGTACTTGTAGTCAGTGATAATGTATCATACACTTAAACGTTTATTAAGAAGGTAGATCTCATATTGTTTTTGCCATAATAAAATAATATTTACAAAAACAAATTTTAAAAAATCTAAAAACTCCACAAATGAAAACAAATAAAAACTTGGGAGTGATATTTATTGAGAACAGAACCAACTTCACTCCAAATCCTTTTGTGTGTGTTTTTTTAAAAATATAGATTCCAGATTCCATTCTTGATTTGTGGATTTAGAATCCTTTTTTTGGAAAAGAGGTGACCTAGAATCCATATTTTAAACAAGCTCCCTTGGGAATTCTTATCTGTGAAGAAATCTAAAAACCCTGCCTGAGGGTTACCATTGACTCCCCTCTCACTGTCGTCCATTTCAGTTCTAATCAAATCCTTTTGACTTAAAAATGATAGCTCTCAAATCAATTCCTTCCTTTCCATTTCAACAGCTTACCTCTTGGCCAAAGTTCTGCCTTCACCACTGGTTACTCTTCATGCCTCCAATTCCCTATGACAACCCACTAACATCGCTGCCCCAAAATGCTATTTGCCATCCTTTTCTCAACTCTTCAATGATGACTCCCTACTGCCCAACCAGATGCAGTCTAAATTCTTTAGCCGGAAATGGTGGATAAATGTTAACCAAGCCGTTTCTTTACTAAGTTCGATCTCCACACAGAGATCATCAGAAAATTGCTTATCTAGACATTACTTGTCCCCCTCAGAATTATGACAACGTTTGGAAGGCTGGTAAGAAAAAGGGCTATATAAAGTTTTCTCCATCTTCTATATTCATTTCCTAGGTTCTAATCTTTTCATTGCTTTAGTGTTTGTTTTTTTAAAGATTTTTTTCCTCATGAGAAATGCAAATCCTTTTGGAAAGGGACAGGTTGTTAGAAAGTCAAACATCCCCCAAGTTTGAAGTTCAAATGCATCCGTAATTGCTGTTTTGTCCAATAACTCTGCCCAGTCCAGCTTCTTTGCCCTTGCTTGGGCTCTTTCCCCTGCTGGCAGCAACTTTCCCCTCTTTTCTGGCATAACGAAGCTCTTTCTGACTATGCCTAGGATTCAAGTATCTTTCTTTTCCGAAGAACATCTGTAGCACTGACAGCAGGCCATTAACACCACTGCAATTCACCTCATATGATAATTTCTCTTTTAATGTACAGGATTACTAGTAACTTACATAAAGTCTGGCGATAAAATGAAACAACTGGGCAGCTTTTCCTGAATAGTAGGGACTGTCCCCTCTCCTTAGCTTAACCTTAATGTGAAATGAATTACTCTCACCTGAGAATATGCATATGTTGGTTAAAAGGGCATATTACATTACTCGTTTCTAACAAATACCAGACTGTATTAAATGCAAGAAAGCCCCAGTAGTTTATTCTCACGAAACCCGCTTGAATCCTGGTCCTCCCTCTCTCCAGGTCCAGGGTTAGTGTCGACTTTTCTTGCTCCCACCTAGGCAGGGGGGGCTTGTGTCCAGTTGAGGGTTCTCCTTCCATTGGGCGGGGGTCCGCGCCTGTATGGCCAGGGCGTGGACTGGCCCAGCCAGCTCTTCTGACAGTGCCNTGCTAAGATCTGGGACGGCACTAAGAGCAGGATACTAAGGAAGAATGCCATCGAGCTTGAGGAGAACAGAGAAAACGGGAGCAGTTTTGAAGGGACACTAAAATCCCTTTCTCAGTTCCTCATAAGTGTGGTGGCTGCACGTGCAAAGGCCAGGAGGAGACACTTTGGGGTAGTGGTTCCTTCAGTAGAGTTATGATTGGAGCCCCCAGGGCAGAGGTGATGGGGATGGAAAGTGAGTGAGCCAGTGCCCTAGGCTGTGGGGAGAAGAGGCATCATGCTGGGCTTTGTGGGTCTTGTTAGGCAGTTTTGTTTTTATCCTAGGAGAGGTAGGAAGCTAGGGAAGGTTTTCAGCAGGGATATAACAGGCTGAGATTTTACCAAAGATATATAACTCATCAATTCAATCAGTATTTTATTGTTTCCTAATATTTTATATATTTCTCCATATATGCATTCTCCCCAACTTCAATATTGAAAAATTTCAAAGTTGCAGAAAAATTGAATAATACAAAACAACATCCTCTACCTTTCACTGGTTTTTACATTTGTTTTATATATATGGGCTTTCCTGGTGGCCCAGTGGTAAAGAATCCGCTAATGAAGGAAATGCAAGAGACTTGGGGTTCCCCTGGCTGGGGAAGCTACCCTGAAGTAGGAAGTGGCAACCCACTGCAGTATTATTATCAGGATAATCCCGTGAACAGAGGAGCCTGGTGGTCTATAGTCCATAGGGTAACAAAGAGTTGGACATGACTGAGTGACTGAACATGATACCTGTATACTTTAAAATGTATTTGTATACTTTTTCAGAAAATAAATTGCAGATAGCATGACATTTCATCCCTAGGTACTAATATATATTTCCTCCTAATAAGAGGGATATTCTCTGATAGAACAATACCCTTGTAACACTAAAAAAATTTTTTAACATAATGTCAATTGCAAGGTTACAATTGCAATTGAACACCCCATTTATCATTCATCTATGTTTACTAACATTTTTCCATATTTGCTTTTTAATCTCTTTGAATATGTGTATACATAATAAAAACTTACCATTTTTGTTGAATCATTTGACAGTTGAAAAATCTTTATACTTCATTGCTGTATACTTCAGCATATATCTTCTAAGACAAGGACGTTTTCCTATATAACCACAATACCATTACCACACCTAAGACATTTAACATTTGTTCAATACTATTACTTAATATACAGTTGATATTCAAATCTCCCCAGTTGTCTCATTAGTGACTTTACTTTTTGAAGGTCAATCAAGGATCACGCATTGCATTAGCCATCTTTAAATCTGTATTTTGCTAAGTTCCTTGGCTTCAGTGTGAGAACTGTAAAGGAGGTAATGGCACAAGCAGGAAGACCAGTTTGGAGGTTAGTGTAGCAGTCTAGGTGAGAATGTTGATGTCTTGGACCATGGTGGTGGTGGAGGTGGAGATGGAAAGAAATTGTGGGTACAAGGTATACATTAGGAGGGTAAAACCCATAGCGTGTGGTGATGGGCTAATTATGGGAGGGAAAGTATGAAGGATAATTATCAGCTTTGTGCATCAAGATGGATGGCATTTGTTCCCTAAGATACAGAATTTTAGAAGAAGGGTTGGAAGGGTGGGGAAGGGAGAGACTAGGTGTCCAATTCTTTTTGGTCTTGAGTTCGTAGTGTCTTTATGATATCCAAGAAGAGATGTCATGTTGGATATATGGTTCTGTGTGTGTATGCATTTTATTTTTAACTTTTTCTTAAGTGCTTTCAGAGCTACAGAAATTACAAATAACTACAAATAGTACAAATAATTCTGTATACTGCTCACCCTGATACCCACATTATCCAAATATTAACATTTTATCATGATTGCTTTATTTATCTATCTACACATATATGATTTTTTTCTGAACCATCTGAGAGTAAGCTTCAGAGATAGAGCCCATTTACCTCTAACTACTTGCAATGGTTAATTTTAAGTGTCAACTTGATTGGGCCACAGGGTGCCCAGATATTTGGGCAAATGTTATTCTGGATGGTTTTGGATGAGATTTAAATTGGTAGACTGAGTAAAGCCGATTGCCCTCCCTGTTGTGGCTAGGTCTCATCCAATCAGTGAAAGGCCTGAACAGAACAAAAAGGCTAACTCTCTCTGAAAAAGAGTTCTTTTCTGCCTGATAGCCTTTGAACTGGAATACTGGCTTTTTACCTGCCTTCAGACTTGAACTGAAACACTGGCACTTCCTGGGTCTCCAGCCTGTTAGCTTTTGACTGGCACTGTAGCACTGCTTCTCTTGGTTCTCAGACCTTCAGGCTTGAACTGTAACTACACAGTCAGCTCTCCTGGGTTTCCAGCTTGCTGACTCACCCTGCAGATCTAGGGACTTGTCAGCCTCCATTATCATGTGAGCCAACTGCTTATAATAAATCTCTCTCTCTTTTGCTTGTTTGCTGTTACTCTCTGCATATGTATCTTTCTTGTTCTGTTTCTCTGAAGAGCTCTAATATATATTTGCTAATACATTCTTAGTAAAATTTTTTTTTCTCACATAGCTACAGTATAATTGTCAAATTTGGGAAATTAACATTGATACAGTACTACCAATTTTACTGAGAATTTGTCATTGTCCCATAATGTCCTTTATATAGAATAAAAAAAAAAATCTGGGCCAGGATCCAGTCTAGGATCACATTGCTGTATTCAGTTGTTATGTCTCTATGGCCTCCATTTAATCTGGAATAGTTCCTTAGTCTTTGTCTTTCATGACTTTGGCATTTTTGAAGAGTACAGACCATCTGTGCTTTTCAGGTGGTGCTAGTGGTAAAGAATCCACCTGCCAATGCAGGAAACATGGGGTTGATTCCTGGACTGGGGAAAATCCCCTGGAGGAGGGCATGGCAACCCACTCCAGTATTCTTGCCTGGAGAATTCCATGGACAGAAGAGCCTGGCGGGCTACAGTCCATAGGACCGCAAAGAGCCTGACACAACTGAAGTGACTTAGCACAGACACACAGACCATTTATTTTGCTGAATATCCCTCAATTTGGGTTTCTCTAATGTTTCTTCCTGATTCAGATTTAGGATATACACTTTTGGCAGGAAAACTGCAGAAGTGATGTTGAATCCTTCTCACTGAACTATATAGGAGGCATATTGTTAATGATAATTCTGATCAGTTGATTAAGGTGGTATCTCAGAAAAAAAATGTAAAATTTTTATTTCCCATTTGTAATTGTAGGAGATGTTTGAGTCTATGTAATATTCTGTTTCTAGTTAAGATTTTGTTTATTAATTTTGGCATCTGAGATGCAAGAGTTGTTGAAGATGTAATGAAATCATGCACGGTGGGGGAAGGTGGGAAAGTGGGAAGGAGGGGAGTGAAATCACCTGGGAAAAGGTATAAAGTGAGAAAGTAGTAAGATTTTCTTTAGAAGATCACTTTGGCTAGTGTGTGAATATATTAGGGGAATGAAAAGAATGCAAGCGAAGAATAGAAGAGCCTTTAGCAGTAGTCTGGTGAAAGATAATCTGAGTGAAGACAAGAAATGAGCTAGAAAGAGAAGTAAAACAATTAGAATGATGTTAAAGAGATGGAATCTTTAGCACTTGTTTTTGGTGAATGCCTTGTAATTTGCTAATCCAGTGACAGTGGTGGGGAATGGTGGGAGGATGCTTTGTTGGTGACAGGTACTATTCTAAATGAACTCTTAATTCTTGCAACAAGTCCATGAAGTAGCTACTGTTATTACTCTCGCTTTACCATTTTGAGGAACCAGACACTCTTACAGGTTAGATAACAAATTAATTTGTCTATGGTCATAGATCTAGTAAGCAAACTCAGGAGTCAGGCTGCAGAATTTGAACTCTTAACCATTAAGTTATTCTGCCTCCTAATCCAGCATTTTGGACTCTCAGGTTCCAGCTCTGTACTAGGCTCCTTATATTTAATTCTCATTTATTCTAACAACTCTGTTATGGTAGGGTATATTATTTTTCTTCAATTGATGAACTTCTATTTTATCTTCTATCACTCTGGCTACCACAGTCTACTGTTGATAGCTAGCATCTGGAGAGTGGTTTGTTGACCGAAGGCCAACTATAATTGTTTCACAAATAAGTAAACCAAGGCTCAGAGGAATTTAAGCACTTGCTGCTGAAGGTCACACAGCCACTTACAAAGACATGATTAGAACCAAGGTCTGCCTCACTCAAAGTCTGTGCTCTTTACCCCTCCAAGCAGACGACTTCACTAACTAGATTATGGGCTTCATGAAGCAAGCCTTGCTTCCTCCCTGTTACAGAGGGAGGGAGAGCTGGAGAGTTAGAGTGAGAGCTACAGAGCATGTGAGAGGGGTGGAATTAGATTTAATACTTTAGATTTCATCTAGCTATAAATCCTTATTAGATAAGTCCAGATAGGCCAATACCCTACAAATTACATCAGCCTCAATTACTATCTATTGCTCCCTGGAGTTCCTTTCCCAGCATTCTTACCAGAGCCATTAAAATATATAACAGAGTAGGCCATTTGTAAAAGCCAAACAACTTCACAAATAGACTGGATCTTATCCCCTTGAACACCTCTGGGATTTTTAACCGAAAGCAGCTGAATTCCTAACCAGGCAATCTAGTCAATCAAACATTTAGTGCATTTGAGCTCCACTGTTATTCCAACCATACTCCTTTCCACTTTTCCCCAACTCCACCCTCAGCCCCCTCCATACTGAGCTGCACATCATTCATGACACGAACCAGGCCGTCCCACAGCTCCTTGCCATTGCACATAAAGTTGCCTTTGGGTAGAATGCTTTCAGTCTCCTCTTGACCCACAAAGTTCTCTCATGGTTCCCTGAGATATCACCTCCTTTTTCATGAAGCCTCCCTACTCCCACACATATAGCCTCAGTGTACCCACATCTCTCTGTTCATGTCTTGCTGATAGACTTGAAGCACTTTGTCCTGTGCTTTCACCTTGGTCGCACTTCCTTTCTGTGACCACTTCAAGGGTGAGACCATGTCTTTGTCACCTTTAAATCAGGAGTTTTTCATTCCTTCCACCTGGCTCTTCAGTTCAATTCAGTCATTCAGTCGTGTCTGACTCTTTGTGACCCCATGAATTGCAGCACGCCAGGCCTCCCTGTCCATCACCAACTCCCGGAATTCACTCAGACTCAATGTCCATCGAGTCGGTGATGCCATCCAGCCATCTCATCCTCAGTCGTCCCCTTCTCCTCCAGCCCCCAATCCTTCCCAGCATCAGAGTCTTTTCCAATGAGTCAACTCTTCGCATGAGGTGGCCAAAGTACTGGAGTTTCAGCTTTAGCATCATTCCTTCCAAAGAATACCCAGGACCGATCTCCTTTAGAATGGACTGGTTGGCTCTCCTTGCAGTCCAAGGGACTCTCAAGAGTCTTCTCCAACACCACAGTTCAAAAGCATCAATTCTTCGGCACTCAGCTTTCTTCATAGTCCAACTCTCACATCCATACATGACCTCTGGAAAAACCATAGCCTTGACTAGATGGACCTTTGTTGGCAAAATAATGTCTCTGCTTTTGAATATGCTATCTAGGTTGGTCATAACTTTTCTTCCAAGGAGTACGCATCTTTTAATTTCATGGCTGCAGTCACCATCTGCAGTGACTTTGGAGCCCAAAAAATTAAAGTGTGACATTGTTTCCACTGTTTTCCCATCTGCTAATAAACATTTTTTTTGCATAAATAAATAAAACTATACTTTTAGAGAATTAGCATCTTCTTTTCTAAACTATTTCTCCAGCTCTCTCTCCCTCTGTAACAGAGGGAGGAAGCAAGGCTGGGCACAATGACTTCAGAAAGCCCGTAATCTCCTTAGTGAAGCAATGGGCTTGGAGGGATGAAGAGCACAGACTTTGAGTGAGGCTGACCTTGGTTCTAATTATGTCTTTGTAAGTGGCTGTGTGACCTTCAGCAAGTGCTTAAATTCCTCTGAGCCTTGGTTTCCTTATTTGTGAAACAATTTCAGTTGGCCTTTGGTATCCACGGGTTCTGAATCTGAGGATTCAACCAATTGTGGGTGGAAGATATTTGGAAAAAAAAAAATCCAGAAAGTTTCAAAAAGCAAAACTAGAATTTGCCCTGCCTTGGCAACTATGTACATAGTTTTACATTTTATTTACAATTATTCACATAACATTTACATTGTATTAGGTATTAAAAGTAATATGCTGCCCCTGCTAAGTCATTTCAGTGGTGTCTGACTCTGTGTGACCCCATAGACAGCAACCCACCAGGCTCCCTCGTCCCTGGGATTTTCCAGGCAAGAACACTGGAGTGGGTTGCCATTTCCTTCTCCAATNAGAAGACCCTGATGCTGGGAGGGATTGGGGGCAAGAGGAGAAGGGGACGACAGAGGATGAGATGGCTGGATGGCATTACCAACTCGATGGGCTGAGTCTGAGTGAACTCCGGGAGTTGGTGATGGACAGGGAGGCCTGGCGTGCTGCGATTCATAGGGTCGCAAAGAGTGGGACACAACTGAGCGACTGAACTGAACTGAACTGAATGCAATAAAAGCTAACAAAAGGGACAAATTAACTAAGATTGGTGAGAGTAGAAGTTTTCATGGAAGAAGAGGCTTCTAATTTGGGGCGCAGAGGAAGGATTACTCTGATGGTGCTCAGACCATTAAAAGCCATGACTATGAGGCCCACATTCACTGAAGTTTGAGCATTATGTGCTTCTTTGGATCTTAGAGCAAGAATCTGTGGTCCCTCCCTCCAAAACACATGATTGTTGCAGGTATTTCACCTACTTTCTTATTCTATTCTTCAGAGTCTGCATCCATAACTTTTACCTGCTAGATTCTGTTCAGCAGCACCATGGGTTGATAATGGCCTCTCATGGCTGGTCTCTTTGCTTGCAACTGTAACTCCCATTCATGTATTCATTCACTTGCGTAACCAACACTCAACATGCGTTTATCATGTTATGGTGTCCACTATGCTGGTGACAGTGTTTTCTTAGGCAGATAATAACCCCCGCCCATAGAGACTCTGCACTTTGTTTAGGAGAGGCAGGCGATAAAAATTCTAATAGATCAAAAGAAGATCCAAGCAGAGCTTCCCCGGTGGTCTAGCAGCTAAGACTCCACATTCCCAATGCTGGGGGCCCAGGTTTGATCCCTGATCAGGGAACTAGATCCCACATACCTCAACTAATCCCGGCACGGCCAAATAATTAAATAAATTATTAAAAAAAGAAGATGATCCAAGGAAGGGAGAAAAACCAAGCAAGAATGAGGGATGAAAGATTACCTGGGTGATAGTAGGTCCTTACTTCCCTGGTGGCTCAGAGGGTAAGGAGTCTGCCTGCAATGCAGGAGACCCAGGTTTGATCCCTGGAGAAGGAAATGGCAACCCATTCCTGTATTCTCGCCTAGAAAATCCCATGGACAGGGGGGCCTGGCAGGCTACAGTCCAAGGGGTTGCAAAGAGTCAGACAAGACTGAGCGACATGACTTCATTTCACTTCACTTCAGTGGGTCCTTAGCATTTTTAGCAGAGTGGTCAGAGCAAGTGTTTCATTCAGAATGTGACATGTGATCAGAGACTGTTAGGAGGTAAGATAANACAGGGGGGCCTGGCAGGCTACAGTCCAAGGGGTTGCAAAGAGTCAGACAAGACTGAGCGACATGACTTCATTTCACTTCACTTCAGTGGGTCCTTAGCATTTTTAGCAGAGTGGTCAGAGCAAGTGTTTCATTCAGAATGTGACATGTGATCAGAGACTGTTAGGAGGTAAGATAATGAGTGAGTCATGCAGATGCCTATGAGAGCTTTAGAAAGAAAAGAGTGAGTGGAAAGGCCATCCCAGTGCGAGTAGGTGTAGAGGATACTAAGGAAAAAAGAGGCTGCATGACTGATGTGAGATGAACAGGGAAGGCAGCGGTAGAAGGGAATTGAGTTAAAAAGGGAAGGAGGAGACCCTAGTTGTACAGCACTACGCAAACTATTTAAAAAACATTAGTTTACTCTGAGTAGGACGAGAAGCTACTGAACAGAGGAGAGATGTTCTGGCTGCTGTGTTGCAAAAATATCTATATGAGACAAGGGCAAAGATGATGAAATGATTCCAATGAGAGAAGTTGATGGCCACAATGAAGGTAGTAGCAGATAGAGTGATAAGTGAGCGATTTTGGAGTATGTTTTGAAGTAAGAGCTGCCAGTGTTTGCTGATGAATTGGCTGTAGTCTGATAGAGGGAGAAATATCAAGGTTTCAGCTGCCTAGTTTAATCTGAATTCTCAGTACACATTTCCAAGAGTAGAGATTGGATTTTCTGAGCAGAGTTTTTCCTACTAAGCTCTCTCAGACTCCACTGGCTAGTGCATGAATTGGCCACTCCATCCAGAGCAACACTGGCAGCCAAGAATGGAGGTGGGCTGGGTGAGCCAGTTCCAAGTTGGGGGTCAAGGCTCTCTGGGGCTATTCTCTCAGCAGGGTGTGTGGATCAAGATGGTTTTCCTTATGTACAAAGGACTGGAAGCACTCCTTGAGGATGAAATGGATTGTCACCTTTGTTGGGAATGTTTTGTTGTTGTTGAGTGCTCAGTTATGTCCAACTCTTTGCTACCCCATGAACTGCAGCACACACCGGGCTTCCCTATCCTTCACTAACTCCCGGAGTTCACTCAAACCCATGCCCATCGAGTTGGTGATGCCATCCAGCCATCTCATCCCCTGTCGTCCCTTCTCCTGCCCTCAACCTTTCCCAGCAGCAGGTCTTTTCCATTGAGTCGGTTCTTCGTATCAGGTGGTCAAAGTACTGGAACTTCAGTTTCAGCACAGTCCTTCTGATGAATACTCAGGGTTGTTTTCCTTTAGGATTGACTGGCTTAATCTCTTTGCTGTCCAAGGGACTCTCAAGAGTCTTCTCCAGCATCAAAGTTCAAAAGTATCATTGGCATGCCTTGTTACTAACTTATACCTTCTTATCTGCCTTATTTTGCACATTAGGATAATGATAATTGGGTTATACAATGAACTTGAGTGTTTGTAGCTATGTCAAGATTTAAATCAGATTGGAGCCCAGGCCCTCTGTCTCTTAATCTTTCTTTCTTCACTACACTCTAATGTAGATTTTAAAGTTGGACTTTCCCCCTTTGTGTTTATTTCCCAAATCACAACCTCTCAAAGTGAGAGTCTCTGCTCTTGATGCTGGCACAGGGCAAATGGATGGCACAGTGTAGTAGTTTAGAGTGTGGCTCTTAAGCCATCCTGCTAGGGTTCAGAGCAAAGATCTTCTTAATTAGGCGTTTGTGGGCAAGTTGCTTCATTGTTCTGAGCTCTCAGTTTGAGATTAATGTTTGTGCACATTTCACAGGGTTATTGTTCAAAATAAACAAGATAAAGCATGTGGAATGCTCAACACAGTACCCAGATACATATTAAGCTCTGAAACTTTATTAATACTATTTAGCAGCAGTAATAGTAATAGAATCTCAGCTGGGTGGATAAATAAACATACAAATGTATGCAGGAATAGCGCATGATGTCTTTTTATGAAAAGCTACTTCCTTTAGTAAGTATTTTTTATTCTTTGATTTGCTTTGGCAACCTTGCTAAAAGGGTGGGGATTCCAGTTTTAAACTATATCCCCCTTTGTTATCTGAATAGAACGGTTGAAGCGGAGAAAATGGCCAATAATGTTAAGAACAGAGTCCACTGACAGAACTGACTCCAGCTGCAAGATCATCTGTGTCGTAAATTATTTACGTTATTGTTGATCTAGAATCCACTGCTATAATTTCAAAATTAATTTACTCTAATTACCCCCACTTAATAAGATAACTTGTCAGTTATCACCACTCCCATAATCTTCCACATTTCCGTCTCTTTTTAGCCTAAATTATCCTCTTCTAAGCTGGTTTTTAATGTACTGCAAAAAAAAAAAAAAAATCCTTGGAGGTATAATTAACTTTTTCATTCAGAATCCTAATTTCCTCTCCAGCTCTGTTGCTGCAGTATTTAAACTATTTATTATGCAAACTCGCAGAACTTAAACTATGAATTATGTACAAATCTCTGAATACAAGCTCTGTCCTAATCATAGGGCCTCAGTGCCTTTCTACCTCAAGGTAAGCAAATCGTGGGCAACATGGATGCCGAAAATGACACATGGGCTTATATTTGAGACTAAGTTTTTAAGGGTGACTAGTTATTATTTTTAATAATTTTAAAGCCATAAACCCTTAACATTTTAAAATCTATTTTATTTGAATCAAATAATGCAGGTTTTGATATAAGTGTAATGAGTACCAACAGGTTTTCATTTATTCATCCACTCATTCATTTCTTCACTCAGCAAATGTTCCTTGAGGAATGGAACTAGGCAAAATTGAAACAGTAGATGCAATGGGCTTAGTCTCAACTCTCAAGGAGCTTTTACTTTAGTACAGATATAGATATTTAGATCCTACTTGATAAATGCTATAATGAAGAGATACAAAGCAATGCGGAGAAAAAAAAGGAAGGGTATCTAAACAGACTGAAAATGATGAGGAAAAAGAAAGTGTCCTGGAGAATTTGATGCTGAAGTTAAGAATTAAGTTAAGAGCTGTAGGAACCAGCTGGGCAAACGAAGGGGGAGAGCAGTTATTTCTGTGTGTGCATACTTGGGGAGGAGTGAGCAGGACTGAAGCATGCAGAAGGTAAGGCTGTCTATGACGAGAAGGTCAGATAGATCATGGTTTATTTGAGGTTTGGAATAAAAAAAAATAAAGCATGGTTAAAATATAGAGATTAAGGAGAGGCAAGAAAGATGGCCATGAAGAAACAATTGATAGCCATATGTTTATGCATCTTACATATTTAAATAGTCACTTAATCCAAATCATCTTTCTATGTTAAAAGATCACTAAACTAAATTCTGGTATCTGATATTCGAATTTTTTTATTATATCTAACACACATATAATCAAGAAGACACAATGTATGTCTGTATATCTAGAAGCAGAAAACGTAAGAATAAAAATGCCCCTGACAGTGGGTTCATGGTTGGGACTCCACCTTCCTTTGCCAGGTGCCCCTGTTCAGGCCCTCAGAGGGGAACTAAGAGCCCACAGTCCAACCAGCGTGGGTGGATCATCAGCGTATGTTATATAACTTCTCTGAGTTTCAGTTTCCTCATGTGTTTGAACGTGAATGTAGTGGCATGAGGTCCCTATGAATAGTCAGTTGACAACAAGGTATTAAATTTTGGTCTTAAAGTTCAAATTGATGCTTTTGATCTGTGGTGTTGGAGAAGACTCTTGAGAGTCCCTTGGACTGCAAGGAGATCCAACCAGTCCATCCTAAAGGAGATCAGTCCTGAGTGTTCATTGGAAGGACTAATGTTGAGGCTGAAACTCCAATACTTTGGCCACCTGATGCAAAGAGCTGACTCATTTGAAAAGACCCTGATGCTGGGAAAGATTGAGAGCAGGAGGAGAAGGGACAACAAAGGATGAGATGGTTGGATGGCATCACCAACTCAATGGACATGAGTTTAGGTGAACTCCAGGAGTTGGTGATGGACAGGGAGGCCAGGCATGCTGCGGTTCCTGGGGTTGTGAAGAGTCGGACATGACTGAGTGACTGAACTGAACTGAAAGTTCAAATGAGACATCAGACTCTCCCTAAATACATGTTCATTATCATCCTCTACCTTCTTCTACCAATTTGCCTCTGAAGTGAGGAAGGCAAGCATAGGGTGAATAATAGATTATCCTTACTCTTGCCTCGAGAATACCCATGGACAGAGGAGCCTGGCGGGCTGCAGTTCACGGGGTTGCAAAGAGTTGGACACGACCAAGTCACTCGACATGAATGCTCGCACCAGGCTTGAGCATGCTCAAAGTACTGCTCTGAAGGATTTCAGATCACTCAAACTTTAAACAAACCACGAGGCAGGCACTGTTATTCTCAGCATTTTAAAGAGAAACAGAAACTATAAGACTTTTAAGTAATTTGCCTAAAGCTAATGTATCTATAATATGAATCCAGGCTTTCTGGCATTGTACCACCCCTTAGTAATTACCATAGAACACACTTCATTACAGCAGAAATAAATATAAAAGAGTCACTACCTCATGGTCTATAACGCATGGACAATGATTGCATTTTTCTCCAGTCCTACTGTGATATAATTAGCACATACCATTGTTTAAGGTGTACAGTGTGATGACTTACCATTTATATATTGGAAAAGATTACCACAGTAGAATTAGTTAACACCTCCATCATCTCACAGAATTATCATTTTTAAATGGTAAGAACATTTAAGATCGACCATCTTAACAACTTCCAAGTATATAATAGAGTCTACCTAACTATAATCATGGAGAAGGTGATGGCACCCCACTCCAGTACTCTTGCCTGGAAAATCCCATGGATGGAGGAGCCTGGTGGGCTGCAGTCCATGGGGTTGCTCAGAGTTGGACACAATTCAATGACTTCACTTTTCACTTTCATGCATTGGAGAAGAAAATGGCAACCCACTCCAGTGTTCTTGCCTGGAGAATCCCAGGGGCGGGGGAGCCTGGTGGGCTGCCGTCTATGGGGTCGCACAGAGTCAGACACGACTGAAGCGACTTAGGAGCACCAGCAGCAGCAACTATAATCACCATGCTGTACTTTAGATTCTCCAGAGCTTATTCACTTTATAACTGGACCCTTGTATAACTTTGACAAACATCTCCCTATACCCCTCACTCCCTGCCCCTGGCAGCCATGACTCAACTCTGTTTCTATGAGTTTGGCCTTTTTTACATTTCACACATAAGAGAATATATAGTATTTGGTTGGATGGCATCACTGACTCAGTGGACATGAGTTTGGGTAAACTCTGGGAGTTGGTGATGGACAGGAAGGCCTGGCATGCTGTGGTTCATGGGATCTCAAAGAGTCGGACACGACTGAGCAACTGAACTGACCGTCTTTATTCATCTGACTTATTTCACTTAGCATAACGATCTCAAGATCACAAATGGCTGAATTTCCCAATTTGCCATTGGGATCACATGTTGAGAGCCAGTTGCAGATGATAAGGGAGTGTGGGTGAGGTGCATAGAGAACTAACAGTGATCTTGGTCCAGTTGGGGGCAGGATTCATGAGTGAGGTGTTCCCAGTGGCCAACAGACATTCTTCCTGAGGATCCACAGTGGAATCAATAGACTCCACATCCACTTAATGCCTTCTCCAGAGTCTTATTTGCCACCACCCGCTGTCCTTGCTTCCCAGTCATCCAACTCACAACTCAGCATAGGTAACACCCAGTTTTCTAAAGTTTATTTAAACCACTTCACTTTAGTGGCCACCTACATTAGTATCTGTTTTTGCTAATTGAAAGATATCTGCAAAGAATTTCAATTTTTACCCCTCCCCAAAATTGAACAATGTAGAGGTTAGAAGTCAGGATTTCAGCTTTCAAAAAGCTGAAAATCTGCACAAAAAAATATACTTTCACTATGAAAGTGAAAGTGAAAGTCGCTCAGTCATGTCCGACTCTTTGCGACCCCAAGGACTATACAGTCCATGGAATACTCTAGGCCAGAATACTGAAGTGGGTAGCCTTTCCCTTCTCCAGGGGATCTTCCCAACCCAGGGATCGAATCCAGGTCTCCCACACTGCAGGTGGATTCTTTACCAGCTAAGCCACAAGGGAAGCCCATCAGTCCTATAAATTCTGTTCATTGTATCTGAGGATACAAAACATTCATGTGTAAGTGATCCTACATGGTTCAAACCCATATTGTTCAAGGGCCTACTGAATTTATATCGGGTTAGATGAGTATAGGGTAGGATGTGTGTAAGCTATGTACAAATATTGTACCATATCCATGAGGGCCTTGACCATCTGTGGATTTGGGTACCCATATGAGGGAGTCCTGAAACCAATCTGTGTGAGGATATTCAGAGCCCACTGTAATTGATTTTGAATTTTACATTATTCTGGCTTACAAAGTTTTCATAGGACTCCTTTCACATAGCAGGGGGAAACCTGTACTCTGGATGGATCTAAGAAATTGGTCTCTTTGTCCAAGTTCCACACAGCTTGGGAAGCCCCGAACTCACACACTCCCACTTTCCCCTGCAGGAGAAATCAGAGGCCAAAAAGGTCTTCCCTGGCATTGGGCTGTGTGCCTGGGTAGAGGGGTGAAATGGATTAAAGTCCAGTTGTTTCTCTTACCTTCTCTTGTGTATCCCAAATTGTGATTTGGGCTTTAAAGTTGTGTTGGAACTTCTCAACTGGAAACCTGGATTCTGTTAAAGACTCTCTTGGTTGTGAGTGATTATCCAAGTCAGTGATCTCCAGGGGCTCCAGGACCACAGTTGGGAGACACTTAAACCTGTCCATGGGCCATTGCAGGATCCACAGTCAGGCCCAGGTCNTTTTAAGCCCTTATGACTTGAGATTCCTGGCGCGTGACTGGCTTTGCTTTTGAATCTAGGGCGCGTCTTAACCCTCACTGCTGCTTAGCTTTCGAATGAGTCAGTTCTAAATTAGGATACTGAGACTGCTCCTAGACTTGTGTCCTGGTGGCTCTGTTTGGTACGTTTCACCGGTGTTTCGAAACAAAGTGAGTGATTTCAGCTATCCACATTTAAGAAAGGAGCCCAGGACACGACCAAGCCCGAGTCTTTCGAACACTGCATCACAGCCCTGAAGAATTGCGAGTTTGGCAGCTGCGTGGGTGCCGGAACGAGTTAGGCCCTTGCGATGTGGCTTCCTGTGGACACCAGCGGTTCGGGATACTTCGTACTGAGCCCGCGCTGCCTGGTCTCAGCCTTTCCCTGATTGGATATGAATATTCAAACTCTCCCGCTGCTTTGGTTTGCGCCGCTCACTTTGGCGCTGTGAAATTCCTGTTATTTCTTGGTTTGTGGATCATTTTTGCTTTTAATTCTCTTGGAATATTTCGACGTCGAGTGCAAGGCACTACTCTTTAGTTTGGTCTCAAACGTCACCTCTCAGACATCTTTGGGAAGTTGTGCCTCTCCTTCCTGCCTCTGGTCCCTCACTATTTTATTTTCTTCCTAGCAGCTGTCAGAAATTGTTTTGCTATTAATAGTTTTTATTTTTCCTTGTTTACCATTTTCCTCAAGACCTTAACAGAAACTTTATTGATTTGGTTTTCCTCCATATCGTCCCCGCCAACCAGTGCTTGGCACACAGTGGATACTTAAGTACTTACTGAATTAGTATTTGTTGAATTAATTTTTTTGTCCCTCTTCTTTTAAAAATAGCGTTCATAGATGGATGGGTGCGGTTCATTTCCACTAGATGTATGTGAAGACATGATGAAAACGGAAATGTTTCGGAGCTCCTTTCCCAAGTTGGCTATGGTCACCTCAGGGCAACAGCTGGGAGGAGGGCTGTGTGTGTGTGTGTGTGTGTGTGTGCGCGCGCGCTAAGGAGGAGGTGGCAGTTTTAAGTTCTTCCTTTATGCTTTTCAGTTTGGTCTAATCTTTTGGGTTTTCATTAAATTCAGAACATTGCTCACTGGAAGATCCTTTTCCTTTCTTCATTTATGACACCCTCCTTCCATCCTGATCTTTTGTTCCTCATTGAGATGAACTTTTCATTTACATTCACAGTTTCATTTGCTCTTCAGGAGACCCTATAAAATAGACAAGGTTGGGGCTTCCCTGGTGACTCTGGTAAAGAATCTGCCTGCCAGTGCAGAAGACACAGGTTCGATCCCTGATCCAGGAACATCCCAGAGAGAGAAAAAAAGTAGAGAATGTTAATATTTCTTTAAAAATGAGATTGAGAGTGAGTGGTCCACTGGTCATGCAGCTAACATTGTCTGTATCCTCAGATACAAGGACGACTGCATTTTAGTTTTATTTCATTGTAATTATGGAATGTATTTTTCTGTCCAAGCCTTGATTCTGCTGATAATGGCACTGATGATCTGATCAGTTATTCAACTCTGCTTTTGGATGAGGGGTCCTGGAGTTGATTGCAGGGGTTTCATGAATCTAAATGGACTCTAGACGTTATCAGAGACTGAATAAATCTTAATGTTTCTTACATATGTGTTTTCAAATGTGTGTATATGCTATTGTTATTAATAAATTTACCAGTTAATTTAAAAGCTTGGCTGCATTCTTTTATCTGTAATATATTTTCTAACTAAATGAAGTAGATAAAATCACTACTGGGTCTAAGCAAATGTATAGAGATGTTTGAGTGCCTCTGACCTGGAAGGTGAATATTTATAAACCATCAACCAAATCTGCTTCTACTCCAGAAGGGTAGTGGGGCTGAAATAGTCTGTTAGGAGGACACCATTAATGCTTAGTAATTGAAAAGTGCATGGGCACAAAATGAAACAAAGGTCATGACCACAAACAAGAAGCAATATAAATACAATGGAAAAAATAAAGTTATTAACAAAGTTTAGAAAATACCTGCAGAGTACTTAGTGTCTGTCGGATGTTGTTCTAGATCCTTCACATGTATTGACTCATTTAATCCTCACAAGAACTTTATGGAATAGTTACCATTATTGTCTCCCACTTAACAGGTGAGGAAACTGAGGCATAGAAAGGCTTCCCCTCAGAAACTCTCAAAGAATGAACTCTTAGTTCAATGTTTAAGGGACTTGAGAAAGTGAGATCCATCTCCAAAAACCTGTATTTGGGGGGAAGTACTTATGCTTTAAAATTAAAGAGAAACATCACCTACTTTAATTTCAGGATGCCCTGTGGGTATATGTCTGTGGTGGAGGTGGTGGCTGAAAGTCTGTGTGTGGAGGAATCTCATTTTCCAGAGGCTATAGCTCAACTCTGTTTAGTTTGTCCCCATAGTCATAGGGCTCACCAGCTGAAATACTTTTACTAAGATAAGAGAGCTTTGGTTACTGGTTGTGGGCTCCTCCTGGGCGTAGTGTTTACTAGGAGGGAAGTTATAAAGTGAGGAAAGGGAAAGAGGTGTTAGAGTTGAGATTTTAACTCTGAAGGGGAGGTGATTATTGACGGTGAGATTTATTCTCCTAAAGAACCTCTTTGATCTCTTCTTTCTCCTTCTCAAACATCTCTATGCATTTGCTTAGTGAAATGAAAGTTGCTGAGTCGTGTCCGACTCTTTGCGACCTCATGGACTATACAGTTGGTGGAATTCTCTAGGCCAGAATACCGGAGTGGGTTGCCATTTCCTTCTTCAGGGGATCTTCCCAACTCAGGGATCAAACTAGGTCTCCCGCATTGCAGGCAGATTCTTCACCAGCTGAGCCACGAGGGAAGCCCAAGTTGGAGTTAATAACAATATAATAATACTGGCTTCTACTTATTGAGCACTTAACTGTTTACCTTGTCCTCTGCTGAGTGGTTTACACGCATTGCCTCATTTAATCTTCACAGCCACCACTTAAGATAGGTTCTGTCCTTATTTTATAAGTAAAGGAAATTGAATCTCAGAGAAGTTAAATAACTTGTCCAGGATCATTTCGGAAGTAAGTGGTGGAACTACAACCCAATGTACACTTTAAAAATGTTTGATATTCAAGGCCCTCCATAATCTGCCTCTTCCTTTGTTCACAGCTGTATCTCCTACTGCTGTACATACAGGTTTTCTGCTCTAGTCGCCTTTCCCTAAACCCATTTGCTGTTTCCCAGGGCCATACTGCACTGCTCTTTCTTTCTGGCTTGGCCAGAGCTTGCTTTCAAGCCAAGGCTATAATCTTCCACCCCAAATGACACCTCTCAATGAATTTCTCTACCTTCATCTCTTCTTTAAAAATAGTAGCAGAAGGAAAGTTTACAGCAGTAATTGACATACAATAAACTGTACATGTTTAAAATACAGTATGTTAAGTTTAGACATATGTATATACCCATGAAAACATCACTACAATCAACATAACGGACATATCCATTTCCCCCCCATCGTCCAGAAAAGGTTTCTTCATGCTCTTTTTGTAATTCTTCCCTTCTGCCCACTTCATCAGTGTCCTCCTTTGGCTCTGTTCCTGCCCTCAGGGAACCACTGGTTTGCTTTATATCATTATAGATAGTTTGTATCATACAATGGGTATCATTTATATCTGGCTGCTTTCACTCAGGGTAAGATTCATTCATATTTAGGTTTATTCCTTTGTATTGGTGAGTTGTATTCCATTTTATGGCCACAATTGATAATTTCAGTCACTTGATGGATAGTTGTGTTGTTTCCAGTCCTTTCTCCACCTTTTTTGTTTTCCCCCCTTTGGCTTCTCCACATGGCAAGTGAAATCTTAGTTCCCCAATTACGGATGGAACTTGTGCCCACTCCAGTGAAAGCATGGAGTCTTAACCACCGGACTGCAAGGGAAGCCACCTTCCTCTGCTTTTAAATGCATTCCAACTTTGTGTCATGATGGTTCCACAGTAAAATTTCTGCCTTCAAATGGGAAGGAATTCAGAAGGGGGATAAGACATATACACAAATACCTATTCTATTCGAGTAGGACAGAGTATTAGGGTTTCACTTCTGTTATCCTAGGCTCAAAACCTCTCTAATCCATTTTATGTCCTGTGACTAGAGTAGTAGTCTATAGCACAGACCTGACCTTATCACCTGCCTGCTCACAAACCTCCAGTGGCCTGCCTTACTGCCATAGTTTGGCCTTCAAAAGAAAAAAAAAAATGAAAGTAACAAATTTAAAACTCTATCGCAATTCTTAGTCATATTTGGTTGCACAACATGGTCTGGGTAATTTTGGTCTTTTAAAAGGGAGGCTAACTGATCACAATATGGCTAATCAGTGATTTGGCATAGGGAGTAAGCCTGAGGGGCAGCTCTGTTCTGGTTGCAAAATTGACCTCTAGCTGAAAGACTATCCCTGTGACTAGGGAGACTAGGTTTAATCATTCATTTAATATGGGTGATTGAAAATCTGTACCTACTTATTTTTATAAATAATTATTATCTAGTCCCTGATGGCTCAGTGGTAAAGAATCTGCCTGCCAATGCAGGAGGCGCAAGAGACTTGGTTTCAATCCCTGGGTGGAGAAGATACCCTGGAGAAGGAAATGGCAACTCCTTCCAGTGTTATTGCCTGAGAAATCCCATGGACAGAGGAGTCTGGCAGGCTATGGGGTCGCAAAAGAGTCGTCGCGACTTAGCAAGTAAACAACCTGGGTTGAAAACCAAGACTGCTTCTCTGTGTCGGAGTGATTTAGGTCCTCTGGACTGGAAAAGGATATTTCATTCTTACTGATAAGATTTCACACAGAAAAAGTTTTTAAGAGAACATGGTTTCTCAGTGACTAAGAAAGCTGTGGTCACGCAAAGAAGGGGATTCTGAGTCTTCGTAGCTACACTTTTATGTCCTTGGGACTTGTGTTTCCTCTCATTCTTTGACTAGATTATCCCAGCCTGATGAATGGCAGAACAGATTTTTTTACCTTCTCAGTCCTAGCGAATGTCTGCTTTCTCAGAATGCATGTAAGTGGCATTGTGCTTAATATTTTATTCTATTTTTTATTTTCTCCCTTTCTAACCTATATTTTAAACATTGACCTTTGCCTCTCTACTCCCACAAAACATCTGCCTCTCTCTTTGCTATACATGTTGTGATATAAATGTGCACTCTGTTGGCTGAAGTATTGCATTAAACTTCAAGACGTACGAACAGCACACTTTATCCTCCTCTCTCCCAGTGAAAAGCACCCACATTTGCTCCAATTCTCCATCATCACAAAAATGCTGTTATAAACATCGTTGTTCATTTCCTTATGTAAACCCAGCCTATCCCTAATTTGGCATTTGAGGTCCCTGAAACTGGTCCTCAATGTCTCCAGCATGAAAAGCTCACTTCTCCTTATTGCTCTTTGTCTGTGCTACATGTTCGTTTATTTTCACTGTCCCTTCTGCCTGGATTACACCACCCTCCTTAGCCCCCAATCTGAACATGTCTCAAATCCTAAATATTCTTGAGAATGCACCTCAAATATCACCTCCTACAGGATGGGTTCCCTTGTTTGTTCAGCTGGAATTGACCTTTCCCTCTCAGTTCCCACAAAGCTCAATCTGCATTTCTCTTTGTCATCCTCCACAATAGGCCTTCCACTCTTGCTATTCACATGGGTATCACTTCCCCACAAAGACAGGCATCAGGTTATGTGTACAAGGATAGAGAAATTCCAAAGGCATGTTTCAGAAAAATATTGACTTTAAAACATAAGTAAGATGAGTTTTACTTTATCCTTTGTAGTGTCCTCTAGCCACTGTTTTTCTAGCTATGGGTTGTAACTTATTAGTGGGTTATGAGATTGGTTTTTGATAGAGATCACCTTTTTCCTCCCCCTTTTTAAGAAGAGAAGAGAAAAATATCAGAGTATATCACAAATAGTAAATATCATTTTGTGAAACCTATTATAATTTATATTCTTTTGTGAATGTGACTAAGAAGCAATGTAAAAGTGTTTCTTACTGGGGGTTGAGGTTAGGAGAGGTCCCTTCTACTGTACTGAAAGGTCATAGAAAATGCCACTCCAGAATATGCCACTTTGGCATATTGATAATTTTGAGCTGTAGTCACTCACAAAACAGGATATGTAGGGGCCGACTTTCTCTGAACTCCCATTAGCTACCTAAGAACAGATTTTCCAAAAGAAACTTGATTGTCATAAATGCCCTCCCCCAGGAATTACACTGAATAGGAAAGATTGACTCATCACAGGAGAGGAGACTAGAAGTCGAGACCATACCCAAACCAACTTTGTCACAAACTATCACATCTCCCTGGTGCCTCAGATGGTAAAGAATCTGCCCCCAATGTGGGAGACCTGGGTTTGATCTCTGTGTCAGGAAGATCCCCTGGAGAAGGAAATGGCCTCCCACTCTAATATTCTTGCCTGGAGAATTCAATCAGCACAGGATCATGACAGGCTACAATCTATCGGGTCACAAAGAACGGACACAGTTGTGTGACTTTCATTATACCTCCCATCTATTATTCTATGGCCTATTCCTTTCCCCTCAAAGGCATTTATTCTCCCTTAAGAGGCTTACATCTCCCATCCCCTCTCCCTATTAAGAATGATATTTAAGTCTGAATTCTAAGTCATCTTGGGGTGTTACTCAATTTTTTTTTCCTGAGTACTTACTGTGTATACATGAGGTATACATGTTAGCAAACTTCTGTTTGCTTTTTTCTTGTTAATCTCTCTTTTATTGTGGGGTCACACCTAAAAATTGAAAAGGGCAAATTAGCTTTCCTCCCCTACAGTGCAGGTTTTGATGTTATTTGTAGCTATTGTGTATATTACTTTTCCCTGAAACATTGACTCTAATACAAAAAACTAAGAAAAAGGTAAAATACAAAACTTAGATTCAAATTCCAAGAAAAAAAAAAATTCAAATTCCATCTTGGCCGTATTTTAGCTGGGTGNATGAAAGTAACAAATTTAAAACTCTATCGCAATTCTTAGTCATATTTGGTTGCACAACATGGTCTGGGTAATTTTGGTCCTTTAAAAGGGAGGCTAACTGATCACAATATGGCTAATCAGTGATTTGGCATAGGGAGTAAGCCTGAGGGGCAGCTCTGTTCTGGTTGCAAAATTGACCTCTAGCTGAAAGACTATCCCTGTGACTAGGGAGACTAGGTTTAATCATTCATTTAATATGGGTGATTGAAAATCTGTACCTACTTATTTTTATAAATAATTATTATCTAGTCCCTGATGGCTCAGTGGTAAAGAATCTGCCTGCCAATGCAGGAGGCGCAAGAGACTTGGTTTCAATCCCTGGGTGGAGAAGATACCCTGGAGAAGGAAATGGCAACTCCTTCCAGTGTTATTGCCTGAGAAATCCCATGGACAGAGGAGTCTGGCAGGCTATGGGGTCGCAAAAGAGTCGTCGCGACTTAGCAAGTAAACAACCTGGGTTGAAAACCAAGACTGCTTCTCTGTGTCGGAGTGATTTAGGTCCTCTGGACTGGAAAAGGATATTTCATTCTTACTGATAAGATTTCACACAGAAAAAGTTTTTAAGAGAACATGGTTTCTCAGTGACTAAGAAAGCTGTGGTCACGCAAAGAAGGGGATTCTGAGTCTTCGTAGCTACACTTTTATGTCCTTGGGACTTGTGTTTCCTCTCATTCTTTGACTAGATTATCCCAGCCTGATGAATGGCAGAACAGATTTTTTTACCTTCTCAGTCCTAGCGAATGTCTGCTTTCTCAGAATGCATGTAAGTGGCATTGTGCTTAATATTTTATTCTATTTTTTATTTTCTCCCTTTCTAACCTATATTTTAAACATTGACCTTTGCCTCTCTACTCCCACAAAACATCTGCCTCTCTCTTTGCTATACATGTTGTGATATAAATGTGCACTCTGTTGGCTGAAGTATTGCATTAAACTTCAAGACGTACGAACAGCACACTTTATCCTCCTCTCTCCCAGTGAAAAGCACCCACATTTGCTCCAATTCTCCATCATCACAAAAATGCTGTTATAAACATCGTTGTTCATTTCCTTATGTAAACCCAGCCTATCCCTAATTTGGCATTTGAGGTCCCTGAAACTGGTCCTCAATGTCTCCAGCATGAAAAGCTCACTTCTCCTTATTGCTCTTTGTCTGTGCTACATGTTCGTTTATTTTCACTGTCCCTTCTGCCTGGATTACACCACCCTCCTTAGCCCCCAATCTGAACATGTCTCAAATCCTAAATATTCTTGAGAATGCACCTCAAATATCACCTCCTACAGGATGGGTTCCCTTGTTTGTTCAGCTGGAATTGACCTTTCCCTCTCAGTTCCCACAAAGCTCAATCTGCATTTCTCTTTGTCATCCTCCACAATAGGCCTTCCACTCTTGCTATTCACATGGGTATCACTTCCCCACAAAGACAGGCATCAGGTTATGTGTACAAGGATAGAGAAATTCCAAAGGCATGTTTCAGAAAAATATTGACTTTAAAACATAAGTAAGATGAGTTTTACTTTATCCTTTGTAGTGTCCTCTAGCCCCTGTTTTTCTAGCTATGGGTTGTAACTTATTAGTGGGTTATGAGATTGGTTTTTGATAGAGATCACCTTTTTCCTCCCCCTTTTTAAGAAGAGAAGAGAAAAATATCAGAGTATATCACAAATAGTAAATATCATTTTGTGAAACCTATTATAATTTATATTCTTTTGTGAATGTGACTAAGAAGCAATGTAAAAGTGTTTCTTACTGGGGGTTGAGGTTAGGAGAGGTCCCTTCTACTGTACTGAAAGGTCATAGAAAATGCCACTCCAGAATATGCCACTTTGGCATATTGATAATTTTGAGCTGTAGTCACTCACAAAACAGGATATGTAGGGGCCGACTTTCTCTGAACTCCCATTAGCTACCTAAGAACAGATTTTCCAAAAGAAACTTGATTGTCATAAATGCCCTCCCCCAGGAATTACACTGAATAGGAAAGATTGACTCATCACAGGAGAGGAGACTAGAAGTCGAGACCATACCCAAACCAACTTTGTCACAAACTATCACATCTCCCTGGTGCCTCAGATGGTAAAGAATCTGCCCCCAATGTGGGAGACCTGGGTTTGATCTCTGTGTCAGGAAGATCCCCTGGAGAAGGAAATGGCCTCCCACTCTAATATTCTTGCCTGGAGAATTCAATCAGCACAGGATCATGACAGGCTACAATCTATCGGGTCACAAAGAACGGACACAGTTGTGTGACTTTCATTATACCTCCCATCTATTATTCTATGGCCTATTCCTTTCCCCTCAAAGGCATTTATTCTCCCTTAAGAGGCTTACATCTCCCATCCCCTCTCCCTATTAAGAATGATATTTAAGTCTGAATTCTAAGTCATCTTGGGGTGTTACTCAATTTTTTTTTCCTGAGTACTTACTGTGTATACATGAGGTATACATGTTAGCAAACTTCTGTTTGCTTTTTTCTTGTTAATCTCTCTTTTATTGTGGGGTCACACCTAAAAATTGAAAAGGGCAAATTAGCTTTCCTCCCCTACAGTGCAGGTTTTGATGTTATTTGTAGCTATTGTGTATATTACTTTTCCCTGAAACATTGACTCTAATACAAAAAACTAAGAAAAAGGTAAAATACAAAACTTAGATTCAAATTCCAAGAAAAAAAAAAATTCAAATTCCATCTTGGCCGTATTTTAGCTGGGTGACTCACATTCCTAGCTATCTCATCTTCACCAGAAATTTTCTTTTCTGTAAGAAAAACAAACAAACAAACAAACCCTCTTCTTCCTTTCCCGGGTTGTTGTGGAATCAAATGAAAGGACATAAGTGAATGGCTTTTGTGATTCATAAGGCACCCAGGAACCCAAATATTCCTAACGTTGGCCGCAGTCTAGCAGAATCTCAAGATGCTAATCACCTAGAGATGAGATAATGTACTAATTGTTTCCCATTTATTAGTCTTTTCACAACATGATTGTACTGTTGCCAAAGGGAATATTTAGGACTTGTATCAATTAGTGTTCATCATGCTAATTGAGTAATAATTATTAATTCATTGCCATGTTGAAACTGCTGTAAGTATTTCTCATTAACTCTATTTATCTCATTTTATTCCTATGGTAATTCTCTGAAGTGTATATATTTATTGTCACTATTTTATAGATATTAAAACTGAGACCCTGAACTCTTATTCTAGCTCTATGTCTTTTCTCTTCTAGCTTTCCCCAGACAAATGAGTATGGGGAACAATCTACTGTTTCCCAGACAATTCAGGCCATCTCCTGGTTAGCAGAGGCCTTTAGCCAAGGGCCAGAGACATCTCCTTGTAATGCCCCTCAAACCTGGGCTTCCCCAAGTGGAGATGCAGCCTTCTCTCTAGCCTCCACACTCATGGACACAGGGAGCATTAGTAAAAATGCAGACTCTCACTCTTAGCTTTAATACTCAGGTGTAAGTGACTGACTGAAGGCCTTTTGGAGGTGAAAGCTTCATGGGCACCTAGAGAGGGAAACCAGGGGAAGTATGGGCATGCTTCCAGAGGTCCATAGAGCTCAGAACTCAGCATCAATAGTGGGTTGAATAGTGTCCCCCCAAAATGTTCAAGTCCACCCAGAAACTCAGAATGTGACTTTATCTGGAAATTCAGTCTTTGCAGACATAACTAAGGGTCTTGAGATTAAATCATCCTGGACTGAGGATGTGATAAGTGAAAGGAAGAGGCAGAGTTGGACACAGAGATTCAGGGAAGAGGGTCATGGGAAGACAAAGGCAGAAACTGGATTTATACTGCCAGAGGTCAAGGAACAGAAAACTGGAAGCCGAAAGAGGCAAGAAAGCAAGAAAGCATTCTCCCCTAGAAGCTCTGGAAAGAGGCTGGCTCTGCTGATACTTTGTTTTCAGACTCCTGATTTCCAGAACTGTGAGAATATCCACTTCTAATTGTTTTAAGATACCAGCTCTCTAGTAATTCTCTATAGCAGCCCTAAGGGAAAAAGTACAGCACTCTGGCAGCAGTCTGGGTGTGAGCTGTCCTGAAGCACAAGAAGAGCTCGCCACTGCTGCAGACCACAGCAGAGTCAACCTGGGCCCTTTCTGCCCTGGCGTGGCCTCAGGGAGCTCTCTAGATGTCCATGGCTAGGAGAGGTCAACCACTGTCTAGGGGCCTTTGGTAACACTTGTGCAGATAGAGATGCCCTGAGGAACTCTGGGTTAAGCTGGTCAAGGGGTTCATGAAGAGGACAATCTGTTTGCTGTGGGACACTAAAGTCTCCCATTCCAGAAGCCTTTTTTCTCCTCTATATCTTCCTTCCCTCCTTCCTACCTTTCTTCCAAGTGTATTGCACATTGTCTTCCTAATCACACTCAGATCTCCCTTCCCATAAATTAAAAAAAAAAAAAACCAAAAAACTAGTGTCTTACTATTTTCCCATTCAAACTAACAAATTACCACAGATTTAGTGGCTTAAAACAACACAGATTTATTCTCTTGTAGGTTAGGAGGGCAGAAGCCAAAAATGAGGCCTAAGGGGGCCAAAAGTCAAGTGTCAGAAAGACTGATTTCTTCTGGAGGCTCTGTGGAAAGAGTCCATTCCTTGTCTCTTCTACCTTCTAGAGGCTGCTGACATTTCTTGGTTCCTGGCTTCATCACCCCATCCTGGCTTCCGTCAATACATCAGCTCCTCCTCACTTAGCCTCCTGCCTCCCTCTAATAAGGTCTGTTGTGGTTACATTTAGGGCCCACAGTGATCAATGCAAAAAAATAGAGGAAAACAATAGAATGGGAAAGACTAGAGATCTCCTCAAGAAAATTAGAGATACCAAGGGAACATTTCTTACAAAGATGGGCTTGATAAAGGACAGAAATGGTATGGAGCAAAAGATATTAAATGGTATGGAGCAAAAGATATTAAAAAGAGGTGGCAAGAATACACAGAAGAACTATACAAAAAAGATCTTCACAACCCAGATAACCACAATGGTGTGATCACTCACCTAGAGCCAGACATCCTGGAATGTGAAGTCAAGTGGGCCTTAGGAAGCATCACTATGAACAAAGCTAGTGGAGGTGATGGAATTCCAGTTGAGCTATTTCAAATCCTAAAAGATGATGCTGTGAAAGTGTTGCACTCAATACACCAGCAAATTTGGAAAACTCAGCAGTGGCCACAGGACTGGAAAAGGTCAGTTTTCATTCCAATCCCAAAGAAAGGCAACGCCAAAGAATGCTCAAACTACCGCACAATTGCACTCATCTCATGCGCTAGTGAAGTAATGCTCAAAATTCTCCAAGCCAAGCTTCAGCAATACATGAACCATGAACCTCCAGATGTTCAAGCTAGTTTTAGAAAAGGCAGAGGAACCAAGAGATCAAATTGCCAACATCCGCTGGATCATGGAAAAAGCAAGAGAGTTCCAGAAAAATATCTATTTCTGCTTTATTGACTATGCCAGAGCCTTTAACTGTGTGGATCACAATAAACTGTGCAAAATTCTGAAAGAGATGGGAATACCAGACCACCTGACCTGCTTCTTGAGAAACCTGTATACAGGTCAGGAAGCAACAATTAGAACTGGACATGGAACAACAGACTGTCACTCTGCTTATTTAACTTATATGCAGAGAAACACTGGGCTGGATGAAGTACAAGCTGGAATCAAGGTTGCCAGGAGAAATATCAATAACCTCAGATACCCAGATGACACCACCCTTATGACAGAAAGTGAAGAAGAACTAAAGAGCCTCTTGATGAAAGTGAAAGAGGAGAATGAAAAAGTTGGTTTAAAGCTCAATATTCAGAAAACTAAGATCATGGCATTCGTTCCCNGTACAAGCTGGAATCAAGGTTGCCAGGAGAAATATCAATAACCTCAGATACCCAGATGACACCACCCTTATGACAGAAAGTGAAGAAGAACTAAAGAGCCTCTTGATGAAAGTGAAAGAGGAGAGAGAAAAAGTTGGCTTAAAGCTCAACATTTAGAAAACTAAGATCATGGCATCTGGTCCCACCACTTTATGGCAAATAGATGGGGAAACAGTGGAAACAGTGGCTGACTTTATTTTTGGGGGCTGCAAAATCACTACAGATTGTGACTGCAGCCATGAAATTAAAAGATGCGTACTCTTTGGAAGGAAAGTTATGACCAACCTACACAGCATATTAAAAAGCAGAGACATTACTTTGCCAACAAAGGTCCATCCAGTCAAAGCTATGGTTTTTCCAGTAGTCTTGTATGGATGTGAGAGTTGGACTATAAAGAAAGCTGAGTGCGGAAGAATCGATGCTTTTGAACTGTGTTGTTGGAGAAGGCTCTTGAGAGTCCCTTGGACTGCCAGGAGATCCAACCAGTCCATCCTAAAGGAGATCAGTCCTGGGTGTTCATTGGAAGGGCTGATGTTGGAGCTGAAACTCCAATACTTTGGCCACCTGATTTGAAGAGCTGACTCATTTTAAAAGACCCTGATGATGGGAAAGATTGAGGGCAGGAGGAGAAAGGGACGGCAGAGGATGAGACTGTTGGATGGCATCACCGACTCAATAGACATGGGTTTGGGTGGACTCTGGGAGTTGGTGATGGCCAGGGAGGTCTGGTGTGCTGCGGTTAATGGGGTTGCAAAGAGTTGGACATGACTGAGTGACTGAACTGAACTAAACTGATAATCCAAGATAATCTCCCTGCCTCAAGGTCCTTAATCACATTGGCCAAGTCCCTTTGCCATATAAGGTAACATTATGTTCAGAGATTCCAGGGATTAGGATACAGGCACGCTAATGGAGGGAGGAGCTATTATTCAGTCTACTACAAATATGGTAAAGAATCCACCTGTAATGTGGGAGACCTGGGTTTTATCCCTGGGTTGGGAAGATCCCCTGGAGAAGGGAAAGGTTATCCACTCCAGTATTCTGGCCTGGAGAATCCCATGGACTGTATAGTCCATGCGTTGCAAAGAGTTGGATACGACTGAGCGACTTGCATTGCACTGCACTACAAATATGAACCCTCCCTAAAGCATCTGCCTTCAAGCACTGATCCTGTTAAATGTGTGGGCTCAGTCCTTTCAGTTGTGTCTAACTCTTTGTGACTCTATGGACTGTTGCTTTCCAGATTCCTCTGTCCATGGGATTCTCCAGGCAAGAATATTGGAGTGGGTTGCCGTGCCCTCCTCCAGGAGATCTTCCTGACCGAGGGATTGAACCCACATCTCCTGCATTGCAGGCAGACTCTTTACCGCTAAGCCAGCAGTATAGCCTATTAAGTGGATTAGCAGTGGTGAACTCTGCCCTCAGAGAAGGTCACCAGAAATAGGCTAACAGTTGGCTTTAGCCATTTGTGGGCAAGGGTTAGAGCCCAGGCAAACTACCTTGTACCCTCTTCTAGGGCAACCTGCAGGAAATTTCTTTGAGACTTGCTGTTGGCCTGCAAATTCCTGAGAGTTTCCTAAAAGCTGGAAGGAGCCTGGATCAGTTCAGTTCAGTTCAGTTGGTCAGTTGTGTCCTACTCTTTGTGACCCATGGACCGAGGCATGCCAGGCCTCCCTGTCCATCACCAACTACTGGAGTTTACTCAAACTCACGTCCATTGAGTCGGTGATGCCATCCAACAATCTCATCCTCTGCTGTCCCCTTCTCCTCCTACCCTCAACCTTTCCCAGCATCAGGGTCTTTTAAAATGAGTCAGCTCTTCAAATCAGGTGGCAAAAGTATTGGAGTTTCAGTTTCAACATCAGTCCTTCTAATGAACACCCAAGACTGATCTCCTTTAGGATGGACTGGTTGGATCTCCTGGCAGTCCAAGGGACTCTCAAGAGCCTTCTCCAACACCAC
>SJYA01000573.1:14479-50244 GCA_006410615.1 Neotragus moschatus | reverse complement strand
TGATATTTCTCCTGGCAATCTTGATTCCAGCTTGTGCTTCATCCAGCCCAGCGTTTCTCATGATGTACTCTGCATATAAGTTAAATAAGCAGGGTGACAATATACAGTTTGATGTACTTCTTTCCCTATTTGGAACCAGTCTGTTGTTCCATGTAGAATTCTGTTGCTTCCTGACCTGCATACAGATTTCTCAAGAGGCAGGTGAGGTGATCTGGTATTCCTGTCTCTGGTATTCCCAATTTTCCACAGTTTGTTGTGATCCACATAGTCAAAGGCTTTGGCATAGTCAATAAAGCAGAAATAGATGTTTTTCTAGAACTCTCTTGCTTTTTCAATGATCCAATGGATGTTGGCAATTTGATCTCTGGTTCCTCTGCCTTTTCTAAATCCATCCTGAACATCTGGAAGTTCACGGTTCAAATACTGTTGAAGCCTGGCTTGGAGAATTTTGAGCATTACTTTGCTAGCATGTGAGATGAGTGCAATTGTTTGGTAGTTCAAAAGGATACTAGAAGCCAAGGTTTTAGATCCCTCATGAAACAAAACATTTCTTGACCATGTAGGCACTGTCAGGATGTTGACCTACAGAGATGAAAAGGATCAATGCCCACTCTGAAGGAACTCAGAATCTAGTGAGGAACTAGAATGATAAACTAATCCTAGGGGAATTGCTAAAATGGAGGACCTGTATGCTTGTTGCTTCCCTGGTGGCTCAGCTGGTAAAGAAGCCACCTGCAATGCAGGAGACCTGGGTTTGATCCCTGGGTTGGGGAAGTCCCCTGGAAAAGAGAACAGGTCCCCACTCCAGTATTGTGGCCTAGAGAATTCCATGGACTGTTTAGTCCATGGGGTGGCAAAGAGCCAGACACAACTGAACGACTTTCATTACATGCTTTGGAACCCGAGGAGAATGCTGCCTTTTGGCCTGAGGAGTGAGAGGGTGGTTGTTGTTGGGGGTTGTGGTGGTGGGGCGCAGAAGGGAAATGTCACAGGGCTGAAGTCTACAGACTAAACAATAGGCTTGCACAGGAGGCGCACATATCTGGACAGAAGAAAGGGTTTTGCCAAGTCATGGAAGTGCCTGGGAATTGAAGACACTGGGCAGGGCCAGAATAAACTCATGCAACTTCTGCTTACTGAACCACGGAAAACTGTTTTATGGAACTCAGGGAAAGCCTTGGAGGCTAAAGCCTACTACAAACAAGAGGTTGGGAGCACACGATGGGGTGGCTGGCTCAGGAAAGCCCTACAGAGTCCTGCTTGGTTTCACTAGTGAAATAGCTAGTTAACATCTACTTAAACCCAAGGAAGATGTATCACTTTGGATGTATAAGGAGGTTTACCTTTACAATTTTGTTCAATTTTCTAAATTGCTAATAATAGCATTATAGTCTTTTCTAGGGCTTATTTTGAATCACACACTGCTTGTCCCTTTACGGGAACTGCTTCTTTAAATATTTCCAAACACCACCACCAGGCTAGTCCTGTTATCTCCATTTTACAGATGAAGACCTGAGGCCTGGTGAGATGAAGCATCTTGGCACAGTCATGCAGGTAGTAAGAGGCAGAGCCAGGACTCAAAGTCACGTCTGGGGCCTTGCACTTAGCCTCTGGCTCTCTGTATGACTCTGATGTGTGGGTTCCATTCTGAAGGTAACGGGGTGGAGGGCATGGAAAGACTGTACAGCGCGTGAGGGACAAGCTCAGCTCTGGCATCGGGTGGAGATGTTTCTCCACATGATGATGGAGACAGGTGGAGACGGGCTAAGCAGGTGGAGAAGGTTCCACTGAAGCAGTGGGGCCATCAGTGGGTGTCCAATCATGCACCCTCTGGCATTTCCCCTCCCAGCTTCCAGTATGTGCCCTTTACTCGGTGTTTCCTGCTGCACGCGCACTTTGGAGCCCCAGCGCTTTGGTCAGAATCCTTTGCCCTAGCTGTGAGAGCTTGGGCAAAATACTCAAAGCTTCCTAGTCTAAAATGAGAATAAACTGTTTACCTCCCTTGCAGGGTTGTCTTGGTGATTAAAAGAGATACAAAACATAAAGCATGGCCAGAGTCCCTGTGAGGACCATTTTTGCCTCTTCGGGGTGCTCTCTTCCAGAGGCCTTCTTGTCTTTCTGGCTGTTCTGTCTCTGGATGTTCTCTTTATCTATGAGCCCCATCACTGTTCCTCCTTGCCTGTCTTCTCTTCTGACTCCTGGGTGCATGAGTGCTAAGTCTCCTCAGTCTCACTCTTATGGACTGTAGCCCACTAGGCTCCTCTGTCCATGTAGATCTCATCTAATTCTCTAGTTCTCTTATCTTATCTCCTAAGGACTTCCCCCAGAATAGCTCCAGCTGAGCCCTTTTGCTGATTAAATTAATATTCCTAACTCCTGGTGAATGTATTATACATGGATAACTGGAATCTCAGCTGTAATGTTGCAAAGGACTTATTGCAGCTTTTTGCTTCCAAAAGAAATTTCTTCTCCCCAAATTCTCCACCTTAGTGAAATCTACCATTATCTCCTGGCTTCTCAAGCCAAGGAGAGGCTCCTTCCTCTCTTGCATTCTCCAAATACCTATATCACCAAATATTATCAAATTTACTTTCTATAATTCCCTCAAGTCCATCATTTTAAACTCTGTCTACTCTTAGCCACTGCCTTAGCTGAGGCCACCATCAGCTCTGAGTAAAGGACCCAAAGTCCAACAAACAAGCCAATTCCATGGCCAACTTTTTCTGGCAACAGGCTGGACATGATGAAACTTTTAAAAAGAATGTGAATTGATTTTTGCTTGAGTTTCTTTTTTGTCATCTGAAATTGGGAAATTATTTAAGTACCTAAAATAATCAAATTTTGATATTGCCATTAAAAATAGTGGGTACTACTTCACCCTAGTTTTGCAAACAATGAAGACATTCCAAAAGTTTTCTATTAGGCTTAGAAAGTTTGACCTTCACAGAATAGTGGTAGGAATGTCAACTTTGTCCTATTGCCCAAAAGGTATCAATGTTTGCTGAATGGCTCAGTTGTGTCCTGCAACCCCATGAACTGTAGCCTGCCAGGCTCCTCTGTCCCTGCAATTTTCCTGGAAAGAATACTAGAGCCGGTTGCCATTTCTTACTCCAGTGGATCTTCCTTACCCAGGAGTGGAACCTGTGTCCCTTGCATCTCCTTCATGATAAGGGGATTCTTTACTACTGAGCCAAAGCTGTCACTAAAATGTCTGTGGCAGTCTGGGAAGCCCTGAAGGCACGGGAGAATTCCTCAGTCCTCCTAGAACATGCTCACAGTGAGAACCAGATTCTGCAGTCATAAGCTTGTGGGGAAAATCCCCAAGATGACTGCTGATTGGTAACTCCGTAGTGTCTTGCCGAGGCCTGACCCTCCACTGGGCGAGAAGGATTGGGTCACACAGGTCCCATTTTCTCAGAAAGTGAGTGTGCAGACACCAGTTTGCACTGCTTGTTGTTTCTCGGCCTTATGTGAGGACAGGGGCCTTAAAGAGCTGAACAGAGTACACTTCCACAGTCGAGGCCCAGAGCCCTGTTATGTGGCGGCCCTGGAAGAGAGATCAATTACGCAGACAAGGCCCTGCCCTTAAGGAGTTCACGTTTGACAAGAAACCAGGAAAGACCAACCAGGGAGGGCCTCCCCTTTTCCACCAGCAAGAGCCCAGTGCTCCTCCCTCTCTTTCTTTCACTATTCTCCTTTCACACCCTGTGAGTGCTGAGTTTGGGGAGTGAGCGCTCCACTGTTGTGGCAGAAGTAACAGAGGATGTTAGAAAAGTGAGGAAGGCAGGACAGACATTTCTGAGAAGCTAGGAACCCCTGAACTGCCTTAGCCATGAGAGATGCCCCGAGGCTGACCCCAAATTTCAGGACCACAGGGAGATCTTAGATACCTGCTTTTAAATCTGATATATTAATAGTATTACTTCAGGAAAATATGATCCTTGGGAGGAAAAACCCTGATGTTGACATCTATACACTCAGGGGTCTGCTCAGCCACTAATGGCTCAGACATGCTGGAAAGTCACTCACTGAGAACTTCAGGCTGCAACTTTGCTAACAAATGTCAGTGGATGAGATGCTGGGTGCACACGGGCCACCCCTGCACAGCCCTAAGTCACTGCTGATTCTGCTTATATCTCAAAGAACACAGATCCTGAGGAACCCATCTTGCAGCATTGGTCTGAGCAGGGAATGAGAACCTGTGCCTGTATTCGTTTCCTAGGACAGCCATAACAAAATACCACAGCCTGGGTGCCTTAAACATCTTAACTTTATTTTCTCACAGTTCAAGAGGTTAGAAGTCCAAGATCAAAATGTCAACAGGGGGACTTCCCTGGTGATCCGGGGGTTAAGAATCCACCTTGCTATGCAGGGGATACAGGTTTGATCCCTTTTTGGGGAACTAAGATCCTACATGCTTTGCCACAACTAAGACCCAATGTAACCAAGTAGATAAAATAAATGAACAAATTTTAAAAAAGGATATCGGTTGGCTTGATTTCTTCTGAGACCTGTCTCTTTGGCTTGAAGATGACTGCCTTCTCATTGTGTCCTCACAAGATTGTCCCTCTGCTGTCTGTGTCCTGATCCCCTTCTCTCATAAAGATACCAATCATATTGGATTAGGACCTATCTTAATGACACCATTTTAATCTTAATCGCGCCACGTTAGAGGTCCTGTCCCCAAGCAGAGTCACATCTGAGGTACTAGGAAAGGGCCTTGACATATGAATGGGTGGGTGGGGGGACACAATTCAGCCCATAACAGGGCCTTTTCTGAAAATCTTTGTGAGCCTGGGGCAAAAAACTGGGTACCTACTGTCAGAAGCTACAGTCCACACAGCTCCTCTTTGCCCCCCACCCCCAACTCCTTGCAAGGGGCAAAGTTTTCAACAGTGTGTCTACTTCAATTTCTGTTCCCGTCAGTGCATTTTCATTCATCGCTGGTAATGCTTTTTATCAACTGTGCTAAGACACAAAACCCCCAAACTCTGACCTCTTCAGGTGCAACAGGCCATACTCAAGGTTAGAAATAGGTGGCTTCTGAGTCTCGTGTAACATGGACTCTGCCCTCCACCCCCCGAGGTGAACAGCTGTGTTCCTAAAAGACAGAAAGAGACCTTAGACTTCCACTATCATGTGGCGCAGGAATCCACTCCTCTGCTGCTGCTGCTAAGTCACTTCAGTCGTGTCCGACTCTGCGACCCCACAGACGGCAGCCCCACCAGGCTCCCCCGTCCCTGGGATTCTCCAGGCAAGAACATTCGGAAGCAGCGCCAAATCTCTGCTCTCAAATCCTGAGGCCGGGGGATGGGTGCAAGGGTGAGGCTCTGTTGCAGGCTCTGTTCTGCCTTCCACTGGCTCAATGCCGCCCTCAGCTTCAATTCCGAGAGCCTTGAGCTGAATAACCTCTCAAATCACTAAACAGAGCTCAGGCCTGTGCACCTCAGGATGTCTCTTCCAGGAAGAATCCGTCTTCTGCTGTGGAGCGGAGAAAATACCGACATGACCGAGTTGTCAGGTAGTGACCTAGATTATGGTGGCTCACGAACCCCGGTCCATTCATCCTCTTCCCCTTGCTGTTCCTTTGGGCAGGTCAAACCCACTCGACTGTCCGAAATGAATGCCCAGCCGGAGACACAAGATCCTTCTCCAACTTTTGGTCTATTCCAGCACAGAACTAGTGGTACTTGTCTGAGTTGTGTTGGTATTTTAAAGGAGGAAGGTTGAGGAAAGTGAGAATGTCAAGGGCTTAAAATACCAGGCAAAATCGTTCAGGCTTGCGCGGGAATCTTAACAGAAAGTAGGGTAAGGGGATGAATAGCATCCGCTAATGTTCTCCCTGAGGGAAGTTCTAGCATTACCGTCTTTCAACCTGCAGCCAGGTTCAGGAATATCGCACTTTNTCGCGGGCGAAGCGTCGCGCTTAGCCCATTACAACAAGCGCTCGACCATCACGTCCCGGGAGATCCAGACGGCCGTGCGACTGCTGCTGCCCGGCGAGCTGGCCAAGCACGCCGTGTCTGAAGGCACCAAGGCGGTCACCAAGTACACCAGCTCCAAGTGAGTCCCTGTGGGGACTCGGCGCTCGCACGAGTTGCCCAGCCACTTGACGTTCTAAAGGTTCTTTTCAGAGCCACTCACCTTCTCAGTGGAAGAAGCTGTCATTTTGTTTTACACTGGTCTGCTGCTGCCCAGCTTTTTGTATTGGTTTTCACTCGTTAAGTACAAATATCATATTCCTTTAGATACAATGGGGGAATAAGTATATTCATCTTGTTTTGTGTGAGAATATAATAGGGTATAGATGTGCTGAGTATTCTCAAAGAACTGCTGTTGAAACTGGTTGTTTCAATGATGTTGCTTTTTATGAATTTCATCATACAAGATTAAAAAGTTTGAATATCTATGGTGCGTGCGATTGTCTAGTGTTCCCAAGTGATATAACAATGTGGTACTGAATTTTTGTAGAGCGTGTTCTTTGTTGTGTACAAAATGGGATCATTTAGCTTACACTTAGTACTAACAAACTCGTTGAGTTTATATATCCTGCGTTCACAAGCACATGGGTGCCCAGTTTATGCGTAGATTCCCGTTAGGGAAATTGGAGCTTGGTTATGATACCCAAGAACTAACCGTTTTGCTGCCTTTGCTCTGCCTCATGTCAAATCACATAAAACGTGCCTAACTTTCAGTGATAGTGTTCTCCCTAGAGAATTACCGCTCAGAAAAGCTTGCCATATATAAAGAACTTGTCCATACAATGGAAACAATATGCATTTTCCAAAGCAGAAAAAGTTTGAAATCTTAAAGGAGCAGAAAGTTATAATATGGTTGGGTGTGCAAAGGAGACTAGCTGTAGTTTCATTTTAGTGCTTTGGGAACTGCCGGATTGCTTCCAGTAGGGATTAACCGTAATCACTTTGGTTGCTTTGTAGATCATAGATCCTAGGTAGTTCACAGTAGAAGCAAGGAAACCAACAAGGAGGCTGTTACAGGGTCACAGGTTAGAGCAGTGAGTCAAAATCTGGTCTAGAGACCAGCAGTATTAGCATTTCCTGAAAATTCATTAAAAGTGGAGTCTTCAAACACTAAGAATTTGTGTTTAAAAGCCCTCTGGGTGATTCTGATGCTGCTAAAATGTAAGAACCACTTGGTAGTCTAGAAATGTTGGATTGGAATCAAAGTGAAAGTCCCGTCAGACTCTGCGACCCCGTGAACTATACAGACTATACATGGAATTCTCCAGGCCAGAATACTTTAGTGGGTAGCTTTCTCCAGGGGTCTTCCCAACCCAGGGATGGAACTCAGGACTCCTGCATTGCAGGCGGATTCTTTATCAGCTGAGCCACAAGGGAAGCCCAAGAATACTGGGAATTCGCTGAGGGTAGCCTATCCCTTCTCCAGGAGATCTTCCTCACCTAGGAATCAAAGCAGGGTCTCCTGTGTTGCAGGTGGATTCTTTACCCAACTGAGCACTCAGGGAAGCCCAGTACAGTGGAAGTGCTGAGAGATGTTGGGATTGAGATTATATTTGGGAGGTAGACCTGACAGGTCTGTTTGAGGAATAGGATTTGGATAGGAGCAAAACCCCTAAGTTTTTGTCTTAAGCAATTGGGTAAATAGTGGTGCTGTTGATTTGGTAGACTGGGGCATTGAAGGAAGATCTAGAATTCTGATTTAAGGTTGAGAAGGTTTTTGATATTCAATTGGATATATGGAGTTGGCAGTGAGAGATACATCTAGGGCTCAGTGAAGAAAACATAAACTTGCCTTTAAGGATACCTATTTTTGATTGGGAAAAAAAGTGCACAACCTGAAAGTTGAGAATTATATTTTATTTGGTAGACTTAGCTGAGGACTTAAACCTCTCAGCTTTGAGAGACTGTTGTTCTAAAGCGGCAAAGGAGGAGTCAGGATATATAGGAGTTTTTGTTGAAGGAAAAGAAATATGCCCTCGAAGCCAAATACATGGGTATACATGGGCATATATCCTTGGAGCTTCTCTGGTGGCTCTGATGGTAAAGAATCTGCCTGCAATGCAGGAGACCCTGGGTTCAATCCATGATTCAGCAAGATCCCCCAGAAAAAGGGATGGCTAACCACCCCCGTATACTTGCCTGGAGAATTCCATGGGCAGAGGAATTTGGCAGGCTATAGTCCATAGCATTACAAAGTGTTGGATGCAACTGAGTGACTAACACTAACACTTAACTATGTAGGGCCATTATCTTGTTTTGCTCTGTCCTGAATTCCCTCAGGTTGCACTGAGACAGCTGCTGAGGCTGATGAGTTTTTGGCCACAGCATCCTTTGTTTACTGAAATGGCAGGTTACAGTCTTTGTCCACACTGTAAACACAGCAATGGAGATAAAGGCTATCACCTCAAAGCATTCTTTTTTAAAAAATTATTTGGCTGCTAAGGGTCCTAGTTGCGGCATGCAGGATCTTTTGTTGTGGCACTCAAACTCTTAGTTGAGAGTATTCTTGTAGACTTTCATTTTTTCTTATGTGTTTCCTTAAAGTATTCTTCAAGACTTGATTTCTTATGTTATGAAGTGTAACTTAGTCAATAGTATACATTATAGGGCTGTCGACTACTATGTAGCATTTTTCTTGTTTCTCTAGTTGCATACTGATTTTCATTAAGGAACTAACCTAATCCCTTATGTATGGAGTTCTCAAATTTGACTGCTGTTAGGGAAATAAAACAAAAGTAGTCTTCTTCAAGCTTCAGAGGCAAAAGAGCAGAGCAGGCCTCTGATCTTGCTTCTAACCTGCCTGGACACTGCCCTGACTGGGAGTGACCAAGACTGCCTGCCTGCTGTGAGTGCAAGACTTGCAGCACCCTAGATAAGATGAGGGAAGAATTTTGAGATTGTTGAGCCCATGGAGGGAGCCTGGCCAGTCAAGCCCCAGACTTAACAACATTCCAAGTTTTACAAGACAAAGTTTAGTTCAGGTCAGTTAAATCGCTCAGCTATGTCAGACTCTTAGTGATCCCATGGATGGCAGCACGGCAACTCCTGGAGCTTGCTCAAATTCATGTCCATCCAACCATCTCATCCTCTCTCGTCCCCTTCTCCCACCTTCAATCTTTCCCAGCATCAAGGTCGTTTCAGATGAGTCAGTTCTTCACATCAGGTGGCCAAAGTATTGGAGTTTTAGCTTCAGCATCAGTCCTTCCAATGAATATTCAGGGTTGATTTCCTTTAGGATGCACTGGTTGGATCTCCTTGCAGTCTAAGAAACTCTCAAGAGTCTCTCCAATACCACAGTTCAAAAGCATCAGTTCTTTGGTGCTCAGCTTTCTTAATGGTCCAACTCTCACATCCATCATGACTACTGGAAAAACCATAGCTTTGACTAGATGGACCTTTGTTGGCAGAGTAATGTCTCTGCTTTTTAATCTGCTGTCTAGGTTTGTCATAGCTTTTCTTCCAAGGAGCAAGCATCTTTTAATTTCATGGCTGTGGTCACCATCTGCAGTAATTTTGGAGCCCAAGAAAAGAAAGTCTGTCACTGTTTCCATTGTTTCCCCATCTATTTGCCATGAAGTGATGGGACCAGATGCCATGATCATTGTTTTTTGAATGTTGAGTTTTAAGCCAACTTTTTCATTCCCCTCTTTTCACTTTCATCAAGAGGCTCTAGTTCTTCTTTGCTTTCTGCCATAAGGGTGGTGTCGTCTGGGTATCTGAGGTTATTGATATTTCTCCCAGCAATCTCTTTTTTTAATTAATTTTAATTGGAGGCTAATTACAATATTGTGGTAGGTTTTGCCATACATTGACATCAATCAGCCATGGGTGTACATGTGTCTCCCCGTCCTGAACCCCCCTCCCAACTCCCTCCCCATCCCATCCCTCTGGGTTGGCCCAGTGAACCGGTTTTGAGTGCCCTGCTTCATGCATCCAACTTGGACTGGCCATCTATTTCACATATGGTAATAACATGTTTCAGTGCTAGTCTCTCAAATCATCCCACCCTTACCTCCCACGGAGTCCAGAAACCTGTTCTTTACATCTGTGTCTCTTTTGCATACAGGGTTGTCATTACTATCTTTCTAAATTCCATACATATGTGTTAATATGCTGTATTGGTGTTTTTCTTTCTGACTTCATTCTTTCTAATGGGCTCCAGTTTCATCCACCTCATTAGAACTGACTCAAATGCACTATTTTTTATAGCTGAGTAATATTCCATTGTGTGTATGTACCACAGCTTTCTTAGCCATTTGTCTGTCTCCTGGCAATCTTGATTCCAGCTTGTGCTTCATCCAGCCTGGATGGATGGACCCATTCCAATCTGGACCCATTTCACATGATGTACTCTGCATATAAGTTAAATAAGCAAACAAATAACATTAACATGAAACCAGGCTTGCAATGGAGAAGGTGATGGCACCCCACTCCAGTACTCTTGCCTGGAAAATCCCATAGATGGAGGAGCCTTGTGGGCTGCAGTCCATGGGATCGCTAAGAGTCAGACACGACTGAATGACTTCACTTTCACTTTTCACTTTCATGCATTGGAGAAGGAAATGGCAACCCACTCCAGTGTTCTTGCCTGGAGAATCCCAGCAACGGGAGAGCCTGGTGGGCTGCCGTCTATGGAGTCACACAGAGTTGGACATGACTGAAGCGACTTAGCAGCAGCAGCAGCAAGCTTGCAATTTGGTCATAGACTGATGATGATGTCTGTCCTGGGGTTATAAGTGGGAACCCCAAACTGCAGTCTCACTCACGGAGTGGATGCGCTGCCTGGGACCTTTTCCCAATCGGGACTCCAGATGTTCTGTGACACGGGACTTCCCAGCGTTGATTAAGTCTGGATGTTGGTCAGAACCCGATTTGCTCTTTCTGTTTTTCTTTTCATTTAATGTTAGTGTATTTAAAGTAAGCTAGATAATTCTCTAATATTTGTATTATTTACTTGTATATAATAAGTGGCTTATTCTGTTAACAAATCCTTTGAACTTGAGACAAAAGTGAAAACTTTTGGCAAAAACAACGGCCCATTGTACCTGGAGGACTCTTAGAAATACTGATGTCTTGGTGCTATCCCCAGAAATTCTGATTTAAGTGATCTAGAATATAGCCACCCATTAGTTGGGAAGATCCCTTAGAGAAGTAGTCTGGCCTGGAGAATTCCATGGACTGTATAGTCGCAAAGAGTCGCACACGACTGAACAACTGTCATTTCACTTAGAGCTTCCCTTGTGGCTCAGCTGGTAAAGAATCCACTAGCATTGCAAGAGACCTGGGTTTGCTCCCTGAGTTGGGATCTCTGGAGAAGGGAAAGGCTACCTACTCCAGTATTCTGGCCTAGAGAGCTCCATGGACTGTATAGTTGCAAAAGTCAGATATGACTGAGCAACTTTCACGTTCATCCATTAGAATTTTTAAAAAGCTCCCCTACTAAGTTACTTCGTCGTGTCCGACTCTGTGCGACCCCATAGACAGCAGCCCGTCAGGCTCCCCTGTCCCTGGGATTGTTCAGGCAAGAACTCTGGAATGGGTTGCCATTTCTTTCTCCAATGCATGAAAGTGAAAAGTGAAACTGAAGTCACTCAGTCATGTCCAACTCTTAGCGACTCCATGGACTGAAGCCTACCAGGCTCCTCCATCCATGGGATTTTCCAGGCAAGAGTACTGGACTGGGGTGCCATTGCCTTCTCCCAAAAAGCTCCCCAGGTGACTCCAATGAGCAGTCAGTTTTGAGAATCACTGCCATTGTGGGTTCCCCCTAAAAGAGATGTTATCTTAGTTCTTAACCTTGGCCTGATTGGTTTAAATGTTCCCAAGCACTTTCCACATTGATTAGCTCAAAAAATTTAGACCAATTTGATTAGCACAAACGTTTCAGCAATTGGACTGAGGAGGGCGGGGGTTCCCCAAACTTTTTGGCACCAGAGACCAATTTCGTGGAAGACAAAAAATTTTTCCACAGACGAGTGGTGGAGGGGGGATGGTCTGGGGATGATTCAAATGCATTACATTTATTTTGCACTGTATTTCTAATCTAATGCCATAGCAGATAAGATAGCGGCCCAGAGGTACCCTGGAGTAGGGGAATGTAGATTGCTCTTATCTTTTGTTAAGAAACTTCTTTTTTTCAAGACACTGCAGCAACATGGAGGGTCATGTGGGTATGAAGGCAAAAATAACTGTAGACAGCACTCAGGAGGGCAGCTGCTGAGGGGGAGAACTGGAGAACTGAGCCGTACACGGAGTTCAGCAACCCTCTGAGCCCTGCTGTACTTTTGGACATCCAGTGAAGCCAGTTTGTATGACATACTATTTAAACTAGCTGGGATCTTGAACTATTTGAGAAATAGTGATAAATAGTTCCCCAGAATAAAAGGAAAGACAACAGACCTTTTATCTTGGAAGGTCTCAAAGAGGCCAAATAAGGCTGCTGCTGCTGCTGCTAAGTCGCTTCAGTCGTGTCCAACTCTGTGTGACCCCATAGATGGCAGCCGACCAGGCTCCCCCGTCCCTGGGATTCTCCAGGCAAGAACACTGGAGTGGGTTGCCATTTCCTTCTCCAATCCAAATAAGGCAGATAAGGAAAAACAGAACTATGCATTTATACTAAATGTCCAAGTTTTAAAACCAGTATTTGTCCATGCCAGAGGTTAATACTACTGTTAAGAAGGAATGTCTAGGACTTTTTAAAAATCTAAAATTTTATTTAAAATTAAATAATTCTATTACTAAAATTTTTAGTTTGCATTGGTTTCTTAGGACTGCCATAAAACAAAGCTCCACAAAACTGAATGGCTTAAAACAACAGAAATGTACTCAGTCATCATTCTGAAGTTTAAAATCAACATGTTGGCGGGGCCCTGTCTCTCTTTGCCAGGATCCTTCCTTGTCTTTCAGCTTCTGGTAGCCTCAGAAGCTTTTGGTTTACAGCAGCATAACCCCATTTGTCTCAGTTTTCTTGTGCATTTCTACATTTCAAGGACATCAGTCATATTGGATTAGACCTTATGGATTAGACCCTAATGACCTTATTAACTGATTACATCTATAAAGATCCCATTTTCAAATTAGGCCACATTTTAAGGCACCAGGGAGTTAGACTTCAGCATATCTTTTAGTGAGACACAGTTCAATCCATAACAGCAGTCAACAGCTGGGGTAGGTGGAATAGGGCTCCCAAATACGTCCAAATTTTAGTGAAATACTAAGACCAAAGTTAGATATGAGGGAGAAAAATGTATCTAGACATGTTAAATTGATTCTGAAAGCTTCCAGAAAGAAAGAGTGCTCTGCTAAGTTGCTCAGTCATGCCTGACTCTTTGAGACCCCATGGACTATAGCCTGGCAGGCTCCAGTCCAAGGGGATTCTCCAGGCAAGAACACCATTTCCTACTCTAGGAAAGAAAGGGTAGAACACTATAAACGAGCAAGAAGTGGGATTTTAGAATCTAACCCCTTTATCTTTCCTCAACTCCATATTCTCATATTTCATATTCCCAACTTGGGAATTTCATATTTTTTATTTGATATTTTCACTTGGATAGCAACCAGGTCTCAACATTTTGCCTAAGATATTACTCTAGGCTTTCCCCTTCTAAACCTACTTGCCTCCTTCATCAGTAAGTTGCAGCTCTTTCCAAGTGCTCAGTCCAAGAACCTGCAATTAATCTTTGACTCCTCTCTTTCAGTCATAACCTATGTACAATTCATCAATTACATTTAAAATATATCTTGACTACTTCTCACTATCTCCATGGCTACCACGCATCTCTCTCCTGAGTGTTTCTGTAGCCTCTTTTATATTCTTCCTGCCTTTACTCTTGCTCTCCTATAGTCTATTTTTTTTAACATAGTATCCTAGGTGAGCTTTCAGTTCAGTTCAATTCAGTTCAGTCGCTCAGTAGTGCCTGACTCTTTGCGACCCCATGAATCGCAGCACNCGCACAAAGCACTGGACTCCGAACAGACAGGATAAAACCAGTTTTCCAGTCTAAAGCCTTGCTCGTTGCTGCCTTCCCATATGTCAGTAACTTAAGAATTGGGTCAGTGTGCTTGTCTGGGCTGGCGGGTTGCCGCTGCTTCCTTGGGCGCCCTAGAACGTCCAACTTGGCTGCTTAGAGGTGGCCCTGTGTTCTCTTGTAGGTTGGGGTTCTTTTCCAGTGCCTTTGTGCTCCACTGTGGCCCACGATTGTAATTGTCTCAGGAGCAGGGTGAGCTGTGATTAGGTGCGGGTGACTGGTGGTGTGGGGAGGCGGGTTGAGAGAAGGCGGAGTCACTTGGGGACGCTCGAGATTCGCGGGTCAAACGGCTTTTAGGCGGCTGAGACCCGCGCACAGATTGGACCTTCTCAGCGGGGCCCGAAAGGTCTCCGTGCCCTTGGCTCCCCTGCTCCGGAGGGATACCGCCACCCGGGTCCTGGCCCACTTCTGCCGAGTAAAGTGCTGCATTTCATCGCTTCAAGTGCCAGTAATTTGAGGCCTCACTCCCACCCTCTACTTCACAAAACCCAGGGATGAATGACAGGGTGATTGTACAGATCCTAAAGCCACTTTGGTGAGCTGGGTCTTAAAGGGATTGCTTTCCTGCCCAGTTCCACAAAGAGGCTCTGTGAGGCTATCGCTTCAACCTCTGGTAGTGTCTATATCTGTTTCATTCAGACATGTGGGAAATCTCTTCTCAGGTTTTGGTTTACTACTCAGTGAAAGGAAATAAATGGGTTTCTGAGCTCCAGTTTGGGGAAGAGATCAAACAGGCAGAGCATGGTCTTCCTTTGGGGAAATGAAGTCCTCTGGCCCGCCACCCATCTCCCCCCCGCCCCTGTTAGGAAATAGTGAGAGTGGAGACCTGAGATGATTCTTGTACCATTTCCGCCGGGGGTAAAGGGGATGAGGGGAGGTGGAAGTGCAAGGCCTCTAATGGGCAGCAGAGTGGGGACAAGGTCTTGCACAGCCCTTCTCCACACATCTAAGACAAAAAGGCTGTTCAGGTCTTAAGTGATACCTCGTCTTAACCTTCTCAGTCATCTATCTGAACTTGGATGAGGCCAAAGCCTGTTTTCCGTTTTGTCTCAGCACAGTGACAGGTTAAAAGTATTTGTTATCGAAGTCAATGAGAATACAGAGGAGGGAAAAGGAAAGATACTTTTTTTTCCTTCTTATTTTCTTAAGGTTTAATTCAGTTCAATTCAGTTGNGTCATCTATCTGAACTTGGATGAGGCCAAAGCCTGTTTTCCGTTTTGTCTCAGCACAGTGACAGGTTAAAAGTATTTGTTATCGAAGTCAATGAGAATACAGAGGAGGGAAAAGGAAAGATACTTTTTTTTCCTTCTTATTTTCTTAAGGTTTAATTCAGTTCAATTCAGTTGCTCAGTCATGTCCTACTCTTTGTGACCCCATGAATCGCAGCATGCCAGGCCTCCCTGTCCATCACCAACTCCCGGAGTTCACCCAAACCCATGTCCATCGAGTCAGTGATGCCATCCAGCCATCTCATCCTCTGTCGTCCCCTTCTCCTCCTGTCCCCAATCCCTCCCAGCATCAGAGTTTTTCCCAAATGAGTCAACTCTTCGCATGAAGTGGCCAAAGTATTGGAGTTTCAGCTTCAGCATCAGTCCTTCCAATGAACACCCAGGACTGATCTCCTTTAGAATGGACTGGTTGGATCTCCTTGCAGTCCAAGCTCCAGGGTCACAGCAATTTCCAGAGCATGTCTCCAGGTCTCTGCCTAGACCCTGATTACCTGCTTAGGCCCTCAGTGCAGGGTGGATCCAGGACCTGTGTCAGTACTCTGAGTTAAGAAGTAGTAACTTTTAAGGTGTGGTGGGGCACCACCTTTGGCCCTATCATCTCATCCATCCTCATGGTAAAACTTTCAGGGACAAACAGACAGGGCTTTCTGAGGTACAGCTTGAGGTTTTCAGTTGAGTGACTTGATTTGCTGGCATACTGAATGCAGCACTTTCACAGTATCATCTTTTAGGATTTGAAATAGCTCAGCTGGAATTCTATCACTTCCACTAAGCTAAGGATGCTTAGTTAGTGTAGTGATGTTTGTAGTGATGCTTCCCAAGGCCCACTTGACTTGGTACTCCAGGATGTTTGGCTCGAGGTAAGTGATCACATCATCATGGTTATCTGGGTCATTAAGATCTTTTTTGTCTAGTTCTTCTGTGTATTCTTGCCACCTCTTCTTAGTATCTTCTGCTTCTGTTAGGTCCATACTGTTTCTATCCTTTATTGTGCCCATCTTTGCATGAAATATTCCCTTGGTATTTCCAATTTTCTTGAAGAGGTCTCTAGTCTTTCCCAGTCTATTGTTTTCCTCTATTTCTTTGCATTGATCATTGAGGAAGGCTTTTTTTTATCTCTCCTTGCTGTCCTTTAGAACTCTGCATTCAGAGGGGTATATCTTTCCTTTTCTCCTTTGCCTTTAGCTTCTCTTCTTTTCTCAGCTATTTCTAAGGCCTCCTCAGACAGCATTTCCCTTTTTTGCATTTCTGGCGGGTTATACAACAACAGAAGGAAAGATCCTAACTTGAATAATCTGGTTACAGAACTCATGCTCTCAATTTCCAACAAGAAGTGTAACTGATCAGTCCATTAGCTCCCTGCAGGCAAATCTATATGGGAAGCCAAACTACAATCAGAAAGATTGGAAGAGCCTGCAGGCAGATGACTTCAGTGGCTGCCATTACTCAACCAGGGTACCGTTTCACTCTAAAGGCTGCCTCATTACAAGAAGTGGAAATGCTCACTAGAGAGTCAGGGTATGTCTGCCTTGTAGGATACTTTGATGTTTGCAACCCCCTTGTTCCCTCCTCTCCTCCCTGGTTTCCAGCCCTCTTCTCTAATAAGGTTGTGGTAAGAAATTACTTTGTTGTAATCATAGTCTTCTACTCTACTACCAGATAAGAAATCCTAGAGTTCACTGAACAGAAAGGTCAAATAAAGATGTTCAAATCACAGTTAATTGAATCCATTTAAAACATGAAACAAAGAGCAAGGGAAAATGACTACCAAGGATAAATTAACATACATGTTAATAGAATAGGGTTCAATGATGGGGGAAGTACAACACTGTATCCAATGCTGAGTTACAGTTTTCTGTCCTGTCTTGCTCTGTGGCATCAGCCTTTCCCACTGATGCTGCAGTTAAGAGGACTAGAGATGAGAGTGGACAAGGGGACTCAGCAGACAGAAGGTGCTTGATCCTAATTTAAGCTTGCTCAGTCAAAGAGATAAGATACAGGGGCAAGGGTGCCTGGCCATCACTGGAATTCACCAATAACTTGCTGAGTAGCTATGGATTTCTCTGTATTTAGTATGCAGAGGACATTGGGCAACAGTGGCTGTCACCAGTGGATGGCTGATAGAAGCCATGAATACTGGGCACTTCATGTATCTCACGGAGAAGGCAATGGCACCCCACTCCAGTACTCTTGCCTGGAAACTCCCATGGACAGAGGAGCCTGATGGGCTGCAGTCCATGGTGTCGCTAAGGATCGGGCACAACTGAGCAACTTTCACTTTCACTTTTCACTCTCATGCATTGGAGAAGGAAATGGCAACCCACTCCAGTGTTCTTGCCTGGAGAATCCCAGGGACGGGGGAGCCTGATAGGCTGCCGTCTACGGGGTCGCACAGAGTTGGACACGACTGAAGTGACTTAGCAGCATGTGTACAGCAGCAGCATGTATCTCATGAATATTTGATATGGTGCTTACTTGGTACTTCTATCCTTTCCTATATCTATGTAGGAAGATACTCTATTTATTTATATTTAACATTTCCCACAGGCTATGTTACCTACTTGTTATAACTTTCTACTCTTTTTACACATTTTAACAGTCAAATCAGCTGGCAAGTTTGATTCTTTAAGATGATTTCACATTTTTCTGCCCTAACTCTGAAAAATCTGGACCTTCCAACTTGTTCATATCCACCTTTACCCACTGTCTTCTTTGCTCTTTAAATTTTGACTACACTGACTCCCGTTTCCCCAGTTATTATGGAGCATAGAAGACCTACATTGGGTGAAATAGGCAGTAAATATACCAACTTAGGTTTCTATTTCATTACAAGACTTTCACATAGAAAGGTTTCACTTTAATCTTTCAGAGATCTTCTCATTTGATCCTTGAATCATTTCTGTAAGAAAGTCAGGAATTCTCAGCAACATTACAACGAGAAATCGGACTGTGGCAAAGTTAAGATTTGCCACGGGCCATATAACCCAGAGTCTCTCTTCCTTTTTCCCTCATTCCCCATCCACCCCACATCTTCTGATTGTCTTGGTAGGGGTGGGGGCTGGAATTGTACATGCTTATTTAAGATATTGGAACAATTCAAAATGTTCAATGATTATAACGAAAACCAACACCTAGAAATCACTCAAATTTCTGTGAACCTTCTTCCTGATAGTTTTCTATATATTCATACATATTTATATGTACTGGTAATATTCTGTATTAATGATAATTCTATACTTTTGGCTCATATAGAGAAATAACACGTACATCAATAGCTACAATATAAAGTTTAGAGTTGAATGTTTCAGAGGAAGAACGTTGTGAAAGATGACAGGCACATCTAGCCTTCAGGAGGATAATGCTGCTATTCAGAGAAGTTGGGAGTCTGGAAAGGTAAGGTAAGTCTTCGAACTGGTCCAGTGTGATGTCTGATTAGCCAGTGACACTTGAGTGCCTCTATCATCGTGGTAATGGAAGTAGACATGCAGACTAAACAATCATTTATATGCCTGTATTGTACTGAAAGTTCTGAATCGCCCATGGGAAGAACAAGCTGACAGCCAGGACTGGCTTAAAGTGTACCTGAGCCACTCAGGAGGTAGAAATGGAAAGGAAATTATTTTGTTACCAAATTAGAGGTGAAATAGCATTATATTCCTCACTGTTACAGATGGTTAAAAACGACAAAAACAAAACCATTTATTAACATGAAACTATGCATAATGTATACTCTGTAATTTGACAGAATTCAGAAGCTGGATATGGCTAACAGAAGATTCAGTCGTGCCTTGTTTTAATAGTATTTAGTGGAGTAGACAAGGTGGGAAGAAGGATCACTATTAAAATCACTATAAAGATGATGTGTAATTTATGGTTAAACAGTAAGATCTGAAAGAAATTTAAGAATAAAAAAATATATATCCCTTGATAACAAAATTAAGTACTGTTAAAACAGAAACCAATGATATTTAATAAAACAAGCTGACTACATTTTTTATTCATACTTTTTTTTTTTTTTTTGCCCAAAATGGTTTAAGGAAATAAGCAATTCTACCTTTTCCTCCTGTAATATTTTGTCCTAAAAATTTTTTATTAGGATCATTCACCTAAAGTTTTCTTTTTTTTTTTTGATATCAAAGAATGCAAAATTTAACATATGGTAAACAAATTAGGGCAACATATACTCAGATTCTAAATATTTTTGTTTGACCAGTTGTTCTCAAACTTTAATGTGTTTCAGAATCAACTGGAGGGTTTGTTAAAATATGAATTGCTAGATCTCACTTCCCAGAATTTCTCAGGCAACAGGTCTGGGGTTTTGCAAAATCTGGGTCCAAGATTTTGGATTTCTAGCAATTCCTAGGTAAGCTGATGCTCCTAGACTAGATATCACACTTTGGGAAATCCCATGGATGGAGGAGCCTGGTGGGCTGCAGTCCATGGGGTTGCGAAGAGTCGGACACGACTGAGCGACTTCACTTTCACTTCTCACTTTCATGCATTGGAGAAGGAAATGGCAACCCACTCCAATGTTCTTGCCTGGAGAATCCCAGGGATGGGGGAGCCTGGTGGGCTGCCGTCTCTGGGGTCACACAGAGTTGGACACGACTGAAGTGGCTTAGCAGCAGCAGCAGCAGCAGCAGTTTAGATAATGGATATGTCCAACCCTCCTTCCTTTACTCTTTGATTTCTCTTCAAAATTTTGATAATCTCCTTCAGAGGATCTCAGTGAGAATCAGATATATTCAATCTACATTACCTTTAAAATGAAAAAAAATCATAGTGATGTTTGAAATAGAAATGTCATCAGTTGCTGTTGAGATTTTAATTTGAAGGGAAGATGAAACATCTTGAACATTGAATCCTTTTGTTTACTTCTGACTTGGACATCTTCACAAATGTTATTGTTGCCTTTCCTTCCCTGATCCTCCCCCTCCCCTTTACTGTATATCTTATCAGGATGCCAGGCATTCTGCTCCTTCCTAACAGCCTGATACAAGCCCCACCTCTACAGCCAAGCCTGATCATTTTCCAGCAGCCAGTGACCTCTGCTGTTAGGACTCCTATAATAATCATCATTTACATTTGCATCATCCCAAATATGTGACACCATGTACTTTGGGGCTGTGTGTGTATAATGTTAGTGTTAGTCGCTCAGTCGTGCCCAACTCTGCGACTGCAGCCCACCAGACTCCTCTGTCCATGAGATTTTCCAGGCAAGGATACTGGAATGGGTTGCCATTTCCTTCTCCAGGGGATCTTCCCAACCCAGGGATCTAACCCAGGTCTCCTGCACTGCAGGCAGATTCTTTACCTACTGAGCTACAAGAGAAGCCCGTGTGTGTATGTATTTTAAGTATTATTTTTCCCCCCTAGTCTGTGGGGGCTGCAAAGAGTTGGAAACGACTGAGCAACTGAACATTCACTCACTCATTCTGATAATAACCTCTTTAGGGCAGGTTTCCCATGCTTTGACTTTCTGGCATCTCCATTGCTAAGCACCACGTTTTAAACCAGTTGACCAAGAGTTTGCTGCTAATGAGAGCAGCCAAGTGTGGAGACCAATTCTCAATATCTTTTGGGAATTGACAGAATTTCTTCTGTAGGATTTGGGGGGGGGGCGCTACAGACAAGCCAAATTTAGCTGTAAAATTATAGGCCTGGAACATTAAAAAAAAAAAAAAAACCTTTTGGTTGGAAATATAATACCTGCAAAACTATAATTAGGTTTAAGGACAAGAGGTATGGACCTACACTTCAATTCAAATTAGGGCAATTTAGTAGTGGTAGTATAGAGAAAGACTATGTATTTCTATCTATATAAGAATTTGCTTTTGCCTTGTTAAAAATTAAACTGTGCTTTCTGTATTGATGGTATGTTTCTGACAGTCTCTTACTCTAAGCTGCAACAGGCCTTAATGGAAAAATCACATACCAGAATTTTCTGTTACTTGAAGACGTGCTTTCACATTAAAGTTATATACTCTGCTCAGCTTTTATTGAAAATTCATATTTGTTCCTGCATTTTATCTTTGTAATATTAGCACCAAAGACAAATCTCTTAAATCTTTAAGTAAATTCTTCCTTGAATGTTGTACACACACACACTACTCTCAGCAGCTGATTGTGAGGGACCTTTAGCATAAAATTAGCACAGGACACCAAAAATACCTTCCATACACTGGTCAGATAATTTCCAAATNGTGCCTAAAGACTTCCTTTCTTTCAGGGATTTCCCGCCCACCGCCCCTTTTAGGATTTAGTTCTCATTTAGTTCAAACATTTTCCCCTGTCCTCTGCTTTTGGTGAAAACTGAGCAGTACGTAATTTACTGTGATTGCCTACACACCTCCACAGGAAAATAATCTCCTCCAGGGCAAGAACCTTGTCTTAGTTTTGTAACAAACTTCCCTGGTTACAACCACCACTTACCAGCCTGCTAAACAACATCCACGTGCCTGTCCTGAAGTTCCCTGATAAAGTCAGGTTGGGGGTGGGGACTGGGGAGGTGGATTTTAGTATTCTCAGGTGTCTTTTTAATAGATTTTGGGGGCATGATATATAAAAGGGCACAGTTAACGTGGGATGAATTTCTAAGGCTCTCTCAAAATTTGCGAAACTCAAGACTAATCCTGACAAAGACTGGATATTTTATCAAATAAAATATCCTCTTGAGGCAAAGGACAAAATCTTAGTTTCCAATTCACTTGACAGTCAAGTTTTTAAATTAATCAAACTTGGGAGAATTTACATGACTGTGCTTAAAATGAATTTTATTAATTTATAATGTAGGAGTTGAAATTTACATCTAATTAAAAGTTGAATAAAGTGGGCTGTATGTGATTTCTCTCTTTCACGTGGAAATAAAGATTCTCAGTGAGTCATCTTTCCCCAGAGACTGTCAGACAAAGAGACCAGGGAAAGATGACTCAACTGAGAATCTAAAATTTCAGTTGAAAGAAAAAAAAATCATTATACAATACATTTTATGGTAGGAAAAATCACTGTACATTTAAAGACCAGGGTGGTCTATCTTCTACCCAAACAAGCCATCAGATAATATATCTGTTCTTCTCCTCAACTATAGAATCCTAAAGTTCAGGGGCTCTCATCCCTGAGGACTAGGGACCATGTTTCTTATGGTCTTTTGAAGTTGTTAAAGCGTTGGCAGGCGGCTCACCTAATCAAAAGCCATCATTTATTTAGTGACTAAAAGGTTAAACCTCAATTCCTTATCCTGAAACTAAAGGCTTTCTATCATCTTGCAAAAGGTGCCTTCTTCAATTACTTGTTTCCCCCAGTTCTCCAGCTTAGGTTAAATGTTCTACTCACTATCCTTTCAGTTCAGTTCAGTTGCTCAGTTGTGTCCGACTCTTTGCAACTCCATGAACTGCAGCACCCCAGGCCTCCCTGTCCATCGCCAACTCCCGCAGTCCACCCAAACCTGTGTCCATTGAGTCAGTGATGCCATCAAACCATCTCATCCTCTGTTGTCCCCTTCTCCTCCTGCCCTCAATCTTTCCCAGCATTAGGGTCTTTTCAAATCAGTCAGCTATTCGAATCAGGTGGCCAAAGTATTGGAGTTTCAGCTTCAGCATTGGTCCTTCTAATGAACACTCAGGACTGATCTCCTTTAGGACGGACTGGTTGGATCTTGAGTCCAAGGGACTTTCAAAAGTCTTCTCCAACACCACAGTTCAAAAACATCAATTCTTTGGCACTCAGCTTTCTTTATAGTCCAACTTTCACATCCATACATTACCACTGGGAAAACCATAACCTTGACTAGACGGACCTTTGTTCACAAAGTAATGTCTCTGCTTTTTAATATGGTGTGTAGGTTGGTCATAACTTTCCTTCCAAGGAGTAAGCGTCTTTTAATTTCATGGCTGTAATCACCATCTGCAGTGATTTTGGAGCCCCCCAAAATAAAGTCTGACACTGTTTCCACTGTTTTCCCATCTATTTCCCATGAAGTGATGGGACCAGATGCCATGATCTTTGTTTTCTGAATGTTGAGCTTCAAGCCAACTTTTTCATTCCCCTCTTTCACTTTCATCAAGAGGCTCTTTAGTTATTCACTTAATGCATCTTAAGCTTTTCTTCACTTTTGCTTTTGTTGTATCACTCTTCTAAGTTGTAGTAAGTACTTTGTCAGTCTCTAGACTATGCAATCCTATCATTATACCAGTTCTTTAAACTCTTATTTAGATCTCACTCTGTGAAGCCTCCCCATCCTATTTTATTTCACGGGGAGGTTTTCTTCCTTTTGAGTCTTAAGGCTCTATTCCTTGCACAGTGGATTTACAATTAACTGTGTAGCTTTGTGAACTGTGTAGTATTGTCCTTAAATTTTTTTCATTGCTTTTACTTTTCATGTGTTTGTCTTCTGCTAGAGGGTAGGATCTATCATTTTTTAATACTACTTGTTTTCTTCCACAAGGGCTATCCCAGTGCCTGATAGAAAATAGCCCCTCAAAGTTTGTTGACTAATTGCCCAGACTGTAGAACACTAGAAAATGATGCAAGGATGGTAGATTCAGGTGCTCCCATGAGATTTTTTTTTTTTCTCTACTTTTTCCTATTTTTTTCCCCTTGCTCCTTTAACCTGGATGCTTTTTAATTGCTCTTGATAATTACTGACCCAGTTAAAATGACTGTTAGAGATTTAAAAATCCTAAAAGAGGAGATAAAGTACTGTACTTGATACATTCCCTTCAGCTGATGAATGTGACCAAAATGTGACCAAAATGTGATCTTTGTGACCAAAATGATGAGGTTAAAGTTTTTTTTAGCCTGGCTTGATGTACTGCTTTTCCAGTGTTTTAAACAAGGAAGGAGGTGGAAGTTGCATTCCAGAGATGAAAAAATGTGCTAAATTTCCTTCCATGTACCATCTGAATATTAATATATTTACTTATTTATTATTGAATCAGAGACCATTACCCATAAAAGCTATTCTTCCCTGCTTACTTTCACTCCCTGCTTTATGGGTGCATAGCTTCATAATTAAAGGCTACTTTACCAGCTTTTTTGCATCTGGGTTTGTCCATAAGACAAAGTTCTGAGCCAATGAGATATGAATAAAAGTGATACATATTATTTCTAGTTTTTGCCCTAAAAATGAATACCTATGTGCTGCCCTAGCCCTTTTACCCATGGCAGGAACTACGTCAACCACTCTGGGCCCAGAAATGGAAGCCATGTGATGAGAATGGCAGAACTTCACTACTAGCCCTGGACTATCACATGAGAGATGAATAAATCTGTATCATGTTTAAATAAGCCATCGTTTTTTTAAAATATTTGGTACAATAATTTAGGCTGCTTTGTGACCAATACATTGTCTGACTCTCCTTCTACCTTCTCAGAGTAAGTCCTATGAGTGTAGATATTTTGTTTTAGTCACTGCTCTATCCCTATCAGTTGAGTTCAGTCGTGCAGTTGTGTCCAACTCTTTGCGACCCCATGGACTGCAGCACACCAGGCTTCCCTGTCCATCACCAACTGCTGAAGCTTGTTCAAACTCATGTCTGTTGAGTTGGTGATGCCATCCAACCATCTCATCCTCTGTTCTCCCCTTCTCCTCCTGCCTTCAATCTTTCCCAGCATCAGGGTCTTTTCCAATGAGTCAGTTCTTCACATCAGGTGGCCAAATTATTGGAGTTTCAGCTTCAGCATCAGTTCTTCCAATGAATATTCAGGACTGATTTCCTTTAGGATGGACTGGTTGGATCTCCTTGCAGCCCAAGGGACTCTCAAGACACCACAGTTCAAAAGAATCAGTTCTTCAGCACTCAGCTTTCTTTACAGTCAAGCTCTCACATCCATACGTGACTACTGGAAAAACCATAGCCTTGACTAGACAGACCTTTGTGGAAAAAGTAATGTCTTTGCTTTTTAATATGCTGTTTAGGTTGGTCATGGCTTTTCTTTTAAGGAGCAAGCGTCTTTTAACTTCATGGCTGCAGTCACCATCTGCAGTGATTTTGGAGCCCAGAAAAATAAAGTCTCCCACTGTTTCCACTGTTTTTCATCTGTTTGCCATGAAGTGATGGGACTGGATGCCATGATCTTAGTTTTCTGAATGTTGAGTTTTAAGCCAACTTTTTCAGCTCTCCTTTTTCACTTTCATCAAGAGGTTCTTCAGTTCCTCTTTGCTTTCTGCCATAAGGGTGGTATCCTCTGCCATATCTGAGGTTATTGATATTTCTCCCAGCAATCTTGCTTCCAGCTTGTGCTTCATCCAGCCTGACATTTCACATGATGTACTCTGCACAGAAGTTAAATAAGCAGGGTGACAGTATACAGCCTTGATCTGTTCCTTTCCCAGTTTGGAACCAGTGTGTTGTTCCATGTGCTGTTCTAACTGCTGCCGCTTGTACTGCATACAGATTTCTCAGAAGGCAGGTCAGGTGATCTGGTATTCCCATCTCTTTCGGAATTTTCCACAGTTGATTGTGATCCACACAGTCAAAGGCTTTGGCATAGTCAATAAAGCAGAAGTAGACGTTTTTCTGGAACTCTCTTGCTTTTTTGATGATCCAATGGATGTGGGCAATTTAATCTCTGGTTCCTCTGCCTTTTCTAAGTCCAGCTTGAATATCTGGAAGTTCTTGGTTCTGTTGGAGCCTGGCTTGGAGAATTTTCAGCATTACTTTGCTAGTGTGTAATTAGTGTCAAATTACCCCAGCTTGTTGGGGTAGTTTGAACATTCTTTATCATTGCCTTTCTTTGGGATTGGAATGAAAATGGACCTTTCCAGTCCTGTGGCCACTGCCACTGTTATCCCTATCTGCTCAAGCTATAACTGGAATAGAGTGGGCGCTCATAAATATTGATGGGATGAATGGATTGATGAGGGAAGGTGTAGCTGAGAAGGGAGGGCAGAGGAATTGCATTTATGAGGTGCAGAAATCTTAAGAGTTGGATTTAACAAAAATTTTCAGAATCTTTTGCCCTCTGAATGGGGAATGGCACAATACAAAGTAAAAGTCTAGGTAAAGTTGCGGCCACAATGGTCCAGAAATCACTTTAGAAGCTTTATAATGTACATTGTCAGGCATTTAAGGATACTTATCTACAGTTAACTCAGAAGCCACAGAGCATAAAAGGAAAACTTTTGTTTCCTCTACTTACTTACTTTCAATCCTTCTGGTCACCTTTGTGTGGGCTTTCCATATCAAGCAATTTTGACACTAATTACATGGGGTTAGCTCAGACCCCCCACACATTAAGGGCTCAGCCAAGGAGATTACCTCCCCCAGCCCCAACACACACACTGCCTTTATATGCCAATCACAAGTAGTAGACCCCTGTCAGGCTTGGCCACAAATCAGAAGTTCCCACAACCCCTTCCTCTGTTTCAATAATTTGCTCTAACAGCTTACAGAACTCAGGCAAACATGTTTACCATTATAAAGGATATATAATAAAGATCCAGACTGCCAGCCCGATGAAGACGTACACAGGGCAAGATCTGGAAGTGTCCTGAGTGCAGGAGCTTCTGTCCCTGTGTAACTGGGGTGTCCACATGGCTTCCTGGCATGTGAGTATGTATACTGACCCAGAAGCTCTCTGAATCTCATAGTTTAGGGATATTTATGGCGGTTTCGTCAAGTAAGCATGATGGATTATTAACTCAGTCTCCAGTCCCTCTCTTTTCCCTGGAGGGTGTAAGGTTAACAGTTTCAATCTTCTAATCTATACCCAGCCTTTCTGGGTGACCAGCCCCTTTCCTGAAGCTACCCAGGAGTTCATGAAGAGTCATCTCATTAGAACAAAATAGGCTCCTATTACGCAGAAAATCCCAAGGCGTTTAGGAGCTCTGTGTCAGGAGTTGGGACCAAAGACCAAATATTAGAACAAAAGATGTTCTTAGCACCACTGTCACAAAGAGTTTCAGGAACTGTGTGTCAGTAACTGGCGAAAGAGACCAAATATACATTTATTATGTCAGAGTCCACGCCATGGTCTCAGGCGATGAACCCCTTATAGCAAACCAGTTATAAAAGTCAAGACACCGGCTGAAAGGCAGTGTACTGTAGTAGTGATGGGCATTAGCTTTGAGTCCTAGCTTCCCCACCTAAAAGCTCAATGACCTTAGGAAAGTGTCTTTGCTCCTCTGAACCTCAATTTCTTCTTCTGTGGAATGAGAAAAATAATGGAATGTACCTTCGAGGCTTGTGAAGATTAAATGAGATCTTAACGCACATAGTACAGCAGCTGGAACATGGCAGACACTTGATCAGTGTTTCTTCCATTATTATTGTGGCAGGCAAGGCACTTGCATGGGCACTCTTGTACCTCCAGAGCACATTTCTTTCCCAACAAGCTGTGCTTTAAGAGATTCCTAGAGACTTGACAGTCAACTCCCTAAGCATCTTCCATTAGAGCAATAAGACCTTCTTTATTTTAAAAACATCCAAGAAGGCCGTGGCACAGTTTACTTGTTGGGCCTATGCTTCTGGAGAATCTTCAGCTATCTGCTAGGTGTCTCAATAGGGAGAAAGAAAATGAGTGACATAACAAAAGACCTTATTTCTAATATCTGTCACTAGAGCTGTATAAAGACCGATATAATCTTTGACACATACGTTTAAAAAGAAAAATCAGATGATGTTTGTAAAACTTCCCATCAGTACTTTCAGAAAAAAATGGAATACTCTCAATACTTCTTTCCTATTTCTGATTTCTGAGTTGAAATCTCTGAATCTGGAGGATTTAACACAAGAACAAGCCAAATGAATAGAAATGATCTAGGGCATACTATCAGGTAGCACAGAGGACAAACCTTATAACTGAAAGGAGAATGTGTGACTAATTGGGAAAGGTTTAATTAGAAATTCAAAAATTGGCTTGGTGGAGTCAGGTTGATGACTTCTGAGTTCTTCACTTCTGCTTGTTAAAGTATCTAACGTGTTTCTTCTCTTCATTTTCAAGATGAAGCTCCTGTTCCTGTCACCTATTCCGAACCCAGTTTCCCCAAGAATGTAAGCAAGACTTTCTTATTCAAACTGCAGTACGAGGAGTGGCAAACAAGAAGATGATAGTCCCAATATTCTTTTCTTTGACTGAGAGCTCATTATACAATAAACATTTCAGGTGGTTTTACTAAACTACAGCATAAGAATCTAGAGTATCATTATTGACCAGTCCCAGGAACTTTGCTTTGAATGGCCAAAGCCAGAAACAGAGATCGAAGCAGGAGAACTAATTGAGCTTGAGCAGTTCTTTACTGGAGAAGGTGATGGCACCCCACTCCAGTACTCTTGCCTGGCAAATCCCATGGACAGAGGGGCCTGATGGGCTGCAGTCCATGGGGTCGCGAAGAGTTGGACACGACTGAGCGACTTAACTGTCACTTTTCACTTTCATGCATTGGAGAAGGAAATGGCAACCCACTCTAGTGTTCTTGCCTGGAGAATCCCAGGGACAGGGGAGCCTGATAGGCTGCCGTCTCTGGGGTCGCACAGAGTCGGACCCGACTGAAGTGACTTAGCATCAGCAGCAGTTCTTTACCACTTTCCCTCAGAGGACCCAGATCAAGATGATAACTGGTCTTGGGACTGAGGTAGCACAAGGTACCCAGAAGAAGGAATTCCTGTGGCAAAAAAATGGAGGATGCAGATTTGTGAAATGAAATGAAGAACAATTTCTCCTGTTGTTTTACAGGATCAAAGGCAATAATTTTAAATTGCCAGAAGGTAGGGGAAAATTCTTACCATTCTTTTTTTAATCAGTGTTTTTAACATTCAGAGGAAGACAAAATACCTAAAGCTATCAGCTTTATTTTTTGTTGTTGTTGGCAATGATGTTGGAGATTTGTGTAGGACTTAGTTTCCAATTAGTGGGATTATCATTTTCAAATGCATGGAAGGAAAACTCTTTAGTCCAAGAGGGAATGTGAAACAGAGTTCAGACATACCACAACCCTGGGCAAATGTTGTTCAGTGTTCTTAACAAAATTTCCAACTCTAGGGTTGGGCCTTAAACCACTCAAATTTCCTTCTGGAGATGTAGATTTCATCTAGTTTAGCATGTCCACTTAGGCTCCCTATTATAACATGGAGAATAATGAGCAGAAGAAAGTCATACTGAATTAACTTGTATATATATCAACCATAAGACTACTTCCAGCAAGGGAGCATATCCTCATTTTCATAGGCTTTTCACTTTTCTCCCTGCTGCAACATGAAAATCAAATAAGAATGATTTTGCTTATGCAAGCTGTTTTGTAGGTGCCTTTCCTGTGATTCTTTGTAAATGTTTGAATTTTTATTTTCATGATTTTTTCACATTAATATCAAGGAACTGGGTGACAGAAATTATTCTTAAATGAACTTTTTTTCAGAAACAAGTATGCCTAGAAAACACAATTTTAGAATTAGCAGGAAAGTTAACCAAGGCAGAATTTGAATTTCAATTCTTAGACTAGAGGAAAAAAAGTAAAAAAATTTTTCATTTGGCTAAAGGAACTCCATGGTATTTATGATTGTGGAATCTGTTTAGGCTGGAAGGGGCATAATAGATAAATCTTTCTGGATTAGTGCATGTAAATCATTTAGAATGGGAAATAGTAAAGTCCCAACTATCATAGGAGTAAAACAGAGCAAAACAGCTGTGGCTATTTTTTCTGACAGGAGAAAATAGTAGTATGTACATGGATTACAAGCATGACTGAGTCTTTTAGAGTGAGTTGTCAGATAACCACGTAGCAGGGCCCAACAGCAGCACAGAGATCTCAAAGTGACAGTGTAGGACAATGTAGCCTTAAAATCTTCTGAGTGTGCCATTGTACAGTGTGTTAGTAGAGTGCAGTGCACAACCCAAGCGTCATACATGGTGGTCCTGAGTAAAGAAAAGGAGACTCACAGAATTTATATCTTCAGACTGCAAGTTTTCCATTAAATGCAAAGTATACAGAGATGAATTAAAAGTATCTTTATCCATAGACATGGTGATAAAATGTCAAAACACAAGAGTTAAGGAGAAAATTCCAGAAACAGAAAATTCTTTGCAAAGAAATAGAAATCAAGTTATGTCAGACTTCTCATTTGGACAACTTTGGATATAAGAAGGCAATGAATTGGTATTTTTTAAAATCTAGGGAAAATAATTTTGAAACTAAATTTCTATATCCAACGAAACTATCATCTAAGTGTGGATTGACTTTTCAGGCCCTCCCTGAAAGAATTTCTGGAATTGTATTTCTGCAAGAATAAGAAAAGATTCTAAGAGGAAGATATGAGATACCAGAAGGGGGCCAGGTGCCAGTAAAATGTATTGCTAAGTTCTAGAAACATTTCTTTAAGGCTTAGAATACTTGCTGTTTATTCATCCATCTAATTTCATTATTGAATGTCTTTATTGAGAAATTATAAATCAGGTGATAGGAGAGAGATGAAATAAATGAATCAGAAAAGGCTCAACTAACAAAGGAATATAACACATATACCAAATTACCTGTAATAAAATTTTAAAAAGAAATGTGCTATAAAGATAGATACAAAATGGTGCAGTGGTAAAAGAATCTGTGTTTTGCCCAAAGTTTAAACTTTCGTCTCAGGTTCAAAGGATTTAACAAAAGAAACCACTTGTCATACACAAATAAATAATTTCAATATTTAATAGAGAATTATCTAACTTACTTTCAATAAGAGAAACAAAAATAAGAGAAAAAAAAAATAAAGAGAAACAAAACAGCAGATACATATAACCAAATTGGGTTTTTATCAACATCCAGACTCAAACAGCACTGGGAAGTCCCATGTAACAGCAGCAATCTGAAATCCNTAACAAAAGAAACCACTTGTCATACACAAATAAATAATTTCAATATTTAATAGAGAATTACCTAACTTACTTTCAATAAGATAAACAAAAATAAGAGAAAAAAAATAAAGAGAAACAAAACAGCAGATACATATAACCAAACTGGGTTTTTATCAACATCCAGACTCAAACAGCACTGGGAAGTCCCATGTAACAGCAGCAATCTGAAATCCCCAATTGGGAAAAGGTCCGAGGCAGTCTCCACTTCACGGGTGAGACTTCGAAATTGCAGTTTGGGGGTTCCTGCTTATAATCCCAGGCTGCAAACTGATAACATCATCTGTCTGTGAGCAAACTGCAGCTCTGGGGTCACGTTAATCTTTCACAATGCTGTATGTTTTATCTTGCGAGTGTTGATACTCTCTGGCCTGGGAGATTGGATCTCCAGAGCTCGGGAGAATTCCATGACTGACTCCCTATCTTATCTCTGATGCGGCCCAGCTGACTGGTAACAGCCAGTGTACACGCAGGCAGGCNGTCATGTTAATCTTTCACAATGCTGTATGTTTTATCTTGCGAGTGTTGATACTCTCTGGCCTGGGAGATTGGATCTCCAGAGCTCGGGAGAATTCCATGACTGACTCCCTATCTTATCTCTGATGCGGCCCAGCTGACTGGTAACAGCCAGTGTACACGCAGGCAGGCGAGTCAGGGACAAATCAGAGGTCTACTCTGCTTTCTTTGTTTCTGAAGCCTGAAAAAGACAACTTCCCTAACAGTGCCTGCAATGCAGGAGTCACAGGAGATGTGGGTTCAATCCCTGGATCGGGAAGATCCCCTGGAGTAGGAAAGGGCAACCCACTCCAGTCTTCTTGCCTGGAAAACCCCATGGACAAAGCACGGAGGACTCCAGTATAGGGTCGAAAAGAGTTGCATGTGGGATCAATTGTGAGGTTAGAGGTACAGGTGACGCTGTTTGTGATATCCTGGGTCACATGAGAAGCATTAACTTATTTTACCCACCATGTCTGTATTGAAATCTCCCTCTGTTTTGAATACTGATTCAAGTTTGGATTTTAAGATTTTTGTTTAGGTAACTGTGATTACACAGTTTTTTACATTTATCGTCTCTCCTCCACACTTTGTCTACTATTTAAAAAAAAAACGAGTTCAAAACCATTAGTGACTTCATATATAGATTCTTTTGGTCTAGATCCTAAAAATTAAAAAGAAAATCTGGACTTCAAATTCCAGATGATATTGACATGGTGGGGGGATGAGAATGAAGAGAAAACAAGCTAACTAGTATTTATATTATACTCAGGAGGAGGATATAGATTATTATTCTAGAAGTTAGAAAAGTGTAAGTTTAAATACACCTGAACATACAAAATGTATATGTATAAAAGTTGACTTACAAAGTACTGAATATTTCATATTCAGAAGAGCGGAAATCCATTAAGCAGTGATCAAACCAGTTAATCCTAAAGGAAATCAAATTCACTGGAAGGACTTGATGCTAAAGGTGAAGCCAATACTTTGGCCACCTGATGTGAAGAACTGACTAATTGGAAAAGACCCTGATGCTGGGAAGATTGGGGGCAGGAAGAGAAGAGGGTGACAGAGGATGCAATGGTTGGATGCATCACTGATTCAATGGAAAAGAGCTTGAGCAAATTCTGGGAGACAGTGAAGGATAGAGAAGTCTGGCATGCTGCAGTTCACGGGGTTGCAAAGAGACAGGACTTAGCAACTGAACAACAACAACAAGAACTGTTTGCACTTGAAAGGTGACTGTGGGAAGAAACTTGCAGTTGAATATGAAACCCATTTGCTAATTGTGTGTGTGGTGGTGGGGAACAAATCTTTTAAATTATATAATGTAAAAAAATTGTTTGCATCTAACACATGTACACACACATGCATATCCTCAGGAGTGTATACACAAAGATTTAAAATAAGTCAACAATCAAGTGTTAATTATGTTAGCATAGATACATCTTTCTCAGGAATTAAGACTAAATCAACAAAAACTTATTTGAAGATATAGAAGATTTGAAGAACATAGTTAACAAGATCAATCATAAGTGTACTATACCTGCACCATTTTTATCCAATAGAGTACATTATTTTGAACTTCACATGCAGAACTGATTAGAAACTGGCCATGTGTGAGATGACAAATGAAAACTCAACAAGTGCTGAAAAAACTGAAGCCATATAAGATATATTTGCTAATCATAATGCAATGAAATAACTAAAAATACTATCCTTGACCTATACTGTTGGGGAAAAGCACATGGTTAAAGAAGATATCAAAATAAAAATTATATACTCCTTAGAAATAAAGTGAACATTACATTTTAAAACCTATATGATGAGGTCAGAGGAAAATTCATAGCTTTAAAATGCCTTTATGAGAAATTAAGAACTATTAAAAAACTGAATTAAAGGCTATTAAAAGCTAATAAAGGAATAATAAAACCCGAGGAAAGAAAAAATAAATTAGGATAGAAATCAATGGAACAGACTTCCCCACTCCCCCAAAACAATTAATTAAAACCATAATCTGGTTCTTTGAAAGAAAATTTAGTCACTCCTTTAGTAAATTTAAGTTTGAAAGAAAAAGCACATAACTATCAGCAACATTAGATACAGAAGTATTAAAATGGTATGTATATTTTCTTACATAGATTCTTTCTCAGACTAGTAACCACCTGTGTGCTCTGAAGCGGGCCTGGACTCTAGCAGAAGTTCCTGGATCCCCAAATGAATTTAGGGCCCTCCCTACAGGCTGGAAGGTGAGAAACAACTCTTCTCCACACCTGGTTGCCTGTTCAGCCCCATAACTGTGCTTAGGTCTAGTCCTGGGGAATATAAGATAAGGGCCCAAGGGTTTCTCAGATGAATCCTTGGTAAATCCAACTGGCCCTGGGTGTTGTCCCTGCTGAAACTGAAAGCGAAGGGAAAAAAACCCCAACCTCCCTCCTCTCTCCCAGCTAGCTGCATCAGTCCCCTCTGGGCCTTGTTCTCAGGCCCGGAAATGTCTTCCGGAATAGACAGGCCTTGGACCCTTGAGAGAGAAGCTCCACAGTTCCCCAAAGTATTTCAGAGCATTTCAGAGTATTTCAGAGCAAAGTATTTCAGGCTCTGTGAAGAGCCTGGGGGCTCCCTGCACAGCGGCCTGCACACTCTGCCGGCCGAGGGTCCCTTCCTGGCTCTTGAAGGTGACGGAACCAGCAGGGAAGTCAGTGCCCTGCTGGACAGCCGGCTCGTACTCTCCACCTGCTCCCTCCCTGCTGCTGCCGCCGATTCCAGCCGCCTTTTTCGTTAGGTCTCGGCCAGATGGCTAGCGCTCCTCCCCTTCCGGTGACCCCCGGACCAGGTTTCAGCCGAGGCCTTGGCCGCCGGCAAACTCCTGCGTGCCCCGCGCCTCCTGGCCACCCCCGCGCCAGACGGCGGCCGAGAGTGCAACCGCAACGGGCGGCCCGGGGTTGGCGCCGCCGCCGCCGCCGCCCGGCCCAAGAGCGGGACAAGGCAGTCTCTGTCCGTCCACCCGACCAGAGCTGATTTTTTGCACTTGCTGGCTCTGGGGAAGCAAATTTTTGTCATGGGACTTTGGGAAGAGGTTGCAGAAAGCGGGCACCTTGCCAGCCTCCGCGCCGCCGGATTCCCGAGCCCTGGCCCCAGTCTAAGGCGAGCTAAGGTCGCAATGTGCACAGGAGATCACAGGATGGCGCCAGCGGTCTTCCGAGGGATACGGTCGGAGCACGAAGCCTCCTCCGCGTCAGTCCCAGAGCTACCGCTTTGGTCTGTCCTTCTGGTAGCCTGGTTCTAGCAAGTAAGTGTGGAGCTAAAAAAAGTGTTTTAATGACCGTTAGTGTAGCAGTTTTACAGTGGAATCTACTAACACCAGTTAGAAACAAATGATTGCAGATTTGCAACCAAGTGAAAATATGAATATGGATTTACAGTATCTATACTGTGATCGAAATCGCACATCCATGTGCCCCATGCACAGTGAGACCCGTCAATAATAAACATGAGTCTGGAACAGAGAAGGATTTACTACAGATTCATACAAGCGGATGGGTGGCTCATGTCCTAAGAACCCCAAAGTTACTGAAAGCTTTCAGCACGTCCCTTTAAAATGAAAAGGTGAGAGATGGGCATGGTTAGCTGTTGCAGACTTCTGGGTGTCAGATCCTTCGTTCTCGAGGTCAGGTCATGGTCGGGTAATGATGTTCCTGAAAATCTCTACCAGATAATGATTATTCTCTGTCTTGACCAGAAAGGGCAGAGTCCCAGGGCACAACTTTTACCTTCCAAGGTCCCAGTCCTGGCTAAGAGGAGGCAGATCTCAGTTGGCAGCTCCTTCAGGGCCAGGTTCCCATATCCTGCCCAGCTGTCATCCCTGAGGGAGCCAGGCATCCAACCCAAGTGGCCTCAGTCTCCTCAGGCCGTCCAAATGGGGAGACCAGGTCTCACAGACTGTGACTCATACAGACGGCCACTGCTAGTGGGTCACAGAGACAGGGATGGGGGAGAGGTTCACTGCTTCTCAAGTCCTGGGCCGTGGCTAGTGGAGGGCCTTGCTCCCTGGGCTCTCCAGCTCATCTGCTGGTCCAAGGCTGGGTAAACTGGAGGGCCTCCAGAAGAAGGCCTGCATCTGCCTCTTACCTCACTCTCTACCTGATGACCACCACACCACGGACCCTTGACTGAATCACTTCCCCAGTGGTCCCTCATTGAC